>OX411310.1:25797106-26194645 GCA_948150685.1 Rhaphigaster nebulosa | reverse complement strand
CTGCCGCCAAGACGGTTTAAATAATAACAATAATAATTTAGAATGAGATTCTTCCCACTTCAAGTTTATTAACTTTTTCTTTTTTAGAGCGGAAAAATTTAGAAATGCTTACTCATTTAAATTCCGCATCCTAAATATATTGAGCCAAACATGAACCACTAAAATAGAACTAACCTCAAGTCTATGCCTTACACCATTATTGTTTTTGGCTCCAACTCACCTGGAACAAGAAAGATTAAAATTAGAACATGTTTTCTCATGAAATATAGTTTTAGCCATATAAATAATCTTAAATTAGTTATTATAGAAAACCGGATTAGTTTTTTTTATTTTTACGAAACAGCACCCGACGAGACAGACCTTATCATATGTGATATTTAATGTATTTCACACGAGTGGAGGGGGAGGGAGGGGTAGAAATTTAAATATAAATTAAAAAAAATCAAGAGATGGCTACAGCAGCTGCAATTATTTATACAATCCAAATACATTGTTAGTGTAGTATGTCTTTCATTTAAATAAACATACAATTCAGCGAGAATGTTTTATTGTTAAGTTGAATTCGCAGCTATGTTTGAATTTGGCAGGCGAGGCTCAGGCAGAGCTCTTGTTTGTTTAGCAGATTCCCTACCTTCAACTCAATAACAATATTTGTTCCTTACGCTTTTAGGTTTTCATACCAACCTATGCAAACAGGA
The DNA here is from genome assembly GCA_948150685.1 of Rhaphigaster nebulosa. Taxonomy (NCBI): domain Eukaryota; kingdom Metazoa; phylum Arthropoda; class Insecta; order Hemiptera; family Pentatomidae; genus Rhaphigaster; species Rhaphigaster nebulosa. Next base: position 26,193,947 of record OX411310.1, on the reverse strand, counting down.
TTGTATAACGCCAGAAAGAGAAAACGATAAAATTTTATAGACTTATTCAAATATGAAGCTAGAATCTCATGCGCTGATGTCAAATTGGATAGCTAAGCTAACATACAAAAAAAGGTATGACATATCATCGATGTAACGAGAAAATATTCTCTGTGCGATTTTTATTTTATTTAGTTCTATTTGAATAATTATATCTTGATTTTTTTTTTATTTACTCAATATCTATTGAGGAAATAAAAAAAAAAAGTTTTAATCCATTTTCAATAAGCCTTATTTCAAATTAATTTAGACACTAAAAAATATAAAGACCAAAATATTTGATGGCACTAAAGAAGATTTCTCGTGATAAAGATGTTATAGAGCTTATAATTTATAATTATTAATTGTAAAAAAAAATGTTTTAATCCATTTTCAATGAGCCTTATTTCAAATTAATTTAGACACTAAAAAATATAAAGACCAAAATATTTGATGGCACTAAGGAAAATTTCTCGTAATAAAGATGATATAGAGCTTATAATTTATAATATCACATAATATCACAAATAAATTAAAAGTTTTAAAAAAATCTAAAGCCTTTCAGTAAAACTATTGGCACATTTTGAGATATCATGGAAAAACTTTTTTTTTTTTTTGTATCAAAAATGTCCAACTCAATGATTCCAAACAAACAAGGAACTAATATAATAACATAATAAAGTAAAACATAAACATAACAAAAAACATAAGCATTTTTTAATCATCAAACGATAGTCTAAGGAGGTCTTAGAAAGGATTGAGTGAAGGGATTTATATTAACAAATTTCTATATCCCATACTAAATATCCCCTATCGATTTCATATAAAACAAAATAACTAACAATATAGGCAACAAAGGGTGGTGGGGTAGTTTAATTAAAGCCTGCAAGGTGACTGGAATGGAAGAGGTATGCAAACCCGCAAGGCCACCGAGTGATGTTGGCTTCTATAACAGGCGCAGCCGATACCTCCATTGGAAAATTTATTTAACCCAGAATCATTTATTAATATATTAAAGCAGCAGGTTAATCTTAAATAAAAATTTCATTAGATAAAAAAAAGAAAAACAGGAAATAAAAATAAGAATCCCTCCAGTAGACAAAATAACACAAAATAAAATTAAATAAGTTATTTAAGACAGCCTTTCCCCCTCTCTGGTCAATTATCTTTCTTCATAGAGGATATTTTCACAGGCCGTTGATTTTTCGGCATGATCAACCCCGATTTAAAAGAAATTTCCTCTCATTTTTTTCTCGTATCCGGGTCGATGATTGGTTTCCAATGGAAGATCGTAAAAAAATAATCCAATTAGTGCTTCGAAATGAGATATAAGGAATTTTATAACAGAAATATAAAATATTCATATTGATAGCGCTTTTTTAAAGATTAGTATCTAGTTATATTTTGTGCCGAGTACAGAAAAAAATAATTCAAGGTTTAATATTTCATAACAACAATCAATAAATTCAATCGTAAAATAAGCAATACATTTAAAAAAAAAATAACCTATCAGAAATCATCACCAAACAACAATAACTAGAATGTGAGACACTGCCTCTACTTGTTATACATCTTTACAGTAATTAATGAAAAATTATCTTTCCATGGAGAAGTTTTAGGCAAAGTTTAATCTTATTTGTGTCAGGAATAGAAATCGCTTCATAGTTTAATCACCGTTATATCATCCAAGGGGATGGGTTTATGAAATATGAAAATAATTATTATCGTTCAAAGATTACATCACTCAATAATAATATTAATTAGTTTCAAGATACATTCTCTCTCAAAAGCTAAAGTAATTTTTCATTTTAAAAAATTTGCAGGTAATCCGTTTAACATATCTGGTTGGATTTGTTTATAAAAATCAAAAATGCTAATTAAGCTGTTATTATATTTAAGCGGTATTGATATGTTAAATATTTAACCGTTACAGCTGGTCTAATGTCAGCAACTTTTTTTAGAAAAAAATAAAATAATTTTTATTTTCAAGCTTTGTATAAAAACTAAATATTGACTTAAAAAAAAAGTTTAAAATATCGAAGAAAATCTAAGTTAAATATTTAACCGTTATAGTTAATGTAAAAATGTCAGTGATTTTTTTTTAATTTTTCTTTTTAAGAAAAAACATGATAATTGTGATTTATCACCTCTGTAAAACACTAAGTATACAGTGATTTCAGAAAAAAAAGGTTCAAAAATATTTAAGTAAATCTCCCTCTCCACCACTCCCCCCAAAAGGATTCTAATATATAAGAAATTATTTGTATAAGAAAAACGTTTAGAGAAGAATTTTATAAATAACGCTAATAATTAATAGAGTATTCACCATAAAATAGTAAATCAAGCTTTATAATTGATCAAATTAACATGAAGCATTAAAAAATAAGATCATTTAATGTCTTTTATTATAAAGGAACATGAAGGTCTGATGAGGAATGCGAATTCAAAAACTCAACTCAAAACAAACCCTACGAACAACCATGGAAACAAAAAGGGGATTAAAACTTTTCGTCTAACGATATTCCTAAAGTTTGGACGATAATGGTCCTTCAAGCTTTTGTTTTATACTTCATTATTTCCATACGTTTCTCCTTCTCCTTCTCTATCTCTACTCTATTCCAGGAGATAAAAAATTAAAATCACTGAGGTTTGCTTGATGTACACAAAACTGAGTTTTGGAATTAGTCTAGGCTTAAATGAAGATAAGTACCGTGAAGAGGTTCAACCAGAGAGACGTTAATATGAAGTTGGCAGATGGTGGTATATTGCCCTAGACGAGCGTGCTTCAGACATGGATTTATTGTTTAATAAAGAGGATGATGGTTCCAAACTAGGAGTAACTCTTGCCTCTATACGTTCATGATAAATTAGGGAGAGAACCTTTGAACCTCAATGATTACAGTTTAAAATGATCTAATTTAGTTGCACAATGTATAATATCCCGTCGGCGAGGTTTAAGCCTATCAAATCCCCTTTCTGAATAATCCGGTCATCGCCATTATTAATCTCAGTTGAAGAGAACGTAGCTTAACTCTGTTAATAACACATCACTGTAATTTTTTATTATTATTCATAATGAATTGATAAAACATTACTATATGAAATTTATCTGATAAAATTATACAGTTTGATATTTATAAAAGAGCCTCTTCACAGTTAGGAATAGCATCTTTTTACAACGAGGTTGTGTTATGTGTATTTTCAAAACATGCTCTAAAAAATTAGATAATTAATTATACCTCCCATTACTTAATAACATAAATACGCATAATTAAGTTTTAATAAAAAATAAAGTACCTTACATATTATCTTATATGATTAAAACATTGCCCAAAGCTATACTAATAGCTCTCTTTGTTAAGTAAAATATATTTCTGTATTGTCCTACTTCGGACTTAATTGTCCTAATTCCGGAGTTGAAAAAAAATAAGAACACTAGTTTCTTCAGCGGACTGATAAAAAATCTATAACCACCCTCACTGAAAAGCAGCAATTAGTACACTAATTAAAAGGTTCAGAATTAGAGGCAGTGAAATAAGGTGAAGAATAAATTATTAAAAGTGTGCCACGATAATCTTAGGAAATGAATCGCATTACATTAAGTTTTTAATCAAACGAAATAACCTAGTTACAAGCGTGTTTTCAACTCAATTGATAGGATGTAGAAAAAATATGAAATGAACAGGCGCAAAAGTGTTGTAGGATGTTGAAGAACGTGGCTGAAGAAAACTACGAAAATATAAGATTTGCAGAGGGAGCTCGCAAAGAGGTTAGCTTCACGCCACGGCTAAGAGTCGGCAATCGATATAGCTAAGAGACAACGCCGTTTTTATGCCTCACTATTCACTACGGAAACTACTAAATGTTCCTTTCGGATCGTTAAACCTGCTATGCAAAGACATATTTCGAAAACCTTAAGACACCAAGGCCTAAGGTAAGGCGAAGGGAACACCCATTGGTAAATAGCTCCTTCTTTGTGTTGGGCCAAGAAGATTAGAGACTAGCCCACCATCCTTGACAGCTACCTGGCAACCTCCTCCGACATCAAAGAAATGACCACTTAGCCACTTGAAACACTATTTTAACGCTACGTTACGCACGTTTACCGCGTTCTGGCTAAATATAAACGGATGAGAATGTTAATAAAAATACCGGCTATGGACTGGTTAGTATGTAAAAGAAGATTGAAAACATGAACACAGAGTCGGTTTCACATTAATCCAAGCAACATTAGTTTTTTCTTTAATTAAGGACGGTAGTTTTTGTAGGATTGAATGGACGAGATTAGGCGAACCCCAGTTCTTAAAAAAACGTAAAAATTCTAAGAATTCCTGGAAATAGAAAATATGTAAGCGGCTTTACCAACAAAGGCTCAGAGAAAGCTATTATGGTAATATACATTTTCTTTTAGTCTAGTAATGTCCTTTAGTAAGTTAGGTAAAGTTCAAGACTAAATTAATCCTGGATAAAGCAGCCGGTGTTCCTTAAACCCTATGCTCCTTTGCAAGTATACGTAGCAAGTAATATAAACCTGCTCATTAAACCTGATGCTGGATCTACATATCATTGTTCCTCCCTCCGACAAAATGGCCATTATGGAAAAATTGAACTGTACCGCGCATGCAGTTTGATCACGACCGATGCGCTACCCGGATGGAACGTCCTAGGTTCCCTTCACCTAGCTATTACAAATAACTAGAAGCTCCAGGCACACAGGCGAGGCTAGTTCCCATCACGTTCTCTTCGAGTAGCGGTATTCAGAACTAGTTATAGGAATTTGTGACAAATCAGCAAAATCTTTATAAAATACATTACTAAAAATCACAACTTAAACAATAAATCTTGCAGAGTTCGTTGTTTTAGCGCAAGTCGATAAAGCTCGAATAAATCGTAGATAAAACGAAATCATGATGGTTGTAACACGAGTATTCTTGTTTTTAGGGAGAAGGGTATAATTACCTCAATGCCTACGAACTTAAGGCATATAGCACGACGTGCTACGGCACTTCCCTGAAGACCTAGACTTTCTGCGCAACAAATTTACATTCAATGGAATTTATTTTCATAACATTTTTTAAAGAAATACTCTTCAAAAGACATTCCTGTATCGGACTGATGGGTAAAAAAAATCCAGAACTGAGAGGCTGTTTGATAGATGCCTAGAAACTGCTGGTAGCATAATGACGCCTTCAGTAAACAGCTGTGCCCCACTAATATGTCACTGCCATCGCATATTCCAAAACCAACACATGGAGATGCTATTCCACACAGGACCTATATAAGTATCATTCACTTTTAAATTTACATCAGAGCTTGGACCTAATTTCGTAATGCGTAAATCTGCGCTTATCAGTAAACCTTACCAATAAAACTTACGGATCGAGGGTTTATCGATGAGAATTTTTGAATTAACTATATCTAGTCATAGATAAGATTACTCCAATATATTAGGGTTTTAATAGCATTTGAATATTGGAAAACAGTGAGTAAAATGAATTTTTCCTTGAAACTATGAGAATAGCTCTTGGAAATCTAGTCACGTTTTCGTCCAGTAGTAATTCAGCAGCTCGGTAACGTATATCTCAGCCGAAAAAAAAGTATATCGAGAAAAACACTATTTTTCATTTATATGAGTAAATATCACGCTTTATATGAAGCATAACTAAATTAAGATAAGCCAAATTCTATATTATTGCATTTAAAATTAATAATCCAAGAAATCAAAAACAAAACAAACAAGAAAAACAATTTGCAGATATTATTATTTAAAATGATCACTTTTTGATGAATTAACTACAATTTATAAAAAAAAAAAAAAATAAAAAATAGATTACTACAAACCATTAGATAGCGAAAAAAATAAATTATAAATATTTTTTACGATATGAACCTGAAATATAATAATAATAATAATCCAATCCTAATCGATGTAAATAAATAAGACTCAGGCTGATAAAGATTCAATAATTAAAGAACTTCAAAACAACCGAAAAACGATAAATATAAAACTGTTTTAAGCATCATTTAATTTCTTTGATCTACATAAAACAGTGTGTTTGCCGATGCAATTAAAAAATATTATAACTTAATTTAATCAAATAATTACAATAGAAATTGAAAGATCATTGTAGGATGAGCAAATATGATATAAAATTAAAAAAAAAAAATTCTTTCAGAAAAATATATGTTCATATCAGTAGATTGGAGGAGAGGGTAGAAGAACATCTAATGAACTATTAGAACATCAAATATAACCGGTTGAAAAAATAATATAATATTAAAAAAATAAATTTGACACAACTATAAGAAATTAATCCATAATAAATATACTTGGACACTAACATTTGATTTGTTTATTTTTCTCATAGATAAACCAAGTTACCTTACAGATCCCAGAATTCCGAAGGCCATGTTGGTCATATTCCAGCGTTGCTGGACTAACACAAATACTCTTTGAATTATTTATGCTTCGTTTTGAATAAAAGAGGTCGAACAGGCTTTAGTGGATCACGAGGGAGTTCTTTTTCTTGGCAATCTAAGATAAACCTTATCCTTCGCTATTATCAATTTAAAAAAAGACCAATGGAAATATTTAAAATCATTCAAGTAATATTTATTAGACACAATTGCAGAGAAATAGTTGTGATCTATTTAAGAAGGCAGAAAAACATCAAGTCGATCATGGCCACTATAACCGTTCAAGGAAATAAATGAAAACTGAAAAGGAGAAGGCTGCGAAATCTGCAGTCTACCAGCGGCACTGAGGAATGAATTCCTCAATCAAACTTTTTATTATATATTGCATTCCTTCGTTTATTCAATGAAATAAATATAGTATGAATGAAAAATATAGTTCATTGAATAAGCAATGATTATTGCGGTGAAACTTTGTTTTTACATCCATGATAGAGATTCGGGTAAGATTATAACGCAGATAGTTCATCTATTAAAATAAAACTTACTTATGGTTAAATTAATCTACTACCAATGGGTAGTTCCTTCACAAGCTATCGTGTTTTATATTCTTACTTCGCATTTACTTTTTGTGTTCTTTAAACAGTTGACATTTTTAATAAATAGAAAAAGAAAAAAAAGATTAATGATATTGCATTAGCCATCTTTCAAACCGGATGTCATAATAAGAATAATCGAAAATAAAGAAATTGATGGATTATAAATGACATTACTATAAAAGAGCTCAGAGAGGTTGGCGGAAGGTATGCCAGAAAAGTAGTGTCCAAAAAATAAGTGCTGCAGTATGTCACCGCAGGGATCAGAAAAAAGACATCGAAGCATTTGGTATAATATTAGAAAGACTTCTAAAAAGGATTCTAAGAAATAAGACTTTAATTCGACTTATAGTATATCATAAATATCATTAATGACGCTGTACTTTACTTAGCCACTTTATTTTCATTATTTTACTACGTTTCGGCTGAACACGCCATTATCAGATACTCAAAAAATGTTAAAATTGTAAATCTAGCATTCCATAATTTATGAATGAAACAATCAGTAATGTATTTTAATGTGATGTAATCGCTTTTGCAATTTACTTATAACTGAATTAATCATTTCTTCATCTAAATCATAAGAAAAATTAATATCATTAATGACCTTATTGGAATAAAATTATATATTTTTTAAACTCCTTTATTTATTTATTTTTCCAATTTTAAATGCTTACATTAAATAAGATTCAGTATATCGTCAGCCTTATTATAAAACCTGGTAAATCAATATAAATAAACATGGAGTTACTTTTTTCATTTATCATATTTGATTGTTTTCATTTAATTTTTTTATTGAATAAGTCCTGGGATTAAGTTTTCATTATAGTGTTATTTGTAATTGTTTTCAATACGTTATCATCCATAGAAGTTAAAATGGTGTTACTTTTGTTAATTAATAAAATACAATTTAACTTAATTATACTAAACATAAGAAAAAACACTCGGGAACTGATACGATAGAACACCTAATTTTTAGTTAACGCCAACTGTTAGGACCTCTACCACAGCCCAGACCATTTAAGATCTGACATCTACAACGGTTCTTTACCTTTTTTTTTTATATACTTGCAACGCCGTTCAGATATTCATGTGTCCTGAATCCATGATCCCTTGCAAGTTTGCAACTGGACACACGGCGTGAGAATGAGGATTTTATGCTAACGGCTCGCCAGGTTGTATACTGTATTCGCGAGGAAAAAACACCACACATGACTTATCATCAGGTTGGGTCTTCCTTGACCAGATGCTCACAACTCTTGCCAGTCAGAGATACTACATGACGGTTGAGGTTCGGATCAACTTCGTCATAAATAATTGAATACATAAGTGAGTGAATGAAAGTGTGATGTTATAAATATAAAATTTTGAGAAAATGACTGATTTAAATTTTATTCTATGCAAATTTTTAATAAAATGGTCTATACAATAAACTGAAAAATTATCCGATTAATCAAGAGTCCTGAGTTGTTAATGTTAGGCGAACAAGGCGAAGCACATAACACCATAATTTGTTACATAGTATCATCCACTCATGTCTTCAATTGTATTTATGACAAAATTGCTCCAAACGATGAGAGTAAAGCTCTCAACTAGGTAAACTCGAATGCCTTTTTTGCATCAAAAGATGGTGGATACAAAAAAAAAAAAACCGTCACTTAAAATAGTATAATCGTATAAGTATATATCGACGCCGTTCTTTGAAAAAGGCTAAAGCGCAAAAAATTCCAAATTTAGGTAGTTTCAACTTATTATGGGTCCTAAATAGTAAGTTCTATCGACTCCCGCTCACGAGATATTGAAAAAAAAAAAAATTGAAAATGGTCTAAAAGTCGACTACTGATGACGTAAGAACCAAATACTGAGGACTCGCAGTCGTCACTCTGCCCTATACCAATGCTAGAAGCCTCAAAAATATATTTCAATTGTAAAAGTTTAGCCATCTTAATAAATTCCTACTGTAAACTATAAACAATATCATTTAAAAAAAAAATCTGATGTGGACAACACATTCCTTGTACGCCTATTAAACTATAAATCGGTAGCACAAAAAGTGATCCTGAATGTGGTTACTAGTTTCCGAAGATTGCAGTATCTCATATATTGACACCGAGCACACACACAAACTTGTTTCTGGAGGTCTCATTCCGTTATTATATGTCGTTTTCTTTCAGTAGGTAACTAGTTTCCAAGAGATTTCTCCGTGTTCCGTGACAACAGTAGAACTGTCAATGTCACTAAATAAAGGATTGGAAATCGACAGTTTTGACATTTTAAGCGGAAGAACCCATTTAACTTATATCTTTTTTTTCTTCTGCAGACTTGGTAATCACACAAATTGGGAGGAAAACAAGTATTTTAACATTAAACCAAGTAATAAAAATGTTTAATCAGAGTAGAAAAAAAAAATTATCGCGTTTGTAACCTTAATTACCGAAGCATATGATCTCCATACCTAATTTTAATATATATGTAATATATATGTAATAACTTACATAAAGTTATGTAATAACTTGTTAAAGTGGGATTAAGTAGTTGCAACTGGTCTGCGATAGTGTTACTAATCAAATATGTGTGTTTAAAAAAAAATGTGTGTGTGTGTATATATATATATACACACACACACTTTTTTTTAAACACACATATTTGATTAGTAACACTATCGGAGACCAGTTGCAACTACTTAATCCCACTTTAACAAGTTATTACAGGCTGCTCAGCTAGTCGTTAGACAACTTTTGCTATTAATTATATTTACAAAGTTACAACCCTCCCTCCCTTAAGCCATTAACAATTTCCTACTGACTCCCGGCTTACATTTAACAGTAAACTCTACCTACATCCACTCCTGTTGGATCCTTTGGTAACATTAGTTAATTTCGTGTTACAGTTTTATGAATATTAATTCCAGCAACTAAATACATATTATTTTTCTTTAATAATAGTGATTTAGAATAAATTGAAAAAGTACTTTATTATTCATTGAAATAACAAAACAACAGAAGGATGATAATGTATATATGTTTTATATACTTCTTTATGTATACAATACAGATTTTAATTAAAAACATGAAATGTAATTTAATAGATGAAGGCTTAACCTCATACGTATGTGATAACCACTTAATACGATTAATTTTATTAATAGTTAACAAAAGCATGAACAGCGTGCACTCTTAATAATTAGAATGGCCATTGCAATGGACCCGTTAGTTTATCACGCAGCATTGAACCGCCATAGGAGTAAAGCTGAATTAGTTATAGGCAGGATCTCATCAAGTGGGCTCTGGAATATTTAGTGAATACGGAGAAAATCCGATGGGCAAGTGGGAAATGGCTGGGAAAACTGCAATGAACGTTTAAGTAAATCGATTACGGAATAACTTATGCTTCAAGTATCTGAAGCAGAAATGCGTCTTAATAGTTTTATTATTTTCAACAACAAAACTGGAGAACCTTTGTAATCAACAAAGTAAAAATATTTGTTTAAATTCCTCTAAAAAGTTGAGGTTTCGCCTTGCAAGATACATACGAATCCAAAATTGGAGGAAAAAACATTTTTTTTTGTTTAAATTTGGCACCTAAGTCACAGTAAACTCTAGAATGATACTCAGAACTCGGCATTTACCATCAGCCGTTTTTTCAGAAATGGCGACCTACTGGAGATTTCAAAGACCATATCTCATTCATTAATAAAGATAGGGGGAAAATGTAGTATTTTGGAATTATAATAATAAAAAAAAAAAAAAGAGGGAAAGGAGAGAGGAATTCAATTAAATCAATTTTATTTTTGATAAATAAATATTTGGAAATAATAAACCATAATCCAATAATTTTCACCGTTTTTGAATGGCCACGCAAAGGACACAATGCATGAATAATACACAATGAATCCGAAGCTACATCTCTAGAAGAGACCAGACTTAAGAAATGGGTTGAGGTTTATGGTGGTCCAACATTTATTTTCTTGCGATTGTATTTCCTTCCAAGACCCATTTTCGATCCCCTCCTAAAATTCCCCTCCTTTTTTTTTTCTTTCCCTTTTTAATGAAAAGTTTAATTCGCAGAAGATCCACCGAGGAAAGTAATTAATTAGAACCAAAGAGACAATCCGTAGTTCAACCTGGCAGGTATTGAAAAAGAGGAAAAGGTGGAACACCACGGAAGAAAAGATCTAGTTGTATTATACAATTAATTACTTCTTCGAGGCAAGCTTGGATTACGACGTGCCAACCCTCACAAACTCAGGCCCGCAATAGCTCAGAGAATAATTCCCCTCTCTGTTAACAGAAAATATGATATTAGGAATAAAATAATCTTATTAAATATAGTTCAATTTTTCTTCAGCCCATTGTACATCCTTTCTCCTTCCCCTTCTTAACTATCCTGTTCCATTTCGGACGCTCTTTAGATTATACCCATCTTTTCTGGTTTGAAGCATTAAAATATCTCTGTTAATAAAAACATGTTGCTGCAAATTCGGATCTCATTACTGGCAAATTGAAAATCTTAAACAGAGTCGGTTATCCGTATGCTAATACAGTTAACGAAATTCAGTCCGTCCCACGTCCTCAACTGCGCAACATATGTACCCTATATAAGTCAAAAGTGACATACTTTTACAAGGTTGATTGTTATTCAGAAATATTTTGGCCTGCTTTAGCACCTGAAGAAAAGAGGAAAGAAAAAATGGAGACGTGAATAAATGTAAGTGTATTTATAATAACTATAACCCAATTAGTAATATTTATTTCGGCTAAAAAACTGAATTTAGCAAGAAGAGATTAAAATATGTCATAATTAAAAAAAAAATAAGTGTAACAATTTAAGGTTTTTAGTTTAAATATTCCTGTAGGTAAACAACTTAAGGAAGAATCTTTTAGTGCGCATGTGAATAACGATTACGTTTTATTATTGAAATAACAATCAATTTACAAATTAGCGATTTAAGGAAGGGGAGTTGATCAGGTCACTCGACCCTCCATTTTTTGTTTATAACGTTAAATATCCTTAGTTTTAAAGACCCTTCAAACAAATCTGAAGACACAGGAAGTGGAGACCACCCCATCAAATTCAGAGACAGTAAGGTTGTCTAATTAGCCCCAGTGAATTGATAATCCAGAGTTGGCCAGCATCCGCCCCGCGTCAGGAAATGTGCCAAGGTGGCTTAGCAACCCTTAATTAATATTAATATTGTACCTTATACTTTTAAATTAATCAATTCATTTTTTTTAATACAGTTACACTTTATTACATAATTGGCTCTCTAAGATAAATCATAATTTTATTATTTAATGCCTGCAGGTGGCAAAGTAAAAATACTTTCAAGATACAGAGACTGGGAACTGAAATTTTTGTAGTTGTTGTTGCTATTTTAAAAGTATTTGTTAAGCACTTTCTAACTATACTCTGAGGTTCTATTACTTTTTTAAAAGTCATTTTTAGATTATTTTTTTCTTTTTAATTAGTCATGAATGAGCAGTAGAACTCTCATGAATTTTCGAGTAATATTTTAATCAACCATACAACACAATAAATATTCTAAAGACTATTTATTTCTTTGCTATTGACAAAAACATAAATATTCCCACAAAGAAAGATATAATAGGCTTCACAGATCCTTTTTGATGGTTCTGCTTCATCATAGCTACTACTCTATCATGCAATATTTTATGATATAGAATAGGGTTCATTCGAAACAGTTAATAGGCAATGATATATCTCGATTTCAATCAAGTGAAATTAGCGTAAAGTTTAAAAAACATGCCGATGAAATGGCATACAAATGGTTTGCTTATTCAATAAAAGGCAACGGTCCAACTGAGGAGATGATTCATCAATTTTTGGCTCTCTCGTTGGTTTAACTGTTCAAGCATCCCTCGTAAAAGCATTTATTTTTTTTTATAAATATATGTATAGTGAAAACAGAGAGAAACATAATCTTCTTATTAACATGAAAAAAATATGTTATACTAAATTGTTAAAAATTATTTGGATTTATACTGAAATGAATTTTAATTAAAGATTGAATTCCAATAGAGAAAAAACAACTAATTTTTAAACAGTAACAGATCTAATTCCTTTTAGAGCTCAAAATTCACTTGGGCTATGAAGCTCAATACAGTTGATGCTGAAACATTAAACCTAACAAAAACTTTCTTTCTTTTTCTTCTTATATATTTTTTTTAATGTTTTGAATATTATATATATATATATATATATATATATATATAAATCCAATGATACAGACGGAATCAGCAATTACCTGTTATCCAATTATTTTACATTGTTGCATTATTAATAGAAGAAAAAAACAGCATATATATATATATATATATATATATATATATATATATATACATATATGTATGTATATATATATGCTGTTTTTTTCTTCTATTAATAATGCAACAATGTAAAATAATTGGATAACAGGTAATTGCTGATTCCGTCTGTATCATTGGATTTTTGAAATACTTCTTTAGATATGCATGTCAATTATTTTTTTCTGTCCCTTTATTAGATAGTTTAGTAGTTTTCACACTCATGTGAAACAAAAAAAGAAAGAAAAGAAAAGTGAAATAATCACTGTAAAATGCCTTGAGGAATATAAAAATAATATAGCATCAATATAACCCTCAAAACATTTTTTAATATTGCATCATTCGACACCTGGTTTCCTAATACAAGAAACCTGGCTCTAATAAGATGCGTGGATAAGTGTACAACCTATATATACAAATACACAAAATCTTCAAAGTAAAATCAGAATTAGAGGATGGTTTCTAACAAAAAACGGTCTTATCATCTACTTGACAAAGGTTTTGTTTTTTTTTTAGATAAAAAGAAGTTAGGTTTAAAAAATATCTACACAAAGTTCACTCAACGCCGTGTAAGAATTAGGACTAAAAAATATCATCAAAATTCTCGAAGAGATGAGAATTTGAAACTGTTATTGAAGGGATATTACTAAAGATGGAGGATGGAGAGAGAGGTTTGGGGGGACGGTGCCCCGGGGCACTGCTACTCGATAGCAGTTCCCTTCATATATCAGTCATCTGATACCCGGCCCACATATTTCCACCTTATCGCGGGTCATTACACGCCGCTATAACCCTACCTCCAACCTCTTCGTCAACATTGTTATTCAATCAACCCCCTACTCCTAGTCCTGGTAATTTAATCACTTATCGATAATTATCGACGAGTTAAATGGTTTTTCGAGCAATTCATAACCAGAAGTGGTTGTACAATAGGAAATCGAAATGATCAATTATTAAATACAATTAATGAAAAAATAAAATAAATAAAAAATACCGAATTCCAGACAATAATAGAGGGGAAAAAACGGGCTCTTCTACCATTAACCAGAGACAGGAACACAAAAGGCAGGGGTTAGAATAAATTGCCAAGATTTACTGACGGGCGCTCAATTTAAAGAATAGACCTGCAAGGGAGGCTCATTAGCAACTCTTGCATCACCCAGCTTATCTACGCTTAAATCTAAATATCTTGTATCGCTTTTATTTATTTATTTTTTATTATTACATGAAATATTATATATAATATAAAACAAGTGACATTTTATGTCACTGTGTACCACTTCGACTTTTCAGATAACTGGATCTTATGATATCAGTAATGAAGAATACTCTTTATAAAAAAATACTAACTTATTTACAACAGTTTATTAATCCAACAAAACACAATATATCACAGTGAGCGTGCTTATGAAAATAAAGTTTAAAAATCCAAAATAAAAAGTGAATTTGATATCAGATAACAATAGCAACAGTGAGATTAAAAATTCTGCAGTTAAAAGAGTATCCTCATCAAAACTAAGAAATTTGAACAATATTATTTCAGTTGGAAGCATGTCGTTGTTTATTTACAATCAGAGAATCAATGTTAGGCTTCATGGAGCTCGACTCGATTCTTAAGTCTTCGTCGACACAGTGCTTTCGTCTTCACTGCAATAACTATCCTAAATCATTTTTATTAATTGAAGATCGCGTTTATTCATGTTATAATTGATACATTCAATAATTAAAAATCAATTAAAAGACGATTTTATTCAGGAAATATGCTTGTTCGCGTAACACCTGGTACGAGTATCCAGGAAAGAAAACAAAATATTGCTATTAATAATAAAATAACATTGAACATAAAACCACAATTTCAGTTAATATGTTAAAATATCAAAAGGATAAAAATAATAAAAACAGCTAATGATAAATCACATGATAATAATTTTTTATTTAAAAACAATAATCATGAAGACCTGTAACTACCTAAACCTCAAGCATATTTTAATACCGTTTAGTAAACCATTTTCAATATATTCCACAATGTTACATTGACATTAGGTTAAAAAAAATATTTGTATTTTCATTCTTTATAGAAGAGAACAACTTTTCACCTAACTCAAGTTTTATCCAATAGTAACCTAAAGAAAAGTCTTTTTAAGAGCAAAGCTGCACTGAATGGAACTACCGTTATAAAAGGATGCTAAAGATTTTATAGTGAACATGACACAGGGAGATAAAATACTCAATAATCCCAAAGCCGTAAAGTAGCATATTCCACTATAAACACCACGCAAACCGACTATATAATCCTGATAAAATATACTTCTTTTATATAAATTCATTTAAACCAAACTTTAAAAACAATAATAGCTTAAATAAATTTGTGATATATTTACAATGACGAAAAGGTTTTCGAAATCTACTTTCTGGAATAAAAAAAAAAAAAAAAAATCATTAACTCCAAACAAGCAGAATAAACAATATAAAAATCCTTCGGAACATGTTCCAAGGAATAAAACCCAAATCAAAAGGTTTATAATCGAAGACAATTTCATAGGTATGTAACGGTTTTAACTTATTAAAATATCTTTTGTCTGAGTTGTTGCAACAATTGTTGAATCAGTTCTATTACCCCCAAGAGGTTATCAACAATAATATTATGAATTCAATGGCATTGCTAGACACTAGGCTAGAATGCTAGATATTGCGGCCTTGAATATTCTATTCGGGGTTCAAGGGCGTCCAAGAAGGGGCCTCTCCTGAGGCGAGCGGAGCGAATCGGCATTCATTCAAACAAACTCAAGTAAAGGCACCGGAAGGTCTGATTTTAATTTTGCCTTCTGGATTTTTTTCCAAATGAACACTAGGCACAATTCAATGAGCTCTTAGTTATCGTGTTTCAATTTATCACTAGCAAATGCATTTCAAAAATTCACTGGTAGATAATAGAAGGTTATAATTTGAAGAGTGCAAGGATTCAATGGGAATATCAATAATTCCTAGTTTAACTATTTATCTCTGCTAAATCCTCTAAGTAACTAAATGTCAAAGTTAGCTTCAGGAGATTTCTTCACTACCAGTCTTATATTGTTCTTCTGTAGGCATAGTTCTTCTTTTCTTTCATAGAAATATTTTTAAAAACATTTCAATGAATTCGCGCTTTTGAGATTTCAGAAGCCCATCAACGAACGAGCACTCTTGAATCATTTACCAGCTTGTCTGGAGATTTTCAGATACAGACACTATACTATACTAGTCACTATAGAAATGTATAATATATAAAAAAATCACTGTAAAATGCATAGAGGAATATAAAAATGATATAGCATCAATATAACCCTCAAAACATTTTTTAATATTGCATCATTCGACACCTGATTTCCTAATACAAGAAACCTGGCTCTAATAAGATGCGTGTAAATATTATATACATATACACAAAATGTTTAAACAAATTTAAAGGAGGTCCAAATAACATGATTCAAAACAGAAGCTCTCCAACACGCAAGACCAATATAAACAAAGTTTCTTAATAGCAAAGTCTAAAGTTTTAAACAGCATATTAGCATAGTCATAATTTTCTAAACAAATAAACTTAGGCATTTATGTTTAAAAAAATATTAAACGATCTGAAAAAAAATATGGATTTGCTAAGAACAATAAAAATTCCAATGCAAAACATTAACTAAGGCTTAATAAGATGATTGGGCAATAGGGTGGCCCTTATTTAGAAGGGTGAAAAATAAACTTTTTATTTTTTAAACGCACACCCTTTAAAATTTTCCTTTTTATATTGCGTAAATTTGTACATAATATTTTTCCAATATACTAACATTAACCCGTGCCTCAAAGAGTCTGAAATAGGGAACGAAAGAAAATTAACTAGTGGATCAGTTATATTTATTATATAAACTATAATTATAATTTCATTGTTATGTAAAATGTTAAAATAATATTCCGAAAGAAGCCGACAGGCACATATGTTAAGGTTTTAACAGCCAATTAGCCATTAAAGTCCTGCATTAATGGTACTCTTCTTTCAACTGCGCCATTGAGTTGTCAATGACATAGACACTAATACTAATCGCTATATCAATGTATAATACATAAAAAAATCACTGTAAAATGCATAGAGGAATATAAAAATGATATAGCATCAATATAACCCTCAAAACATTTTTAAATATTGCATCATTCGACACCTGATTTCCTAATACAAGAAACCTGGCTCTAATAAGATGCGTACATATACACAAAATGTTTAAACAAATTTAAAGGAGGTCCAAATAACATGATTCAAAACAGAAGCTCTCCAACACGCAAGACCAATATAAACAAAGTTTCTTAATAGCAAAGTCTAAAGTTTTAAACAGCATATTAGCATAGTCATAATTTTCTAAACAAATAAACTTAGGCATTTATGTTTAAAAAAATATTAAACGATCTGAAAAAAAATATGGATTTGCTAAGAACAATAAAAATTCCAATGCAAAACATTAACTAAGGCTTAATAAGATGATTGGGCAATAGGGTGGCCCTTATTTAGAAGGGTGAAAAATAAACTTTTTATTTTTTAAACGCACACCCTTTAAAATTTTCCTTTTTATATTGCGTAAATTTGTACATAATATTTTTCCAATATACTAACATTAACCCGTGCCTCAAAGAGTCTGAAATAGGGAACGAAAGAAAATTAACTAGTGGATCAGTTATATTTATTATATAAACTATAATTATAATTTCATTGTTATGTAAAATGTTAAAATAATATTCCGAAAGAAGCCGACAGGCACATATGTTAAGGTTTTAACAGCCAATTAGCCATTAAAGTCCTGCATTAATGGTACTCTTCTTTCAACTGCGCCATTGAGTTGTCAATGACATAGACACTAATACTAATCGCTATATCAATGTATAATACATAAAAAAATCACTGTAAAATGCATAGAGGAATATAAAAATGATATAGCATCAATATAACCCTCAAAACATTTTTTAATATTGCATCATTCGACACCTGATTTCCTAATACAAGAAACCTGGCTCTAATAAGATGCGTGTAAATATATATATATATATATATATATATATATATATATATATATATATATATATATATATATATATACAGGAAATTTTTAAAAAAATTTAAAGGAGGCCCGAATGACATACGATTGTGTTCTATTTGATCTAACAGCAGGAGCCTAAGCCCATTTATATATTGGATTGAGACTTTATGGCCAATGTGGCTTCGCTAGGTGATGTACTGCATTGAGAACTTGAAAAATAAATTAAAAACATTTTGTGAAATAAGTGGATTGAGCCGGCTTTAAAACTAATCGTCTTAACTAGCTTTAGTATAAAATTTATAAACATATTGTTATCTCTTCACTAATATCTTGTTATTCTTATTGCTGCAGAAAACATTGTTACAGGGTTGGTAAAGTGAAATGAAGTTTAAAAAAAGAAAAAAAATGATTGGATCCAAATAACAAAGCTAGTGTGATAGAGGTTCTGAGAGGGGATAAAACACACTATATCGGCCGAGGGACAGTTTGATATGCAAACCACACCCTATCATAACACTAACACGCTCTGGTGAAATATTCACATGTACTCGGTTTTTCCCTGCATAAAAATGAAAGCTGCTATTGCTTTTATCTGCTATTATCTTAATTTTTTCCTATTCAAGTTATTTGTAAAATGAAATTATTAATTATAATGTATTGCCTTATAATTATATATCTTAACATCATCATAGCTTCGATAAAAAAATGAGGAAATAGTTCCAACTAATTGAGACTAGCTTTTTTGTATTTCCAATTATAAAGATGAAATTTTAATTCCAGAAGGCAAATGCTAAACTAAGAAGAATTTTTAATGTAGTGTTAATGAAAAGTAAATTAATTTATAATTCCGAATAAACCAGTTTTTGTTCAAGAGTCATAAAAAGGGAGACATCATATATTTCGATTTATCAAGTCAACTAAAATATTATTACGGTTAATAAATAATATTATTAATAAAAGTTCAACTGTAATACGTATCATCAGTTTTCACACCGATCATCATAACTTTTATTCTTAAAACAGTCCATAAAAAAGAAATATGAGTTCGATAAAAAACAATTTCAAGACCGAAGAAGTTATTTAGGCACAAAAGACTGAAAGAAAATTTCACAGTAAAGTAAATGCATTTATAGTTATTAGCTATTGAAGTTTTATTATAAAATAAAACCTAATAAAAAAGTGGGACAAACCACCAGCATATTTAAGTATAAAAAATGCATATAAAAAGTACTTTGAAAAATTCATGCTTGTATAAAAGTCAACTTTATTTTTAGATAGAAAATTAATAAGTATTCTTGAAGTTAAAAGTGTTATTATTAATTTAAGGGTCCTTTAATATCAATTATTATTAATTCTGAGAAAGAAAGAGACTTTTAAATTAATATTATAGGGAAATTTGTTAGATTTGCTTTCTTAGAACCAATACGAGGATTATATGTGCCCAAGAATTTCAATTCTAAACAATTACCATAGCTTTGAATAATAATATTATAGGAAGCTTAAGGCATTCGTTCTGGAAACAAATCAAGGTTAAAACATATTACCTTACAAGAGCAGAAAGAACTAAGAACCTCAAATACATGAAATGACTATTGGAAACCATAATTTTATCAATAAAAATATGGAATAAAATTAAATTTGAGGAAAGTTTAACAGATGCGCCTGGGACTAAAGATTAAAAACAACAACTCAGCTCATTTTGTGCCGACATCTGCGTCAGCGTCCCACCGGCGCAATAACCGCTAAAGCTAAAGCCTGCCTTTATGCAATATGAACAATATTAAACTCCACCGTTATGGTCTCTTCCCTCAGGATTTTCTCTCTCCCAACCATCTCGAGAAAGATAAAATATTATTCACGAATCGAAAAATACTCCTATCGGAGATTCAAATTCGAAAATCATCACAGGATACTGTCTGTAATCAAATGTGGATCTGGATCAAAGATCCATCTAGTAGTACGAATCGTATCATCATCACATTTTTAAGGGACTCTGGGAGAAAAAGTCATTTCCCTAACAGAGATTTTGGAATGGTGCCTAAAAGGTATTTCGAGGAAATAATTTTAGTACTAAAAAAGACATCTGGATTGGACGAGCAAATATTTTTAAAACAAAATATTTAATTCTATAGTTGAATGATAAAAAAAAATATCTAAACCTAAATAAAAAAACTTGCGTGAGTAAAAATAAAAAAAAAAAAAAAAAAAATGTAGGTTTCGTAATCGTCATAGCTTCAGACCTGGGGAAACAACTTCACTAAACAAACTTTATTAGAGTAACTCTAGGATAACTATTATTATTTCTTGCTATTTATTTCTCATTTTGAAGTATGAGGAAAAAAAAGTTCATAACTTGATGTTTAATAGGTCGGCATAAATTTATCGAGGGTAAATAATTTAATAATAATGATGTATAAAACATCATTAATAAATGATGTTTTATACATCGTTATTTTGTATTTTATGAGGTTAATAAACTTAAAAAAATTACTATCCGTATTGTCATTGTATTTAATTATGTTTGCTGGATCTGTTCCCCTTGTATTTTATTTAACATGTTTTTGTTAAAGCAACGAAGCGGAATAAAAAAATAAATATTACGTTTTGTATTTTTTACCAGTGATTAAAACCGAAGCCCTCCAATACACAAGACCAATATAAACAAGATTTCTTAATAGCAGAGTCATAATTTTCTAAATAAATAAACTTAGGCATTTATGTTTACAAAAACATTAAACGATCTGAAAAAAACTATTAATTTGCTAAGAAAAATAAAAAGTACAATGCAAAACATTAACTAACACTTAATAAGACGATTGATCACAAGGGTGGCCCTTAATAAGACGATTGGTCACAAGGGTGGCCCGGTGGCCCTTATTGATAAGGCTGTAAAATAAACTTTTCATTTTTTAAACGCACATCCTTTATATTTTCCTTTTTTATATTGTGTTTTTCCAACAAATTCTTCCAATATAATAACATTAACTAGTCGATCAGTTATATTTATAATATAAACTATAATTATCATTTCATTGTTCTGTAAAATGTTAAAATAATATTCCGACAGAAGTATTTTAGCTAATTTACTTATGTTTTCAACAGTCAATAAATTATCAAAGTCCTGCCTTAACTGTACACCCTTCTTTCAACTGCGCCATTAAGTTGCCAATGACATAGACACTAATACTAATCGCTATATCAATGTATAATACATAAAAAAATCACTGTAAAATGCCTTGAGGAATATAAAAATGATATAGCATCAATATAACCCTCAAAACATTTTTAAATATTGCATCATTCGACACCTGATTTCCTAATACAAGAAACCTGGCTCTAATAAGATGCGTGTACACACTACATGATGTATAGTATCAAATGCATTTACACGAAATGTTTTAAACTTTTACAAGAGACCCCCGAAACATATCATTGTGTCCTATTTGACCTAGGTAACCGCAAGAGCCTGAACCTATTAATATATTGGATTGAAACATTTTTGGTCAAGAATCCTATCTTTTCTCTTTTCTCACTTTACACTAACTTCTAAAAGGCCTCTCTTCGACCTGGCTCTCTTTTACCTGATTTACACATTTTTATATATTATCTTCTTATGCTTTCACAATTTCCAATACATTGGCATGGGTGATAAAAAATAAATTATTAACACTTGAAATAAAGTTACTCTGATGTTCCTATCGTACACGCATTAGTTAGCTCCTCTCTTTTAAAAATGGCAATAAATTATAAAATTAGCTCTTTAAAATTATAATATATACATATTTTGTGAGAGATGCGTAACGTGATTCTTAAAAACAAAACAATGTACATAAAAAATTGTAATTGTACTACGATCCGAAGTCGTTAAAATACATAACAATTAAAAATTTTATTTAAATATTAAAATAAAAATATGACGTTATAGAAAATAATCCATACAGCAATACTTAATTAACTAATGGACTATACCAATGCTTAGTTATAAGCATTCTTAGTAGGTGTGCTTGAGGTTCGCGGTTAGCCCCGCTTATTCGACAGAGACCGCATTTCCAAGTTGAAACATAAACACTCGGCGTTTTGCCTCTTATTAACCAAAATATAACAGATGGTTTAAGACAGTTCCCGCTTCTTAACTACTCAACAATTCAATTTCCGACAAACGTTGCGAATAATCAAGACCTGCAAAGGGAATGGGTTTGAAGCACGATACCTAATGAATTTTTATGACTTAATTAAATTATCAGAAGGGTAAGGAGATATCTCGAAGTGAAATATGTTCCAAATATTATAATATAGTAATAATAAAGACAAAAGAAGGGGAAATGGAAAAATAAACACATTTATTCTAAAAAGGAGATAAATAAAAGAGTATCTATTTAAAATAGGACAATTTTGTTTTAAATAGTTGAGCATAGTGCCAAATTGCGTGATGCCAAAAAGCAAGGTAGGGTAGAAAAAAGAAATACATTGTATTCACTATCATATTGCATAGATTGTAATAGTAATTGATAACACGGTTTTAATTAAAAAGATACAAAAAAAAATTAATAAATTTCGTTGAGCTCTGTCACAATGGTAGGCATTTGATTCTGCAGATCTAAAATTTAATATATGTTATCGATTGATTTTGGTACCGAAATACTGCAATCCAACTAGTACTATTGCAGTTAGGACCCAGCGAAGTGCTATTCCAACACGTAAAACGGTGTAGATTTATAATCCAAAATGCAGCATATGAATAGCAATGTTGTTACTATAAATGGGTTCGGAACCTGACAAACAATATTTATAAATGTCCTAATTAAGACCAAACAAAGGTAAAGTCGTGAGGTTAAAACGTGATCCTTACTCGCATCCCTTAATATTTTATTTATGAACAACGGTGATGGTAGTAATTAACATAAATTTGTGTCTACAACTATTTAACGATAAAAAAATAACACAAAAAACAAAACATTTATGATAAAATGAGGCGAAAAGGAATGAACTAATTAATTGAAGAAAATACTCGAGCAGTCCTCATTAACAGCGTAGCTCTTTCTTTTTGGCATATATAATGAAACAAAGTATCTTCTTTTTGATACGAAACTTGATATAACTTTTACAAAGGATATGATATTATCAGGTAAAAGCCCTTGGAAGAGATATTTTACAAAAATATATTGGACAGAGAAGACCAGCCGGTTAATCGAGTTTGCGAAGCCCGGTAAACAACCACTAACAAGCGTTAATATTAAAGGCTACTCAGGCTAAACCACTACGATATCAAAGCAATTATCTTATTCACCGCACTTTAATACTATACTGAGGCATTTTAGAATATATTTTGTGGTTTCTGCTCCATACTTCAGTTTACAACTTTACCATTTACGCGGCTTTACCATTAGTTAAATTACTGCACCACTAGGAATAATGAACCCTTTGAAGAGCTATATAATATGGTGTGGCATACATCATATAAATACGGCTTCTTAATTCACCTCACTACCTAATTCAAACATGTCAGAATAAAACCACAAGAATATTTTGAAATATTCTTTATTTACGTTCTCGAGTAAACTAACTCAAACGTAGGCTGCTAGTAATGAAATAAAATAGCTTCAGGAGAAGGTAAGCGAAATAAAATGAACCCAAAAATAGTTCACTCCTAAATAACTAGGAACCAGCAATACATTCTTTAGTCTCGAAATAGTTAGGTCCCGGAGGTTAAATCCAAGACTATCTCGACTCTTAAGTCAGCCAATGGTCCTAGGAATTTATTTTTATTACTGTAAGTGACCCCATTGCAACCAGCCAGCACTATCAAAACTTGCAATGAGGGATTGAAAATGACATTTTCATTCTGGTTAAAGAATAACGGTTATTTGAGATAGTAGGATTTTAAGCTCAGTTGTAATTCAGGTTTGCACAGGCTCGACAAAAATCGGTAATAAAATAAGCAGACAAGCCCATAAAAAAAATATAATTGTTAGCGAGACCAATTGTATTTATAATCGAAACTGGATGAAGACCGTTTATTTTTTCATCTTCCTGATTAAATTAAAATTTTTGCAGAATATACAATAAGTTAATGATTTTCATATGTATTTATTCGACTTTCCTAACAAAAAATCCAAAAAACTTTTATTTTGATAAAAATGATAGCTCCGTTTATAACAGTTACTTTCTTGTGTAGGAAATTTTCCAATTTTAAAATTTGCTCGAAATGAGAGATAAACTGTTATAAAAATCATTAAATAATGCTTATTTCCGAAACTAAAAACTAAAATCATGACGCAATATTTGTAAAAAAAAAAAATGTTTTATAAATCCTAAATACACTTCACAATACAGAGTACTCAAATCTCAAGTTTTTAAATATTATCACGAATCTTCTAAAGCAAACCTGAATAGTGAAATTGTTTATTATTGTAAATAATAAAATGTAACTATTGCGAAAGTAGTTGCTTTGCTAATCTTAAGGAACTGGCACAAAGAAAACTCTTGGGTCTTAGATTTTTAGAGCTGAGCTGATGAAGGTTCAGTTGAGTTACATTATTAAAACTTTTTCCATCATTTTTCCCCCTAGCCCCTAGGACAGCTTACAGACTGGTATTAATTACTTCTTGCAATCTACAAAAAATTAAAACAACCTCGCAAGTTGCATTTATCTTAGGAAGATCTAATCAGTTAGCCTATTTATCTGAAATAAAAACCATGATCATTACATTATTAATAATTATGCCTGGCACATATTTAAGCTCCCGGTTAGGTTAATAAACATACTGTAACGTAACTCTCTTGCCATACGGATGTCAAAGGATTTAAAAACTAGAAGTTGAGATATTAACATAAAATGGATATTTATTACTAAACAATACATATCACTATTTTCTTAATTATAAAGAATCTATTTTCAAGAAAATCGGAAATCGACCAACCTATTAATTTATAAACAATTGCTAGAACATGTAGTTGTTTCTATGTACATCTTGTCCAGAGGGGAGTAGCCATTGACTAAATTAGCAGCTAGAACAGATTCGGGAGGACAGATGTGTTCGAACTGAAGTGAAGTTGTACAGCCAGTTCTACAAAATCCATTGTCACGGGAGAGTGGGAAGTCCCAACGACAAGATAAACTTAATGAACGGATTAAAACTTACAACTTTGCCTAGGTGATAAGGCCTTCTATCTCAAGTCCCTAACGACATCCGCCATTAGATTGCCGATTCCTAATTTCCACATTCAACTATTCGATATCTCGATTCGACAATACCTGAACTTCATTAGGCCCAGCGAAAAATCGAAATGGGATAAATCATAATAAAAAAAAAAAAATATGGTTGGCATTTCTTGTATGAGGGCGTGTTGTAGCAGTTGATTCATTTGAAACCGAAAAGATGATAAATGAAAATACAATATATTTATTATAATTTTATTTATTGATTTATTTTTATTTTTTATCCGAGTTGGAAACTTTATTACATTATTAAATAATAATAATAAAAAGGAATTATGAGCAATGTATGTACCAATTATTTTAAGTATTATTGAAAGATAAAGAAGAACACGTCATCAATTTGCTTAATTTTTTTAAAAACTCTGGATACTATAACATAATATAAATTACCCCTTGACACCAATGACCATTTAGGGTATAAGCAATTTATTGAAACGATGCGATTGCATTTTTACAAAACTTGATCAAATTCAGTCAGTAGTATTATACAGCAGTTGAGGGTAAAAAAAAAAAAAATGTATTTTTCGAAACTTTTGATGATTTTTTGTATCTGTTTTATTTAAAATTAATCCACAACCTTTTACTTAATTGGGTAGTTTTAAAAAAAAGGGTGATAAAAATAGATATTTTCCATAATAATAAAAAAAAAATATGAATATCACGATTTGTACAATATTTCATGCCGATTTAAAGATTTAGCACATCGAATAAGATCCTGTGAAATGGTCTGGGATTAACTTTTTTGATCCTGAATATATTTGCGTCTTAATAAACCAAAATATTTTAAACAATACATTGAATATAAAAATCGAGGAAATATCGTGTTTTTTAAATTCTTTTATTAACAATATTTTCTTGATTTCTATATTCAATTAATGTTCAAAAAGTTCAAGCCTTATTAAGACGCAAGTATATCCACGATCACAAATGTTAACACAAAAAGTTATAAAAAACTAAATAAAATGCATCAGAGAGATAAATAATAATGAAGACATGATTACTTAAATACGAGGTCGTTAAAGACTGACAAAATGAAAACACCAGCGACATAGCATTCGTAAATAATGTTTTAAACGTGTATAGAAGATCCAGAGTAAGCCGTGTGAGATTAAGTTAAAGGCTACTACACGGAGCGTTCGGATTTGAGAACTGACAGGTAAAATTAGACGCTGGGTCACATGTTGGACATGCGAGGATCGGATCTTGGCTAAGGACTGCAACACAGCCACCTGTTTTCTCTCAGGGTTGCGGGCACTCCCTTGACGCTAAACAGAGCTACACAGCTTCTCAAGGCAGAAAAAATAAAAAAGAAAAAAGGCAGAAAAAAAGAAAAAAGGCAGAAAGTTTTGGAAGAAATATGCCTTCTTCTCTTTCTGTGGAGTCGGGTAAAGTATCGATGCACAAGGATGCATACTTTTAAAAATCCAGAAATATAGAAGTAAAATATAAGATCTGAATGTTAACTACTTAGCAATATTATTTATTTCCCATGTAGTAGCGGATTATAATATTTTTGAATGTATATACAAACATAAATATATTCATATACAGACACATACAACCTTTTAAAAAACTAATTATACTATCATTTTCTATGTAATTTTGATTTCACAAAAACAGCGGATCAAAATGATTTCAATAACAAATAACTATTTTTATAAATTATAATAATTTATTAATTACACTGGGGAACAACTAAATAATTATTTTTTTGTGGTATAGGTCAAATTTAGATAATATAATCAAATTTAGATGCATTAATGTACTAAGTTATACGACGTATAGTCACACACTCTTTTTCCTCATCAGGATTTAAATAAACAAATAATCAGTGGTGTACTGAGGGGAAAGGACCAGAGAGATATACCTCCCACCGAAAATATAATTTTCTTACCCACCGATATAACATTTGTATTTTGAGTAATATTTTTTATAATTTTAACAATAGTTTTTGGTCCAATTTTCAGGCTTATGCATAAAACTTACGCCAAATTTGGGACTTAAAGACATTTAAGTGATTATTTGCCTTCTTCTTATTAACTCCCTTCCCCGAGAAAATATTTTGCGTACGCCCTTACAAATAATAACAGTCTTTTAGTTAGAATAACTCCCTCTTCCAAAATACAAAAAAAAAAAAAAAGTTCGTTTTTCCTTAAATATAAGAGTGCATAAGTACACGCTGGAGTAAATTCGGCGAATATGAGTTTCCACTCGTATTTAGAAAACTGGCATTGCCCAGATTCGACTCTGAAACCTTACGCCACAAAATAACTGTTGCTCATTTACCCCAAAAGACGTGCAAATATGATAAATAAAAATTAATTTAACTGCATGCCTTATATTAATTGAATGTCGGATATATTATTATTAAGTACAAAAAAAAAACTGTAGAAATGAAATAAATATGCATTTACATCAAAGTTTGGCGTCCGATTATAACACATAATCCAAAAATTATGAAATGAATAAAAGAATTTTGCGAAACGCAAATAAATATTTATAACGCAGGTAAAGATGATAATCATAAAGAGGAAACCGTAACACCCGGCTGAGTTTTGAGTAATGCAATGAGCTTAAAAAGGAGAAGGAAGGACGCTCTAAAAGACTTGATCAAGACTCCCTCCTCATGCATCCTCAAATAGGGCGAGATATAGAACCATAAAAAGTTCATCACCTTCTAAGCCCAATCTGATGTGGAATGGCAATGCAATAAGTCTCACTAAGATATAAGGCTAGAAGGCTAGATGGAATGGCGGGTCGGGCTCGAGGTATGTAAACAGGATGGCGTATGAATATTAATGCTCCCGATTGTTGAACCATCCGGCGAGTTGCTAGCGGCTAAGACCCACCTGGAAACATACTACTAAGAAGCAGCTATACAGTCAGCAGCCGATTATTAAACATTTCATTTGTTAATAAAATTATACGGGGCACACCATCGCGTAAAACATTGTAAATAACAAAATGAAAGCTTCTGAAGTGTTGCACTAAACCAGTAGTTAGTAACTATAGCGTAATATCTATTCTTTTGAAAAAAACAAATTTGCGAGAGATTCTTTCAATGACCTATGAAATCAGTTGTAAGGAATCCAGCCTTGACCAAAAACCTCAATTCACAAATATGTTAGATACTGTTTTACGACAGCGTGCATCATATATCGAATTATTCAAATTATAAACTGCCGACGAGAACATCCGATAAAAATATAGCCAGACTCAAATAAACAAAACATGCTTAATATTATGTACTTACATGTGGAATAAATCAGTGAATCAGCAAAGAACATACCTGAAACAAAAATAGATAACGTCCATTTAGAATATAATTACAAAGCATTGGTTTAAAAAATAGATATAATTAAGTAATATAATATAGTCATTTATAAAATACGAGTGGGAGGGCCAGTTCTTAAGTTGGTTTGCAAAACATAATATTAATTCCACCTCGTTTCAGTAAAAAAATGACAACAGCTGCACAAACATAATTAAATACAATGAGAATAAAGATAATAATAACCCGTATATTATGAGGTTGTTAACCCTCTAAAATAAGAAATAACCTAATAAATGAAGTTATAAATCTTTTTTCCTCTCGCCTCCCCTCAAAAAAAAAATATAATAACTAACAAGAATTAATAAACTTTTTTCTTCTAAATTACTGGAATAGTAAAATTTATGTAGAATCAAATCTAAAAATTTATAATTCAGGATTGAATTGTTCGGGTGGCCCGCGGAGGTTGACATTTATATTGTGGCATAGCCAAATTTTATAAATCAAGACATTCCCTAGCTTTTAGGTTAGTAACCTCTGAGATAAACCGTCTTCCTATCCTTAGTTGGAGGAGTCCATAGGGACGTTATAACCCACTAAAACAAATAAAAGCGGTACCGTCGAGTATTATTACCGTTTTTTTTTTTTTTTTTTTTTTTTTTTTTTTTTTTTTTTTTTTTTTTTTTTTTTTTTTTTTTTTTACAATTTCTTGAATAAACAACATGATTGAGGAAAGGGTCTGTTTGGTGAACGATATTTGTTACTGGTCCAATCTGCCTAGTGTAAACAATTTAGCATCACCCAAAGGAAAACATCTCCAAAATCCTAAATGGTAATTTTACAGAAAAAGCTTTAGAAATTAAATTTTATGGAGAAAGGAATCTTTTGAAACACTTTTTTTGGAACGATTATTTACTGTATAACAAAAGGTTTTTAACAAAAGAACTTCTTTTGTTTTTAACAAAAGAATCAAACAACAGTAAGCTTTAAAATAAATAAATTTAATTCAACAAAACCGATACTGAAACTTATTTCATGCCAGGATCTACTAGATGAGAAGGAGGAATATCGTAATATATATTTACATAGAGGTGGAAGGAGATTATATAATAAATATAGAAGTAGGAAGAATTAAATTGTTGCCCAAGAGAGCCTACTACGGAAGAAGGTGGGAGTAAAGAAGGGGACTGCCTCCCTCCTCGGTTATTAGATCTGACATGATTGGAAACATGAAGGCGACAACCAGAACAGATTGATGCTTCTATTCAACTTTCATCTCTCCTTTATTTTTTCAATATTTCCCACAACTTTTGAGCTCATATTGCTTAATATATCTTTTAAAAAAGTATATGTTAAATAATATTTTCATGCCATAAATGAGGAATACAATTATATTTAGATCCATAAAAAAATACAATGAATTTTACATTTCATCATGTTTAACTTCAATTTAAAAAAAAATAAATATTGATCGATTAGAACTTTTGTCATAAACTTAAATAATTTTAAAATACAAATTTTTAAGGATTTTATATCACTACGGATACTACGTTGTGAATTATAGAGGGCTGTTTTTCCATTCGAAATTTTAGCTCATTATTAGTAGTATTATTTAAAATAAATGCACATAATATATATTTTCATGATTAATCACTTTTAGTTGGGTTAGATTTATTTTTCGATTGGCATTTTATTTTATTTGGATTTATATTTTGCTTCCTCACTACCGAAGGCAGTGGTAGGGAATCTTTGTATTCATGCAGGAAATGAAACAAACTTTTGTCCTCAGAATCGAATGTTTCCAATCGCGTTTAGGTTTTAGACATCAAGGAACAAATTTGGTTCCATGACTGCCTGTCTTTCTCCATGTGACGGGCATAAAACGTACTACCGTTAATTCGATATTAATGAATGAATGGTCTCATACCAATTTAATCAAATTCCATCAAACTTTCGCTTTTTCATGCGCAAACGTATTTTCCTGGATCTACCTATATTTCGAAAAATGCACGTCAGATTTCGCCCAAAAATGAAGGTAATTCGGAGACAGTACAAATGATTCTGTACCATTTCTACTAAATTACATTGCAACGCAATTACACACGTTTTTTCCTTGCTATATTTCGAAAATGTCTAGTCCAATTTGGTCCAAAGTTGGAGAAAAGTTAGGGATTAGTGTTGATAATTGGCACAGCATCTATGTCGTCAAATTCCATGACTAACTTCCGCTTACGCTTGCACAACTAACTTGGAAATTACTATACAAATGGTCCTAAATTACATCCACTACTTTAGCTTACGAATGCGCTAACGTATCTTCCTTGACAAGCTTATATTTCAAAAACCGATCGTCCCGTAAAATTTATCCTAAAACGACAAATGATTGACCTTGAAATATATGTAATTATATACCCATTTCTATATAATTACAAATATTTCAATAATATAGGTGAGGAAGCAATATTAACTTTCTTGGCAGACGTTTTAGATTGGATTTACATGTGTATTAGTAAGGTATTACAATATCATGCTACACAGATAGATTGACAGATTTATAGATTCCTTGATGTAATTAATTAAGGAAAAATAATAAATCAAATAACATGTGCAAACCATAATGTTATTATCATTAATTACATCAAAATGTGAACAAACGGAAGTAAAGAGTTTTGCAATTCACATCCTCAAACACTTAACTAATAATTAAAAATCAATTATTCCGAGTAAAATAAAAAAACGATACTTTCTGTATTGGATGCACAGTATCCCTGCAGATGCATTCTTAAATTTCCATTTATTAAACGTTCAGTCAAGTACTTCAGTATAATAAATTCATATTAATATACTAAAGGAACAAATCAATATATAAAGAAATCTTACAGTAATTATTTCATGCTGTAATAAAATTTTAGTAATAAAATGCGTTTAAATGTTTGAAGGCGACGGCTTTTCACAGAGAACAAGATCACTATTTACTTCAAAGCATAAATATAACATTGTTAGAAAGCTTTACAGATGTTATATGTAGTATAAATATAGATTATGTATTAAAATTTATCTATTCATTTAAATTTATCTATTATTTATTAAAAATTAAACTTTATTATCAGTTGACATCCGCATGATGGTATAGAAGAATCAATCTAATTAGGGAGTGATAAATTATTTGCCACTTCTATAAATTTGTTTTATTGAAAACTAGTTTCGAATGTTATACATTCATCTCCCTTCTAAAAATACACAAAAAATTCAAAAATAAGCAATTCAAAATATTAACCGAATTGCTAATTTTTGAATTTGTTGTGTGTTTTTAGAGGATGAATGTATAACATTCGAAACTAGTTTTCAATAAAACAAATTTATAGAAGTGGCAAATAATTTATCAATCCCTAATAAAATTTATTAAAATAAAAAATTAAATCGAGATTCTCCATCGACAATCAGCATCTTAATCTTAAACATGTGTATCTAGGGAGACACACAAATACAAAAAGCTTGTTCATTCTGGTTAAATGAGATTACATTTCTGATGAGTTTCATAAAGAAATTAATCGTGAAAAAAAAATTATTATCAATATATTTTGGAAGATAACAATTAAAACTCGAGTTGAAGTTTATTAAAAGCCTGTCAATTCTTAGCTTCGGGACTAAAACTTACTATTAACTCATTATCTTTGTTAAAAACACAAAGCAGTCTGTCAGTTGAGTATTTGAACAATTACTTTCCTTGGAGGCAAAAAACCGGCAAGAAATAAAAATATATCGATAGGATATAGAAATAATATACAGTATTATTCATTGTGCAATAGTTTCACCTCGTGAAAAAAAAAACTATTAATTTAAGTGAGAGACGTGAGATGTGACTGATCGATATGTTTAGCTAGCACAGGGTATTTGTATTATCAATTAAGTGGATTGCGGCAACTGACAAATTATTTGCTAAAGACCTGTTTTAATAATATGATTTTAATTATGATTCATGAATTAGGTGAAGTGCAGAGAGGCAATTAAATATAATTAATGAGGCACCAAATTAATTTTATATTTAAAAAAATGTAAACTCTTGCAGAGAATACAAAAGGAAACAGAAGGGCTGGAAACCGGATTGTTCAACAAATTCCACCTTGGACATAGGCTTGTATTCTTTTCTACATTCACGTACATAATACATAATCTAAGTATATATATGAATAAAAACTCATTCCATAATGAAATAAAATTCAATGTAGGTTTAGCGCGTTTTTTTTTTTTTTTTTTTTTTTTAATATAGGTTTAGACAAGACAATAGCAGAGAGAAAATTTGACGCAACACAAAAGATTGGGACTTTCACCCCTCATTGTATATTGTGTCCAAAGACTAGAAGAGAGATTAGGAACATAATAGAAAAACAAACCTATTATTCATTGAACTGTAAACATTGGATTTGTAAGGCAAAGGGAGGAATTTGATTTAGGAAATTTCAGTTTATCACTTAGGTGAGACATGCGGCCTGCTAGAAGATTGATAACCAATACAATGCACCCTCACTATAACGCGGATTCGGATATAACCTGGGTCTAGTCCTGTTCTGATGAGTCATAAAATAAGGTGATAATCTGATTAGCCTTTTATTATATTATTCGTCAACAAACATTATGTATGTTCTGGTTTCCTAAATCTTGGACATGTTTAAAAAAATGTCACACAAATTGTACATTATGCTTGTGCACTTGGACTTGAACATCGTCAATTTAGTAAATTTATAGAAGAAAAGGAAGATCGATCTATCTTATCGCATAGAAATTCAATAGCATTCCAGTCATAAAGTTTTAAAGCGATTCTTTCAAATGTTGAACTAAATTACATTTTTTTTTAGAATTTAGAAATAATGAATGTGAATTAATAACGATTAATGGATAAGAGATCTGGCTGTTGCAGTTGTAGTTCACCACATTACTTTAAGATATTAACATTTTCAAACATAAATTATTATTCTGGTAAAATAAAATTCAAATTGTTAGAAAATGAATTCGAAAGAACATTTTTGGACTTGTGAAAATCAATTTGAATTGTTAACTTCTCCTTTGTCCGTTGGTGTCGAAACTGTTTATAAAAATTTACAATTGGAACTACTCGAAATTGAGTTTGATTCCGTATTAAAACAAAAATACATGGATGATGGGATTCCACATTTCTATAATTATTTACTGGACCAATGTGTTGTTAGCATTTTTGGTAGAACATACACCGACTCACAAAATTATTCATAATTTGTTTTGATTTCTTCAAATCATAAAAATTTGATCGTTCTTTCAAAGGTTTATTTTTTCTGAAATATATATATTTCAGGAAAAAAAAACATTGAAAAAACGAAACAAAAGGCGATCAAATTTTTATAATTTGAAGAAGTTAAAACAAATTATGAATAATTTTGTGAGTGACTGTATATGTGCGAACAACTATTTTCCACTTTGAAAAGTAATAAAACTATAGAAAGATCTAGATAAGCAGACAAGATTTGAAGATTTAATTAATGAAAACCGTTGGTAGCGACTTTTAAGTCGCTTAAAAAGATAATAAAATAATATTATTTTATTTCCATAATGCTAAATTGAAAAAGAAACATTTCTACATATGTATGTATTTTTTAATATGTTTATATTATTATACTGTGTATTATTTTTTAAAAAGTACTGATTACTTTATAATAAAAGCTAAGCTACATATTTATTTCCATTTTTTTTTTTTTAACAAGACTTAGGCCATCATATTTAAATATTTTTATTATCATTCTTCTTCTTAACTACTTTCTATAACGGAGAGAGAGAAAAAATAGCAAGAACTAACGCAAATGAGGACTAATTATAGTAGACTAGTTGGACTACAATAAAGGAAAAACGTAGGTCACGGTTCGGAGCAGAGCCAAGGGGACGGAGTGCACGCGAAAACTGCACTAATTCAAGGCCGCAGCGAATTAAAGTACGATATTAAAATTATTACAATCGTTTCACAATTATATAGATCAGAATAAAATAATTTTCGGATGTATTAATTATTAAAAAATAATGAAAGATTACTCGACAGAATAAAAGCTATATGGATAGTAAGCTCAACTGTATGTGTGGTCATGAATGAAGTAATCATCTTGACTTTGAAGAACCATATTCAAGAATTTATTCATTTTTTCTTCTTCCCCCTCATATAAAAATTCGGGTGGGTCGGACTTACGAATTATTCGATTGACCACGTGATCTGTTCTCCATCATAATTTGACACTGATAATGTCAATCTCCTTCATATTTATGAGAAATTATGTTACGGCGTTAAACAATTAAATTTAAATTGAATTTAATGACTTAAATTTCGTTTCTTTTTTTTTTTAAAGGAATAATCTCAAAACTTTGAATTTATGTGACGGCGTTAAAAATCAATATTCATTGGGGCTATTAAAGTTATAATTATTTTAATTTAGATTTCCGCTCGCTAAAGAGATAAACGAACTCCCTCCCAATAGATCTTTTTCGTTGAGATCGAGGCCTTACCGAAATTTTAAGTTAGTTATTAGTCTAATGGAAATATCATAACCATACCCCCAGACATTCTTAGATAATAAATCCCAAAATTTTGGAAATATTTCACACCACCTTCCGTAGAAGGCAATTTACAAATTTCTATTCTTTTTTGTCCAAAAAAGATAATAAAAATCGCAAATAAACAATAAAAATCTCATAAGATAACAACACTTATTAACAAAAAATGTATTAATACTTTTAAAATAATCTTAATAAACACAACAGTAGTGATTGATAGATAATGCAGTGTAGGTTATAAGAGAAACCAATATACCACGTGGTCGAATTTATAATACGAATGTACCTGTAATCTAATTGATAATTTTTACATGCTACCTATTTAAATGACCAATCCAAGAAGATAGTGGTTGTTATCTTACAGCAATTTATTTCAAAAAATTCTTATAACAATAGATTTTATTTGTAATATACAATGGAGAAGTCCAAGATATAAATTAGTTGAATAAACAAATGAGAGATGAGTCTAACAGGTTTTTTTTTCGATTTATTCCTATCCGCTATCTTTGATATCTCTGTTGTTCCAGACGTAAATTGAAATTTAATATATCACACAGATCTAACATCTGTGTGATATATTAAATATATATCGAACATTAAAATATTCTGTGCATAAAAATTGTTTAGGAATTTTTACTTTCACTTACCTATTCCTGGGATGTTACATTAACTGTTTCGTCAAAATCGACTAACCGGAAGTGCCACTTTATATGATCGATTTTTCACTTGTTTACAATTTTCTCGAAAACAGCTCCAACGATTTTGATAAAACTTTCTTAAAGTCTTCTCATCAATTTTTTATATATGTAGAACATTACCGAGGAAATTCAGGGAAAAAGGATGAAAAGAATATATATTTTTTTTTTTTGCAGAATTTTAAACGTCTGGCATTTCATGGTAAATTATGTACGTAAATTTATGAAAGTTAATTAAATTATCTAAAAAAACAAAAAAAGAATCATCAAAATCGGCCCAGTATTAGCAAAGATATAGCGTATCTAATAACGACTACAAGACTCTAGATGGAAAGCCGAGCGCGTCCGGAAGACGGATGCGACCGAACCTCCTACCACACCGCCGACCTGTGTTCAACAATACGCTCTATAACAATGTATTGTAGTCATAGAAAAGTATAAATTAACTTAAGAATTTCTACTTTTACATAATTTAATAAAAACAAAATGATTTGCTGGAAACTAAATGGAATTTCCATGTAAACCATACTGAAACATTCAAAATATATTTTCAGCTTGACAAACCAAAAAAATTTAGTGTACAGAACTGTCTACCTAAAGTTGTTAAAACAATTAATTTATTATACTTTTTTAAAGAAGACTCGATTAAGAGCATTCTGCTGAGTTTATTTCAAGTTGTGTTTATGTGAACTCTTTAAAATTATGCTAAAAAATATCATTATAGTGTGATAAGGGAAAGTTGTGATGCGCGTACCGCACCGCACCAGATTTTTTGAGTATCAGGTGGCCTGTCATGATAAGCTTATTAAATAGTAACATTCAGTAAAATAAATGGTGAACTACTATTCTTATTAATATTGAGGTATAAAAAGGACTCATCAATAAAATTGACCTTTGAGATCACGAATAAATCATAACTGATCCAGCTAATTTGCCGAAAAACAGAAATTAATATTAAAATACAACAGCTATAGTTAATATATTAACAATGTTTCGATTTTATGTATTATGGTAATACGTCAAACTGTAGCATTAATTATAAAAATAATTATGCAATGTAATTGTAAGAAAGTAAAGTTTTTTTTTTTGCTTGATCATGAATATTAATAACTGTATTTATTATATTTAAACCTAAATTGCAGCTAGCAACTGCTAATAGAGAAACTGAATATCTGTATGTATATATTGCTGATTAAGAACCTATCTTTATTTAATTTTAAAACTGGATCAAAATTATTAAACAACATTGTTAGGTGGAACAGAACAGAAAATGCAGGGTATGGTTTTACTGAATGGTCAACCTCATGTCGAGTAAGTTCAACTTTAAGAGCCCATTGTTTACACCGGCCATTGGCTGAAACACAAGAGACAGAATGAATCTTTTACATTTCACCGTGACGTGACAGTTCCTCACGCCCACAGTACTTGACTAAGAGGCCACAGGTGACGGGACGCCACGTCAGGCACAGAGCACATTTATAGGTCGTCCCTTCTGCTGGGATTTGGCTCTAGGCCGAACACAATGGATCATACACTCCGCCTATTATAGACCGTCTTATTTGCCTCATCGTTAGCGCACTGGGAAAGTACCTTAATATAAGCCTTGTCATGCCCATTTCCTCCGAGACGCATCAATGTTTTATTTAAAAACTAATTTAAATACTAGATCATGCGACGGGGCAT
Organism: Rhaphigaster nebulosa; assembly: GCA_948150685.1. Taxonomy (NCBI): domain Eukaryota; kingdom Metazoa; phylum Arthropoda; class Insecta; order Hemiptera; family Pentatomidae; genus Rhaphigaster; species Rhaphigaster nebulosa. Next base: position 26,156,104 of record OX411310.1, on the reverse strand, counting down.
AGCCAGATATTTTTTTTAGAAAACTACAATTATATGAAAGCGCTTGTGTCCCGAAAAAACATTAAATGCCAGTAGAAATGGACAAGCGAACTCTACATTATTGTAAAACCACATTCTGGTCATATTACTCAAAAATATCATTATTATAAGGGTGAATTGTTGGTTAATTATTATAAAATACAAGGCAGAGAAGCCAAAACTTAAAAATACAAATTACCAATCATGAGAAAATAGTTAATATTAAATTCAATAAAATAAAAAATAGATAAAATGATAGCAATAAGACACAATAAAGTAAAACGTATGATAAATCACGATAATTTGAATTGAAGAAAAAAAAATAGAACAGACAATTTATTTCCTCCTCTTTTGCTTGAATTCTCGAGAAAAACCTCACATAATCATGGTAAAAAATGATTGCGCTGGTGTTCTATGCCTACTAATGCAATGTAAAAATTGCATTATTAAAAATATTCGAGGTGTTAAGAGTCAAAATTTTCTTTCTGATTTATATGATTCTACTTAAATTTTATAAATATATATAAACATCTAAAATATTTTTTATTTTACAACTTAGTTTACAAGAAGTAAATCAAGGATATGTTATAAGCCAACTGACAAATAATTTCAGAAAGTCCTATTAAATTAGTGGTCCTATTAAATGTAAAAAAAAAAAATCCATTAAGCAAATGATGTGTTTACGGCAAGGTAAATAAAAAATAAAAAGGTTCATGAAATGCCAAAATCCAGTTTAAATTAAAAATTATACTTTTTCAAATATATTTAAAAAAAATAAATAATTTAATTTATGAAATTAGTAGTACATAAATTAAAAAAAAAATTCAAAAATGAGACGAATGTAAATCTAACTAGGTTGTAAATATTTTTGTTTACAAGTTGATCAACCTAATTAATATGTTTTGTTTTTTTAAATCTAACTGGTGCATAATAAAACCAGTACAAAGATCACTTATATTTAAAATAAAAAAAAGATTGTTGATCCTATGCTATTTAGAGGACTCCTAGGAGCGGCTGTGTAACAATAAATAATGGAAAATGCCGAAGGTTAGACTGTAGGTGTAATGAATCTGCTACTTCTCAAAACAGTAAGTGGGTGGCCACGCCTTATGGCCTACAGCAGTACATCGCAACAAGGGAATACTACAACATGATGCCAGTTCGAGGTAACAATAAGAATAATAATCTATACAAACACAAATTGTAGACAATGAAAAAAGTTTAATTCATACTCAGACCGAATTTACGGATATTGTTTCATCGGGCGTGCTATGAGTAGAACCACCTGCTCTGCTACCAAAGCGTCATATACCTACCACCCACCTACCAGTATATATTCTATCTTATAGAGCTTCCATTTCTTGAGAACATGGGGACCACTTTATAAGACTTCTTATTTTTATACATAATATAAAATATATAACAATATTATATATACTTTAGACGAAATATTAACAAACTATCAAGAGAGAGAAAATGGAGAGGGGAAACGATTTACGTTTTCGATTGTATTATTTTAAATATTTATTATAATCAGGTTGTATAACGTACGATAATTTTTGATAGAACTCTGAACAAAAATTAACTAAAAAATACCGCCAAAAGATGCCCATAGTTCCTCTGCCCTAGATAGTTGAAGTAAAAAGTAACGGAGCGTTCTAGAAACCCAAAACCTAGATGACAAGGAGACGTATCTAATAGCTAACTACTACTAACAAAAGTGAATTTATACGCGTGTGTGAACAGATGAATAAAGTGCAAAAGTAAAGATGAAATAAGATATACCTATACGCCCGAGGTAAACAGTCGTAAGATTTTATAGGAGATCAAAAAGAAGTTTCGTTGCGATGTAAATTGTTTATTGAGGATAGTAGTCAATATTCATACTTGAAGTATTGCATATTTTATCAGCTCTTTAGCTTATTCACAATGCTTCAATTGAAAAACTATGGCTAGAAAAATGTAAATATGCCGATAAAATCAAAATCAGCAAAATTGGACTTACAGCAGTTAACCTCTGGCGTACATATATAATACCACGATTTCCTTATTATTAATAATACTATTACAGAAGAAATAACAATTTACAATTTTTGTCCCTGAAAGTAAATCTACAACCACACTAGGACCCGAATTTCGATTTAAATTGTCTAGATTTTGTCTGAATCAAGCAGAAAAACAAAATAGGAAGCCGAAGCGTTAAACTACAAGATTAATGCGACTATTGCGGTCCATTCTTCCGCTGGTTACAAATCAAACAAGACTGGAATGAAGGGAAGATTTATAGACCAGAATAAGTCACACTTTATTCGACAAGAACGCCGCCAGGCAATAGACCACACTCAATCTGGTATATCGCTATTTCCGTAGTCATATTTTTGGAAGAAAAAACTGGATAACGTACTGCGATATTAACGGTCAACGACTGGAAGGCAAAGAATTATTTGCCTCTTTTTATGATTTCGTTTTTCCAAAAATGTTTCTTCATCTTAACGAAACAAACAATATAATACAATTTATTAAACATACCCTAATTATATAAATATAACATAACTAAATCTATAATCATATAAAGTAAAAACATTCATTAATTTATACTGAAACATAGAATAGAAGATACCTAATTAATTTGAGAGCAATTTCGAAAATTATTTAACACTAATTGCATAGAATCATGAAGTTAATTTAATCGTTTAAGAATTTAGGCACACACATAATACGTACTTTTCATGATATCGATTTTTTTCTAGTCGAATGACTGAAAAAGTCTTATTCTAGGGAATGATATATGCGACTGAGGAGTGAGTGATTGCATGAATATGGTTTTAAAAGCATGGGCCATATCTTTGGTTCAATATAAGAATACAAATCGCGAGTGGAAATTTTGATTTTAAGGACACTTTTTTTAAATTTATATTTCTTGTTTAAATAACCTTTGGTAGTTAGGAAGCAAATACAAATTGTTTGTGAATATTGAAAACAAAATTAACAATTTGTACCTCTCCATTGCTATCATGGTCAGTCCCTAGACACTTAGAAATTTTTATTGAGGCTAGATCAACTAACAAATTGACTGTTTCATTTATGTTAATTAGAGAAGTTTGCCAAAAAACAAAACAAAGATAAGCATATGTGTAGAGAGGCAATAAAGCACTACGAAACTATGTAGTATGCGAAACATAAATCTTACTGGTATTGATTTTGTTGATGACTAAGGAGTGATAATCAATAAAAATACTCAAACAATTCACATTCTGGAATAATTTGAAGAGTTGAGAGACTGTGGAGATGATGATCAAGATGATTTCTGTTTTCTGCCTATTTTGCCTATCTCAGCCCGAAATTTCTCTTTGATAGGACACATTGGCGGACATTTCAAAGACGGACTAGGAAGTGACTGAAAACTGTGAGGTAGAGACAAAAAAAATCCGAGAGCAGCGGAACTCCGTAACGTCAAGTCGTATTTTCACTAAAATAAAAATATAAAAACGAGAAAGTAAGAAAAAAGTTGAAACCCACAAAAGACAGTTCCCTAACATACCGAAATTTACCCACACTTTTACTATATTGTTCAGCCTCTCCGCTGACCTTCGATACAGAAAACCCTTCAACCGAATTTCAGCTATTTGACCCAACGTGGGCCGCTGGAGTTAAAATAGACATATCTTAGGTAATACTGGTCCGATTTCGATGAAACTTCTTCAATTCTTTGGAGAGGTTTTAAATGTGCGCAAATATTTAAAAAAATCGAAAACCCGAGGAGGGAAGGGGAGAGGAACAAAGTTGAGACCCCCAAATGATACTTCCCTAACACCAACTCAAGTCACATACACATTTTTAGACCTACAAACTAATATGGTGGAGCTGTCGAGATGCGCAAAACTTTAAAAACGCCGAAATATCAGATAAACATAGCGAAATTTCGACTGGAATTAAGCCATTCTTTAGTGGGGTCGTTCTGCCTGGAAGAAAGTCCTAAATAGCGAGTTTTAGCTCATTTAACCCAAAGGAGACCGATGGAGGTGACCAAATGCAGTGGAGAAAAAAAAAAAAAAAATATATATATATATATATATATATATATATATATATATATATATATATATATATATATATATATATATATATATATATATATATAATCAGGTATCTCCAAAACTTCCATAATCGTGCTGTAGGGGTTACGGAACGGATAGAAAACGCGGTCCCGCCGCTCACTGCCGACCTTCGACCGACTGCAATAGTCTATTTTATCGGGGAAAATACGACTAAAAACGGAATGGTGATTGGTATGTTCTACCTAAAATTCAAATGGTATTTTATGCCAATAACTGAAAAAAATCTGGGACAAATTTAGGTTTAATGCGAAAGAAGCTAGTGAGCTAGTGGTATTTGACTTGTAAAATCACAGCCTCAGCTTTTTGACAGAACTAGGGAGTGGCAAAGCTAGCATTATATATTTTATAACTAGATACCCATTAATTATTAAAACCTCAAAGTGAGAGGGAAATGTTGGCCTCAAAGGGGATAGAAACAGAAGAAAATCATCCTCATTCAGATGGTTGATAATTTTTAAAAATCTCTGTGACTGAAATAGTATCAAAACTGGAGAATGATCCATACAACTCCGACAATTCACCAAAGATCATGTCTTTGATCTATCGAGCTGACATTGGTCTCATTCGATGTCGAATCTAGTTCCCTATGAGGTTAGTTTCTATCCCTTTTTTGATGCGAGTCGTTTCGTCATCAATTGCCAAAAAGTATTGAAAAACGTACAGTTTCATATTTTTGACCAGAAAACTAGTCAAGACTTAATTTGCTTGCCCATGTTCTCAGGAATTATTTTATTCAGCGATAAATTTGTTATAAAAAAACTCCAAAGTTAATCTTATTTTTGGAGGGAGGGGTAGGAACACCTAATGTACGACAATTGTTTCAGAATGTTATGCAAAAAAAAAAAAAATTAATAAGTTTGACCTAAAATAAAAAAAATAGACAAGCCTTAATAATCATGAAAATACCACAACAATAAAGAGGCGAGACCTCCCATCTTTCCGGTAATACAATTACATTATAGCCCAATTGTAAAATAGGCATAAAAAGAAGAAAAAGAAAGAATAAAAAAAATAATTAAGGAATTCATTCACTGAAAGTACATTTATTCTTGATAGTAATCTGTTGATTTAGTGGCCTTAAAAGATAATAAGGTATAAAGATGAATGGGTCCGTTTACCATTTTTATCTATTACTCCTTAGATTAACATTGAGATAAAATTTCTGTTTAAGAAGACTGCTATTGTCATACCAATCGATAAGCAGAAATTGATTTATATGCGTTTTTTGTACTACTGGATAATAAAAACAAAATCTGTTGAGAACTATGAGGTTCCCGTTATTTCTTAAAACTAAATTAAAACAGCTTTTATGTTCAAGTTGACATACGGCCTTTATCTTGTAATTTCAGGCACCAATCCTGGATTTTTCAAATAGTTTATGTTATTATATCATTTTGTAATGAACTTGTAAGATTTTTATCATAATAAATAGGACAAATTACTGATCGTTGCTAAAAATATGACAAACGGCGTGAATGAGACTGAGTGAGTAAGCGAGCTAGTGGATAAAATAGGACAGCTATCCACTCCCCCTCTCCTCCCCTATCAATCATCAATATTTAATGTGAGTTAAATCAAAGAGTTTGTTCGTACCCGCAAGTAATGAGTTATAAAAATCAGAACTCCCTTCCAAGAAGATTACTTTATTACAGTGATTAGTGAGTCATAAAAGAAGCTAGTTCGTAGCAATTATTGAATGACTTTAAATTAGATCCCTAAACAGGTCTTGTCCGTCTCTGCGTACCATAGTCCACATTAGAAGTTAAAAGTCAAGGCAGTACACTAAGGCTCGAGAAAACTGAACAAAACATGAAGTTTAGTTAATCATATGGATTATTTGATTCTTCAGTAAAAACATAACAGATGTATATTTTCTCTATTTGTATCAGTTTACGATGATATCAACGTCCCCATGATAATCTTACGAATGCAAAAATCAATACTTTTCAGGAAAGAAAAAAAACTGTAGCATTCTTCAGTGTATAAGGGTAGATTTCGATTATTTAAATTTTATGTGTAAGTATTATTTTACCTTTATAATTATACGCATATTAATTACTTTAACGTGGAAGCTTCAGACTTTAAGAGGTTTTTCGTTAAAATGCAACTACGATTTCTGCACTTTTTAATGCCGTAACAGATTCGTAACTTTACTACAGACTGTATCAACCGAAATACTATCGAAAAATATTAAAAACAAAAAATTGAATTTTTCAAGTTCATAAGTTTAGCATAGCACTGAGATACGATCTAACATTTATAACCTTACCGTTATTGTGTTAAATATTTTAGCCTTAATACCCCTAACATTAATTACAGGAAGGTTCCTTTCAGGCAAGTAGTAAATCCTGGTTGCTATAATTAATGTAATCTCCTCACCTGGTGGTCTTGATTGACACCGGTTCGCCCCCTCCCGTCCCCGATCTCAAGGAATTTAATATTTCACAGTCTAATGGTCTTCTTAGGGGCTAAAAGGTTGTTTGAGCTCCTTATCCTCCCCTACCCTTTCACATTTCTTCTTTAATACTGGCCGACCGTGGTCTGTTCTAGCCCTCAAAAATTTAGGTTCTCTGTGATCGCCTTAAATTTCTTTCTCATTTTTTATAATAATGAGGAAGTGGAGTAAAAGCACTGTTACATTTTTTTTCAGCAAGATGAAAACTGTAAATCAGGCTCGCATCATCAAAAGGTTGTTCAGAGGGAAAGGTGGAGAGGGATAAAGTGCGTGTGCATCGCAGATAACCAAATAATACTGTTCCCAATATTAAAACCATTACACCTTTACATAACCTAAAAAGAGAAAATATAATTTTATTGATGGGATACGTACATTCCGTACAAAGTAATCTACTACTACCCAAAACCCGAATCGCCGACTATGACGGAAAAGAAAGAGAAAAGGCAAAGTACTACTGAGAATAGAATGATTTAACAATAATTTGGATAAAACGACCCTAGGAGTGACAAGATTCCGACTGACAATATCGAAGAAAACGAGTTGTTAGTGTGGTAAGGTTCTATCTGACCTCCTCCAAGTAGAAGCTTCTCCTGCTGCAATATCTGGAGAAATAGACGGGCCACAAGAACCTACGATCAGATAACAATTTTTTTGTAATTTCAAAGTTTAAACCAGAAGCGGTTTTATAAAGAATGCGGTAGGAAGAAGGTTAATTAAATATATTAACATTGTATGACACAATGTTTTTGCAAATGTTCTTTACAGTCCATTTTGACAGGCATCCACTTGTATAACAATACCACCATATATAAAAAATCACTACTGTAAGTGGAGAGATAATTGAGTAATTAGTTAATGAAGTTGTAACATTAATTTTCCGAAACATATGAAATGTCTGATGGAACCTTATCATTCCAAATGGTCGAAATATTAGTAATAAGGATTGTGACTATTAAGTTTGTAATTGTAATATACTTTTGAGAATATGAATCTCTAGTTCTAGAATAAACTGGATCTATCAGAATGAACTGGTCTTAGGATTAGGGTTACCTCAAGAATAAAATAATAAAGAGGTTTACACCGAGCTTTACCAACGCAGGCAATATATACATATATATTGTATTATTTCGCCACTAATCCATCGAAGGAACGCGTTTATAGCATTTCTCGGCTTTCTTACTAGCCCATATTCTCTTCATTTTCTCACTCATCTCTTTCGCTCGTCTGTCCATTTTTCCCTTCTCTCGTCTTCTTTTCCACTACAAGGATCTTAATGTATTTTCTGAATTTTTCATTGTCCTGGTATTATTTTTCTGTAATACCAAGTCTTGTTGTTTCCTCTTTCATCTGAGTGGGGTATCCTCTGATGTTTCTTAGCCTCAACACTTTGTCGACTATCTGTTTATTCAACCTGTTTTCATTCATTCATGTGATCGAAAAATTTCAGACTCCTTTCCCTAATTTGCTGTTTACTAATCTTCAGCTTCCTCATAGAGTACGTACTTTTCTTGGTCCGTGAATACGTATAAGGATTTTTCTTTCTATTTTTAGTAGTTTCTCCAAACTAGTAAACTCCATTGTTTCCGACCCGTATAGTAAGTATCACCGATCTCACCACTCTTTCAGTGATAGTGTCTGATTTTAGCTATTTTCGAAAGATTTTTTTTATTGTAGGTATCCTTTGTCAAATTTTCTAATCTCCCTAATTTTACTTCACTACTTTTGGTCGTCTGATTGTTCCCTTCGTTAAAATTCATACCCTTAGGTACTTAAACTGTTTGACCGTTTTCATTATATATATATATATATATATATATATATATATATATATATATATATATATATATATATATATATATATATATATAGCCTATAAATAAATCAGGTGTTAGAGTAGGATAGGTAGGTTAAATCCTACCTATACATTATACAATAAATTACTTCTCGCCTAAGCGACTGGGCATAATTGTTTTAAATTTTCACTAGATATTTTAAAATTTATAATACATACTTTTTTAATGATATAAAATCGATAATTATATTATTAAAGTTTATGTTAAAGACATTTCGCCTCGAAACAAAACAATAATATCCAAATATAATATAAATAAGTTGTCAACAAAATTGGAAAATAAATTCATTCATCACTTTCACGATATCGTCGCCACCACGATAACTAATATCTAACTAACGAATGTGAAAATGGATACTTTTCAAGAGACTAAAAAAGAGCTTTATGTTTTACTTTTAACTTACCCATTGCGAATAATTTTTATATATCTCGGGCCTTTTTACTTCTCTGAGCTCTAGATTTGTATTAATAAAAATTAATAAAATAATAAAACTAAGCAATTCCAAAAATGCGATTTTTCACGCATGTGGTGGCGACAAGAGCACGTAAATTATGTAAAAATATTATTATATAAGTTTTGTAAAATCATGATTGCTATTATTATTGTGAAGAAAAATGTGCTTCCAGTAAACAAGTTCAATTATGTTGTCTTTCTTATGATTTTTGTTATTCTTTGTTGCCGTTATTAAATTGGGTCGCGATAATGTAACTGGGGCACGACTCACTTTTTTCGTGATGTTTTATGAATATTAAGACTTCTATGCAAAACTTAAGCACAGATTATTTTAACTTTCTTTATTCTATATTTTCAGCTATCAAGAACACGAATCTATGAATAATGGGACTTTTTTCAATCTCTAGAGCGACCTCTATTAAAAATTAATTAAATCATTTTCATATAAATTAAAATATTTGTAAGTTTTGCAATTTATTCGGACACATCGTACAACAATAAGTAAAATGCGAGCGAAACCAAAGTATTGTACAGTACGACATATCTACAGTTTTTTTTTTTTTTTGTTTGTTTGTTTTCTTAATATTCAATAACAAAATAATTAATCTAGTTATGCTCAGTAAAATAGCGGTAAGATTCTCATTAGCAGTTCAAATAGCAAATGAGGGACATAATTTTAACGACCCTGGCGGTTTGGTACCCATTAAAAGTCATCACAGTTATTAAAGTGAAAAATACAGTTTGCGTAAAAAAAAAATTGTATAATAAAAACTGAATCGGAAATTATTTGAGCAATCAGCATAAAATCATACCTTACCTTCGTCGAGTTAGGAATATAGCAACCCAACCAAATTTCATGCTTAATGTTAGTAAGTGCAAAGGGTGGTGTTTTGGAGAAAATCCTCAATGCCGAAGTTAGAGACAGAAAAAATCTAATTTATTATGTATGATTTTTGGTAGTCTTCATATGACTCCTTACAGAGACATAACATAAAGAGATATGTTTCAAAAATTTAATAATAAGATTGTTATTCGTTACATAGAACATGACAATTGCTCTTACAGCATAACAGCATCTTAGGAGCGAGTAATGTTTTTTTTTTAATACGTATTTTTATTAGATACTTCGTAAAATAATTGAAAAACGTAATTCCTAATTAGCAAAATTTAATACATAACTAAGCTCTATGCACTTAAAGGCAGATGAACAACAAAAGTTATTAATAAAAAACAATAAACATTTTATTACGAGCATATAAGAATTATCTCGAAATGTGTAATAAGCAACAAATAATTTAAAATGAAAATATCAAGTTTTTATTTTCAGAAAGATATCCTACTTATTGTATATTACTATTTAAGATTAACAAAAAATTTAACTATTGTTAAAAAAATCAGGTGAATCACACTATTTTCCATTAATAATTATAGTAAAGCGTGTTACAATAATAATAAGAAGCGTGAAATTAACAAAAGAGCCAATTGTTGAGAACTCGGGGGAAGGAATCCGTCTGCTTTCGGACATACTCGACATTCCATCTAGGTTCCGGCTCAAAGCTGTTGTAGTTCAATACGCTGTCTTTGCTAATACTAGTCCGATTAAGAATATTTTTTTATTTATAACAGAATGTAATTATCTTTCAGATGATTATGTACACGATTTACCAAAAAATCTATACTTTTCGAGTAATGCACAAATAAAATTTTCTTTTCCTTATAACTTTTTCTACTACATTTTCTCGGTGACACATATATGAAATGTAATAGAATTCAAATCAGAAGATATTAGAAAAGTTTCATCAAAATCGTTAAAACCGTCTACGAGAAAATTGTACAAAAGTGTATAATCGATGATATAAAGTGGAACTTCCGATGGGTTGATTTTAATAAAAAAGTTACTGTAACATCCCAAGCATATGCCAATCTTAAATATGTAATTTCAGTTATATTTAATTACACACTATGTTCACAACTATTCGTTTATGAGTTAGGCTGTTTACATGAACACGCGCGCGCACAGACGTGGGTTTTTTGGACTCAAGTGACCTTAAAAAGTCGAATTCGAAAATTTTCACGATTGCAGTACTTCCCTTTACTATTGAATATAGATAGGTCTGGTAAAGAGAAGTAAAATGACTTTGAAGTAATGAATAAATGATTGACATGAAGTATCCCCTCTCTCCCGTTCTTAAAAAAATTGAGTAGCGTTCTTAATTTACTTAATTCACAATATTTTTACAAAGAAAAAATAATCAGAAAACTTAAAACTTGTGTTCCTTCTCAGGACATATCTTAATTCTCATTTAGAAAAACATTTGAGGAGCTTACTTTCAAAATAGCACATTACAATTTGTAAAATTAAAGTTAACAATATTGCAGGGAATGTATTCGTTCCCTTTTGAAACAAACGCCTAAGTTGAGCCGTGCAAGGGAAATGGATTTGTTCATTTCTGATGGAAAATGATTGGAGGGTTCGATTCAATTCATGTAAATTGAATTAAAACATAAAAAACACTTTTTTTTTATTTATATTGCGGATATAATGAATTATACCCTTTTGAAAGTTATCTCTTCAAGCTAAATTATGACTGCTGCTTAGTTTTTGCAGGAGTTTTGTGGCGATTATTTAACGGTTGATAAAAAATTTAAAATGATAGAGATAAGAAGTTTTTATTAATGTTGGAAACACTGAAACAGAAACACACTCCTAATTTAATACAGTTTACCGCGCTACGTGCTTTATCTGGATGCCTCAGGCGCTCCGTTGCCTGGCTTTGGAAGAGAATGCGGATGGAATCTGGTTTGTAGAGGAGCTATCGGCGAAGATTTCTCGGTCAGATTTCGCAAGGTGCTGATTGGAAGGCAGTCTGTGAGAGGAATACTATTGCCAAGCACACACTCCTATTGTCTCTTCTCGCTTCTAATCAATACATAATAAGCAGCGGAGACAAAACGATGCTAATTCTCTTACTTAGCGGGCAGGGGAACACAGAGAATCCTAATGGACATTTTAATTAATAAGAACGGTTACTGAGACACAAACAGAATACGGTTTTCAGGGTCACATCTAAGTAGCAAGAATTTAGCCTTGTTTTATGCAATATTTGAAAGCGGTTTTTTGATGTCATAAAATGTTCAACAGATATTGTTCAGTACAAAAAAAAGTTTTGGGAGTTTCTTCATGTACTAACAAAATTTTAAACTAGTATATCATAACACAATACCTATCGTGTTTTTAGGACAAAGAAAAACAAGGGAGTAGTTAGATAGGGATACGCGCTGAATCGGGCTTAGCACATAATGAAATAATAAAAAAATCTTCTAGTTGCATTTTCAGTTTTTGGTGCCACGATAGTTAATTATTAAAATAAAAGACCAATATGACACAATTTTTTTTTTTCATTTTATTTCGAATTACTTCGACGTTTCGGACATTTTGGGACAGTCATCCTTCAATAGCGAACCAAATAGGACGAAATGACTCAATTACGGTTAACTAGAAACAATCATATCCTTATTACCCTTGCATCAATAAATGAAATAGTTTAATTAGTGTTCTGTCATATTTTACCATAGGAAAAATAATACCGAAAATAGAAGAGAAAATATTAATGAGGTGTTTCATGTAAAAAAGTAAATGGTACACATTTGATAAATGAAATAATGGTTAAATATTTATATAAATGAAGCAAAAAAAAAATATTTCCCTACAGTATAAAATAAAATGTATATATCGACTAAACATTTACTTTTCTACAGACTTAAGATTGGTCCAAGATGTCCGAAACGTTGAAGTAATTTGATATAAAATAAAAGAATTTGGTGACCGATTTGCCTTTTATTTTACTAATTAATTAATTTTAAAAAAAACTTTTGGTTAGTATTGTGTTTCTGTGGCATTCATATCTATGTGAAGTTGCTTTTTCAGCATTCGTAGTAATTTTTTCGAAAAAAAGAAACAACCTTTCGGATGAGAAACCGCATCTCAGATTAAAATTAACAACCAGAGAACCAAATTATGATGCTCTGCTGTCTCGACAAAAACAATTTCTTTCTTCCCATTGATTCTAATAAATGTTATTTATAATGTAAATTTTATTTATATTTTCCTATGAATGAATTTTATATTTCGTTTATTATTATTTTTTAGTTGTGCGCAGCGTTAAGAAAATTATAGAAGGGGTACAGAGATGTCGAATGTTTGGGAAACACCGATCTATACTATAGGCTCATCATTAAAAAATAGCATACAATAAAATTATTAAAAAAAATATATGATTTATTTAAAACTATTATTTTTTGAAAAATTCACATTTTAGAAAATATCTGACTAGAAATCTGTAAGTTAGTAAATAATGCAAAACATTCAAATCTGGTCGCATTTTGAAAATTTAGTAAGTGCAGAATAAGCCCATGCATGTATAAATAAAAGATTCAAAGTGGTATTTGTTTATGTTCCTGACTAAATTATTGCAATCAAATAAAATTTTTTTAACAGCATCTAGAAATTATGAATCGTTCATGTATGAGATATATTTGTGAATACTCTCCCTATTTAAGACATATATCAATTTATTTTTTAATTTAAAGCAAAAGTTTTTTTTAAAGATTCTCCTTCATATTATTAAAATAACGAAATTATTTTATCAAATCAATTAAGGAAAATATTTAAAAAAAAAAATAATAAAATCGAAAAATATTCACAAGTGATATTTTAAGTACTTACAGTGAATATTTGATACTTGGAGAAGCGTTGAACCATCGACAAAGTGAATAAAACTCTCTAACTGATACAGAGGGATGAAAGAGCAATTAATGAAACAGCGATAGGCAGAGATTCGTCGGTAATGAAATGAAAATGGACCAGAGAGCGGGAAAAAAATAATTATTCACTAGGACCTTCCATTAGAGGGGTTGTATCCTAATGAATTGAATTGGGCAGAGGAGTTGCAATGGTCTGCATTCATTGCGACTCACGGCAACCCTTATGTCTCTCCTCTCATTATTATCTCATTAACGATGTAATTAACTAACTCACATAAATAAAACACATCTATATAGTACTTAAGGTTCTTCGCATTTCAGAGGCAAGTTTCTGATGGCAATATATAGTAAGACACCAAATTAGATCGAAGCATCGATCTGGGGTACACAAAATTGAACAACAAGATAATATTGCTCATAATAAAAACATTCTTATTTCAAGTAAATATTTAATGAACAAAACTGTATAAATCTTCAATGTTAAATAAATTTTATCTATTGAACACTAACTAGCCCTACTAATAATACTTATCAAAATACAATAAATAAATAATAGCCATTAAGAATGAACTAATAAAATGTCTTTTTATTTACAAGTTGGTTGTAAACTTTTTACTTTAGAGTAAAAAGAATTATTAAATTAATATATTAAAGGGAATATTTTTAGAAACTAGTAAAAACGTCCCTGCCTTTAAGCTATAAGTTTTAAAACAGGGGATGGCCAGCATGACATTTCTTTTTCTTTTTTTTTTTTTTGTTTACTGAGCCACATAAACTTTGCATTCTAATTTAATGTGCACTAATAAAATTTCCCTACTTTTACTACAGAAAAGATAGAACCTTTTTATAGTGAGTATGAATATTTCAGAAGTTTATTATTAAAAATTAATACTGTTTACCTTTATGACATTTGTTCCTACGAACATTCGCTAGTGGTAAATATTTTTGAAGTTGTTAAATGAATAAAGTCATAAAAAAAAATTGGTCTATTAATTAAAATAGTAAGGATTTCTGGTTAAAATTGGTAAAGATATTTATATTACTATTGAAGAACTAGAAAAAGAAATCCTTGATAATAGAAAAGGATAGAAAAATAACGATAGCTAAAAACTGATAAATCGTATCCGCAAAACGACTATTGTATAGTAGGAACATAAAAACTATTTTAAAACGCAGTTTATCTGATAATCAATCAAGTTTTTGTGTACTTTTCACGACTATAAGGAGAGACATATCGAAATACACTTATGTTTTTCTGTAATCTTATATATTAATTGTATATAGTAGTAACAATTTTTGACAGTAAGATTATTTTAGTTCATGTACAGTTAACGAGGTATCACTTCTTAGACATTAATAAAATAATAAAAATATCGTCGTGAAAAATGTAAAGTATCGAATATAAAAAGCGCAATTTTATGTAGTGCTAGTAAGAAAAAAAAATCCAATACACATTAAAAACTCCCAATTTTCAACACCATCCAAGATCGTATTCAAGAATAACCAAAGAGACTTAATTTATTTTAGATAGCAAAAACTTACGGAAAGATAATCAGGATAGAATAAAGATCAACAACTCACCTGGAAACAAAAAAAAATGAAATAAATTACAAACATTAATATATAAATGAAGTAATAACAACAATTATTAAAAAAAATATATTATGCATTTTCAGCAGAAAAAAAATCAAAATGAATGTATAGAGTTACGGCAAGAATTGGAAAGAGCCTTATTGCCAAGGTTAGAGGGATATTAAGAGAGTTCAAATTACTTAAGGGAACCGTACAGGTATTAACTCTCAAAATATTTCATAAAATGTTGTTTTCATCGCCCACGCATGGTTATGAAGTTTGAGAATATTAAAATTTTTCGAGCTAAGTGAATAATGGCTTTCCCGGTTACACGAGACGTATTACAACGGAGTATATTAACACCGATATGCATTTCGCGGGGTTGGCCTCTTAAAGACCAATTTAATAACATCAGGCAACAAAACTACCTTAAATACCTCCCATGATAGAAACTACAAAATACGTAATATTGAACGTGGATAGATGGATAACTTTCTTGACATAAATTGCAATCATCAAAGATTTCTTTATTACATAAAACTCATCATTTCTGTACTCTTCCTTTATTCAAACATCTTACTAATTCAAATCGATATTCATAGTAATATTATCAATATAATTATTATTCTTAAATGCAGGTAGGATTTTTTTATTTATTTTATTAGCGCTATCAAAAACAATAATGAACACATAAAAATCTTATTAAACATTTTTAATTTATAATACATTTATAACTTATTTTATAATTAACAATTACTTCAATAATTTACACTATTGATTAACAATTCTTTTAATTTATACCGTTGATATATTCATCAAGGAGATGACGTCTATTGGACGATCTAATCCACCTCATATTAAACTCCAAGGCATACAATCTCATTTAATTATATTTTATAGTTCTAAATTAATTACTGAAATGCTAGTCTTACTATAAACAACATAAATATAATATTGAGAAGTAGGAATTGCTAATCAGTTTGAGAAATTGAGATCCAACGAGCAGGAGGTTAGACAGAAATACATTGAAAAATGTTAGTACTTTTCGTTTTTAAATTATGTCGTTTTAATCAGAGCAGTTAAAACTAGAAAACGTTTAAAAAAAATTGACTATTTTTTTGCTAAAACTTAGCCAACACTATATATATACACAGGCACCTAAGAAAATGGCGCCAAGACATCGTGTAGAGAATAACCTTTCTCGTTGAGATTCTCAAGTTGTCATTCACAAGTTGATATAGTATCGTGCTCAGCAATATTATTTCAATGCTATCATTTCCGAGCCGTTCTCAGTTATTAATAATAATTTTCACATTATTAACATAAACTTTTTCTAATTAATAGAAAAATGTTTTCAGTACAAGAAAACCAAGTTTTTAATGAGCAAAGAAAAATTTTATTTTTCTTCTTTTCCGTTTTAAACTTTTATTTGATTATTATATTAACTCAAAGGAGATGAAATAAAGTTAAGAAAGCGTAAATAAACATAGTATTCTAGTTTAAAAAGGGAAAGCATCAGCGAGGCGTAAAATATAAAAGACATACGAAAGAGATGATGTGGTCAGTTTGTTTAGAAAGGAAAGTAATCCCATCGGTATACAATCAAGTGTGGTGGTAGATAGGTTTCTCACTAGGATAAATTCATTGGCTAGCCAAGCTGAATAAAGGCTTATATTGGCCCCCTGGGGCCAACTCCACACGGTCCGTCCGTGACTGCTAAGGTCCCCAGAGTACACATTTCATTTCTTCAAAGGCGTTCACCAAAAACCATTTTTAAGCCTTCATCTGTAGAGTAGTTCGTATTCCACAAACACGACCCACTTATTCCTTACTGGCATAGTCTGTCAATAACATAACAATAACATTCATTGAGTAGAAGAAGAATGAAGGGTAAAAACATGCTCACACTAATTGGTGTAAAAAACATTTACTAAAATTTTCCATAACTTGAAATGCTTATTTCATATATTAAACAATTACAAATCCCCTTGTTATTTTTAATATTTGTTATTTGATTATGTAATTTTTTTTTTTTTTACAGAATCAATAAGTCCTGCTCATTCTTTGTTTATTTCAACTTCATTTTCTAAAGCAATAAAATAGTACTCCACAAAAAGTTTTTAAGTACCCATAAGCAGCTAAGATTTAATGGATCTGTAAGAACTTTAACAGAGTAATTTGAATACTCAAAGAAATACTAAGCAGTGTAGATGTAAAAAAAAAAAAAATCTTTACAATAATTACGTACGAGATATTTGATGGGAAATCAGTTTGTAGTGAATAAAATTACAGATACATATAATATTTACATATTTTTTACATAAACGAGCTGAACATGAAATATGACAAGGGAAGCACTCACTAGCCATTAGCCCACGATTGATTACTCTATGTTAAGGTCAGGGCACTATTCTGATTTACATACCTCCATACACACACACACACACACTGATGTATATACATATATACACTAGCTGTATCCGCACGGCGTTCCCCGTGAAAAGAATTGCGAGTTAAATACCCTCCCAAATTTCTGTTTATTTTTGTTTTTTTTATGTTTAACTTATAAAGATAATGTGAGTAACAGATGATGATAGATAAATTTTGGTCGGGAAAAAAAGGTAATAACTAATTGAAAACAGAGCTGTTAAAATGAAATCTTAATTTTTTTTTTTAATGCGATGTACAAAGTGATTTTATTTATATAACCTTAATAATGACGGAAAACGTTTATTACAATTTAAATTAACAGTAACTATTATCAGAGCTCTCTCTCTCTCTCTCTCTCTCTCTATATATATATATATATATATATATATATATATATATATATATATATATATATATATATATATATATATAAATATATATAAATCACTATTTAAAGAGGAAGGAAACGAGGAATCTCTATTTAATAATAATATGCACATTAAAAATAATAAAGAGAAAATTAGAACTCAAAATAAATAAAAAATACAGACCCTAAAAGTCATGATGAATTCCAACAAAAGAGAGATTCGCCATCCATTATTAACCCAGAGCTATTTCCAGAGATAAATTTTCATTTTATTCATAGTATCGGAGCGTTATGGCCCTAAAAGGAGTTCGTGACCGCTGATAAAAATTGGCAATCTCGTAATAATGCAAAGCTCTTATAATAACTAGACTCGAATAAAAATTACCGCTTTTTCCTACAAGGTCCATTTAATAAAATAGGAGACCGATATATAACTAGTCCAAGTTTCAAAGTATTTTTACATGATATTGTTGTGTTTACTTCTTACCAATTCTTTATATAAGATTATTATCCATGTAAATTATACCAGTGATGCTATACAGTTAATTTAAAAAAAAAAAAACACAACCCAATCGCTTTTCACCGTGTTGCTAGTTAGCTTTGTTAACTATAAGTATTTTAAAAAAGTCTTAATTTATTACATCTAAAACGGATAGCAACTTTTTTAGAAAGCAGATACTCATTTAAATATATCTATATTAGAGTAGCTAATATATATTCGTGAAGCTGAGTTTCCGGTGATTAGATCCCTGTCCAATCCATTTAATCTAAAAATAAATAAATACAATAAAAAATAAAATAAAAGATGCACAAAATAATCTGAAAAACACTAAGGGCGAAAATTCCGCAATCAAATAATGGATATGTAGCGGATAATCGGAGTAGTGAAGAACGCAATATAATTATACAAAAAAAAAAGAAAGATATAGTTCGACAACGACTTGTGCACTGTTACTTTAGTGTAGACCTTGCCGGTATAATATAAAAACAGGAATTTTTCACAGTTAAGTTTTTATTTATTTATTTTTCGCGTTCTTCATATTACCTATAACTTGTATTCGTAAACTCTCAGCTAAAATCATTACTTAAAGTCAGCCTGCAAAATCTTTTTGTCAATAACAAATCTGTGGCGTTATGGCAGATGTTAATATGTCATTTTTTCGAGTTTTCAGCAAAGAAACTTTTTGTGAAATCTTCCATCCAATTTTTTTTGGACTAGAGGTTGATTATGATTGGCATTACCTATAAAAAAAATTGGATTGAAAAACATAATCGGGTCATTTTATATCTTACAAAAAAGTTACTTGGCCGAAAACTTGAAAAATTACATATCAGCATTAGTTATATTACCACAGAAATATGGTGCTTGTCATTACACGATTATAAAAAAAAAATTAACAATGAAAAAATAAATTACTAGCATTATTCGGCTGAATTTGATAAGTGGAGTAATTTTTCATAAACGTTTTTTAAATTAAAAAAAATAAAACGCAGAAAGAACATTTATTGGTTTCAACATAATGATGAGAAAATAAGTGACAAAAGACGAATCAATTCTTACATTGAAGTATCTAAATACATTTAACATTGTCTTACGGAATTCTGACTAATGTTCAACTTTGAGAATTGTACTTCAGTAGATTAATCACTAATACTGGTTCAAGTATTCTGGTCCGATCGGATTATAAATAGAATGAGGGATAAACAAGTGATAATTCGAAAACGCAGGCAGAGCCACTTAGGCCATATGGAGTTCTCTCATTCCCGAAAAGGTAGCTGAGCCTGGTACTGTTAAAATGTTTGTACATTAAAAAATAAAATAATAAAAACTTTTATAGCTACTATTCTGGGAAGACTACTATGAATGAGGTGAGGTGATGAGGAGGGAAGGACCTGTCACTGTATTAGAATTTAGGGTGACACGCTTATTAGGTTCACTTCACTAATCTCTTGAGAGCTAACTGAAGACATCAGGATAATTAGGAGACAGTAACTTCTAATTTGACATTATTCGCTTCACTCAGAATTCCTCTTCGTCAACCTTGTTTACCACTTCTTTTTTGAGAAATTGAGAAAATTAACCAAAAATAATATTTATAACTGTTAAGGGTAAACATAGATTCATGGGCCCCCGCAGACGATCGACTAAAATCGGACGGGGTCGGAAGAAATAGATACAGTAGTTTTAATAGAGATTCCGCAGACATCCTACAAATAATCGAATCTATTAAAAGTAGTTAAAGAAACTTTTGTTGAAACTTTCTATTTTTCTTCAGATGCGATTGTCGGTAGTGGGGATGGAACGCGTTGTTTAGGAAGGGCGCTTCACACATCCGATTTTAATCGGCTTGCACATTAGAGAAATGGTATGACGTCATTTTCGGATAAGTCGGTCGATCGCCTGCGCCTAGTCTTAATCTACTATTAGTAACTTTATTTATTTTTCGTAATTTATAAATATTTTTAACTTTGAAATGTCAATTTCGAAGGAAAATAGTTAACATATTTTTAAATAATACAATTTTCCTTCATCCATAAATCGAGCCAAATTTATTCCTTAACTGGGAATAATTTATTGGTAACGCGTCAATAAAAATTGTATTCTGCTGTGGTCCCTTATTTCTGAGCATCCATTGGTTTTAACGTACTTCACAGTTTGTGATAAAACTTAGTGGCAAATTCAACACGGAGTTTACAGATGAAAGTTTGATATCAATTTGTGAATCAATTTTTTTATACAACTATAATAGTTAGATATTTTTTATGAAGTTATTTCTTATGTATTTAACTATATCATTAGTTTCCTGATTCTAAGAAAATACAGATTAATTTAACATGATTTCTAAATGGTAAAAACGCTCGTGTTTTAATGACTGGCTTATGGGAATTTCTGTCTGCACAAGAATCACCAATTGAAATCCTAGAAATTTAAATGGAGATAAGAACAAATTAAAAATCGGCCAAGAGGAGGGAATAAAGAACAAATAGTTTTAAGATTTAATTTATTATGTACATATTTGAGAAAAGTTGCGCTTCTCTTCGTTGTTTTTATTTGCGCGCTTTAAACAATACCGGACTCAAAATTGTTTGTATTTTATTTTTTTACGTTCTCATTTGCAATTAAAATAACCATAAATATCTTTATTATTACTACGAAGGAAGATAATATGGGCAGCCCAAGCGAAATCGATTGTATCAGGTAAAAGCATATTGTTTTTTTCTAAGGAATCGTTTTCACATAAGTTGAAGAAGGGAAAAACATTTTTTTTTAACCAGTCACAGCTAGAGGGACAGTGTGGCTCCAACCACCTGGTTTATCGTCTAATGTCACGCTTTTAGACCTTGAGTGCGTATGTCAAGATATGGTCCTCATCCTGAAAAAGTCCATCAAGGGAAAACTGATTACACTTGACCAGGATTTGATCCGAAGGGTTCAATGTCCTACTCTATAAAGCAGGTCCTATTTTAATAGTGTTAAATATAGCATGAAGAAGAGGTAAATATAAAGAGACAAATACTATTATTATAGGCTGCTAATAGAGGTGGTCGGAGTCCTGAGGTTTAATGGGAAATAGTTGGGGGCTAAAAGTTAGCTGGATCCTAACTGATTGGATCTATTAGGAGCTAAATTATGCCGCAAGATCCTCCCTTCCCTCCCTCCCTCTTCCCCGACCTTAATTAGTGATGTTGGTTCAGCCTTGGTTAACTGCCGTCCAGGAGCTTTGTATCGCACAAATTGCTCCGTGGCGTTAATCCAAGATTACTTTTATCAAAAAACTAATAGGTTCTCTAGTTCAAAATAAATATAAATGAAAAAATCTGGTTTGGATATGAAAAATACAACTTTCCCTTAACACCATATAACAATAATTCATCATTAAAAATAATTTTAAAGAGTTCACATAAATACTACTTGAATATATTCTCAGCAACATGTACTTCGCCTCATCTATCACAAAAAGTGTAAAATCCATGGTATAAAGTGGCACTACCGGTTGTCGATTTTTGCCCAAAACGTTGCTGTAACAAACATCCCAGGTATATACCTATCTTTAAACACGTAATTTCAGATTCGGAAACGTTTCGATTTTGAGCTAGGCTGTTCGCATACACAGAGAGACAGACATACACAAACCATTTTGCGAGACTTCCTTATTTTGACTCGGGAACTTAAAACGTATACTTTCGTTGGAAACTCGAATTTAAAACTTTTCACGATCATAATACTTTCCCTTACTGTATATATCATGCATAAGCAAGGAGAAGTAAAAAAAAATATTAGGGTGTGGTGCGCGCATCACAGAACTTTATTTGCAAAACTATTTAAAGCATTCATTTAGTTTCCATTAAATAATATAAAAGGAGAAATAATTAACTACAAGGATCACTTAGGTTATTTCGTCACTATCACTCAACTTCAATCAGTTTATATATTAGATATTAATTTTTCTAAAATCAATAGCTTACAAGATATTTTTGAAAGCTATAGATTTTACGAGCCATTACATTCCTCTTAATTACTACTCTTAGTTCCGGAAATTTTTTTCCAGACTGAGAAAATATTTCTCCTATTTTCTCCTTAGGTAACTTATCAAATTCTTTTATAGTTTGTATTTATCCATATGTTATTACTACTAAGAATGAGAGACGGTTAAATATTTCAAATAAATGAAATTAAAGATACTTTATTAGAGAAGGCCATTTCGAAAATTGGCCCAGCCAGACTATTTCAATGAGGATAAGACCAAAAATCGTTAGTCTTAGTCCCGAAAATTGTATTCAATAATATAATGTGGCACTCCCGGGGCAGCATTCAAGTCGATTATAGAGAAAAATGTGCTGTAACATTCCAAGCATATCCCATACAATATACGTATTATCATTTCCTACTGTTTCCCTTTTTTTAGCTAGGCTAACCACAGACGCACGCATAGACCGTTTTCTGAGATTTGGTTATTACGACTCAGTGGGCTTTAACAAAATGTGTATTCCGTTGAAAACTCAGATTCGAAATTTTTAACGATCGCAATATTTCTCCTTGAATATAAAATATACAGATAAGTGAAAGTAAAAATACATATGAATTGCTCAGAATAGCTGATAAAGCAATAGCTATAAAAAATATGTGTAAAACGTAAAAAGTAAGATGAGTTAAAAAGAGATTTATGATAAAAATAACTTCCAAGAATGGATTAAGTAAAACTAAAACAAATTTAAATTGGAGTTTTAAAGAAACGCTATAATAAAAATATTACCTGGCTTACTACAGAAAAAATTAAGATCATAATAGCTAGTAGCATTATTAAAACTAAATTACTATCCTCTGTATTGAAAAAGTATGTTAAGCAAGAGAATAAATAAAGAACTAATTATTTACAAAAAAAAAAAGCTTCGAACTCCTATCTCTAAGCAGAGATAATTTCACAGAATTAATGGCCAACTGATCATGAGCAAGGCGAATAAATAGAACCAGGCTGTGTCCTGAAATCCAACCCTATTTCAAAATAGGAGTCATTAGTTATCTGAAGCAACGTTTGCGGAGGTTAAACATAAACAAAACAACGACTGCATGTGAAATAGGAATGGAAAAAAAAAACAGCCACTCTGCTTTCATGAAAAACAGGAAGAAAAAAAAAGAGGGGGATGAGCTTTACCCAAATGGTAATTAAAATAGCTGACTCGGGGTATGGAGGAAATGCGAATTTAAACCGCTTCCGAAATCTACTTTTCATAAAGGCTTTCCAAGTGTAAGGTAATTATCAGTGACATGTGACTAGCGTAACCTGGCAAACTAGAAGTAATAAACTTGGAGCTGAGGGGGTCGTATCGTATCAAAACCCGTCGATAAATCGATTCAGGACTGATCCTACCTGCCTCGAGTGGGGTAAATTAAGGAGTGGAACAAAAATGGGAGGTCAGTAGAAATGTAAACTGCTTTATCGAGCGATGGTGGGGGTCAGGTGCAAGACTCCTCTGTAATAGAGCACGGCTTTCGCTTATAAAGTCTCCTAGGGGTGGATCTCTTATCTCCATTAAGACACATCTCTTGTGTATCATTCTACCAGGGATACCGGGGAAGGAGATATTATTTTTACTTGGGTGCATCCATGAAAACATGTTCTTAACCGGGAATAACCAAGGCCTGTATTTCATGAGAACATGACATTGCGTTTGTTAAGTTTAATATAAAATAACGTCCATAACTATAACGTAAAATGTTAGGTGGCATAAGAATTCTGTTGCAAAAATAAAAATCAAACGAACATTTAATTTTTCTAAAAGTACAACTACAAAAATCATTATCTTTCATCATCAATATATATTGGCAAGCTACATCAAAATCCATATGTTGACGTATCATTAAAAACCAAAAAAACGCCATGTTCAGAATTTAACTTATTATTTTTACTTTATATTGACTACTTATTATACAGTTACTTTATGTTGACATTCATTTTAATTCAGGAATGTACTTCTACTTGTACTTCAGGCTGGTCAAACTTGACCTATTTCATGGATTATAATCTTAATTTGTTATCTTTAACAGTAGTATTGTAATTTAGAAAATTAATTTTAAACAATTTTACGTTACAAAAATTATGACGTGCAAAGTGTCTTATTTTATTTTATATTTGAAAAGCTTTTTGTTAATAAAGGTTGGGGCTAGCGAGAAGCCACACGTGCTTAGACCGTAACAACACACACTTCCCTACTCATATTCCCGCCTTCCCTTATTATCCTTCCTTTGTTAAGGGTTCAACGAAGCCGGTTTCTTGCAATCCGACAGGGTCCGGCTTAATCCCAGATATATTATTCCATCCAGGATCGATCTAACCTTCCCTTGATTTATAACCTTCCAAACTACTCTATTTTAACAATGGATTCAAAAGTAGGGTCTATTGATACGGCTTCGGAAAAGAAAATTACTAAGAAGCATTTCCGTGTTCATCTTTATGGGTCACCATTCCTCAAAAGGTTTTAACAAGCAGATATTGAATGTTTTCAAAACATTTACAGTGATACAAACGCTTTTTTTTTCATCTTTAAAAATAAGAAAAATTACTTATTTCCAGTTGTGATTTAATTATTAATAATAACATAATTTTATTGTTTTAGTTTTAATATACAGGATCTTCAGGAATAACAATATCGAAACCTACCTTTTCCTGTTGTATGTTACAAATATTTTCTACAATAATACAAAATTGCGACTTAGAGATAATTTAAGTATACTGAAAAATAATAGAACATGAATAAATATAGAGAACGCCGAACTGAAAATAGAATAAAAAAAAAACCCAGATATAAACGGTAATATAGAGGTGATTTCATAACAGTTGGGGAAGGAACTCAATAAGCTAAGTCAGATTAGCAGAGGATACAGATAAATCAACTAATAAATGGCCTCGTAGCCAACAACGGCGAAGAATGGAAAATGGTCTACCCCACATCCCCACATGCTCTTTTCCAGCAAAAGAACTTTGGAGCCATCAGGTAAAGCAAGGCTTTAATAAGCCCTCAACAACTTCCCTACTCTATGCTCCGAGGCTGGGAAGTTGACACGGTGAGTTAAGACCTTGTACGGTCAAAAGAGCTTAAAAGCGCTTGTAGTGAACAAAGTTGCCGTGAGCAGGCGTTTTAGCTACATTCTTATCATATATTGAGAATTTCCTCATCTAGATACGGGGTAGTATTTTTGCACATAATTTAACATGCTACATTCATATGACATAATCCAAAGTAAAATTAGTACTGTTGTCCACAAAAAAATATATGCATTGTTAACTTAATCTACTACATTGACCGACTATCGTCAATATTTTATAAAACATACAAAAATTGCTTTTTTATATTTCCACTCTACAGATACATCTCTGTTTTTGGTACAAAGTCAATAGAGTATATGCGATAAACACTTTAACAATACTGGCTCCTTATAGAAGTGAACGTCATCCTCGTAACTTATAGCATTAATTAATTGATATTGTAATAAAACATTTCTTTGTTTTGGCTACTGGTGTGAATGATCTCTTTAATCATTATTACTATTGCCCTTTATTGAGACAGCATGTATGCATATTACTCAATAAACTAAAAGAAAAAAAGACAATATTGAACTATTTTTGCTACATTGTTTTTATTTATGGTTCTCGATGAAACCATAGTCGAACGAATCATTGACTAGGTAAAGGCAAATGTGTATGTGCATTAATAACAATTTATTTTATAGACCATTTCAAAGATGTTTTTTTTTGTTTTTGTTTTCTTTGAATCAAGCTATCAGCATCTACTTTCCATAAATACATCTTCGCAACGGATTGTCAATAAATACAGTATAATTAAAGCAGACAATGGCTCTGAAATGCGTAGAACCCTATAACCGCCGGATTGTACGCACAAATTTGGAACCCAGCCAATATCCGATGTAGTCGCCCCGTGTCTGCTCACACTAGTTCGAAGGGTCTGATCCAGTGCAATATGGGAACACTACAATTAAAGTACCTACCATGCAATACGATCACCCAAAACGTAGTGTTTTTTTCGTGCCGAAATAACGACTTTAAAAAAATTGACTCGATTTAAAAACTACGGAAAACCTGTAATACTCTCATTCAAATAAAACAGCTATAAATTATTCACAGCTCATAGTGTCAGCACTCCAATCTAGATCCGATCCAAGGAGCCCCGAGGGAGTGATGAAAAGAATTTCAAGAAGCGAGACATTGAATGATAGATAAATCTTCAGCAGGCAGACGTGACAAAAATACCATGAACTCAAGGGGCCTCCGTGAGACACGCAACCCAATAACGCGATTTATACAGACGTTCAGATGCACCTCGTTTTCTTAATGCCACCTCTTCGTGTCTCAGACAGCAGTTAATGCTAACTGATAGAGCGAAGTGAATACACTGGTGCCTTCGATTTTTATTAATTCCGGTGAAAGGATAGCCAGGAAGATGGTGGGAGGGCATTCATCACGATATCCCGTGAAGTAGGGCAATAATTCGTAGATTTAATTATCAATACAATACGCATAAGCGTGGTGCAGAGACGTTTCTAAGCGCATTAGCCCACTAGAAACATCTAGCGATGCTTTCGCTCGGAATTCCAAGTTCTATCCCCATTCGCATCCAAGCGATGTCCAATAGTGATTTCAAAATAGTGAGATTTCACAGGAATAAAAATAAACGAAGTCAACTAGTGAGCGACCGTGGCATGAAAGTTGATGTAACTACTTTTGAAGGATAAACCATCTCCAATTGACCATAACCCGATTCCATCAACTTCTGTCGTATGATACATAGAAAATGTAACAGCCAAGGAATTTTGTCTCTAAAACCTATTCTGTAGTCTCTTAAGCTGGATTACTATCGCAGAAATGAAATTTTTGCTTAGAATATTGGAAAAACAAGGAGAGACGTAATAAGAAATGAGAGAATAAGAGAAGAACTCACGAATCCTTGCTAAAATCAACATTGGAAGCCGACAATTTCGATGGCTTGAGTATATTGGTAGAATAGGATAAGACAGAGTACCAAGAAAGTATATGGAAGCAAGACCACGAGGAACGGCCAAGAGGAACCTATTTGGAGCCTATCAAACGGATAGATCAAGAAAGAAGAACCCAAGCCGAGATGAAGGTACTAACTTGCAAGAGATAGAGGTGTGTGGTCTAAGTGCCAGGAGACAATTCCACACTGAAAGGCACAAAGGAGGAAGAGAAAGAAGAAACGTAGTAGTCTTAGCTATCTGAAAATCGATCTATTTAGCCTAGCTTTTAAACAATATGAAAATTTCATAAATATCGCTGTGCCTATGAAAGAATAAGTATACGGCATTGGCTAGCAATAATTTAAAAATAAATAAATTAAATACATAAATAAAAAAAAAATTATTTTGAGCTACCGAAATATTATTCAGTAAAATTACAATCGATCCAGAACTAAAGGATCAAATCCTCGTCTCACAAAAAATCAAACAACAAATATTAGTAATTCAATATTATTTTTAATTTGGTTTCCTTCTGTAAATTATAAACCGTATTCTCATATGAAATAACGAAAAGCTTGGGAATGATAATATGCATATTACATTGAACAAAGAATATAAGTTTTTTGGAAACATTTTGATTTTATTAAGATTTTATTGACAAAATTATGAATAACAAAAAAATAATTAAAATATAATTTAAAAAAAAGTGTTTTGAAATTTTATTTCATAGATATGATTCTAAAATATCTTTGAGAAATGTTTCACTCAATTATTTCTGTAAATGTTTTATAAAATTATCCATTATTACATTAATTGTTTCAGATGAAATGCACTCTAAATCTTATCTTTACAACAAAATTTTTTAAAAACATAATTCCTAAGTTTAACATTCTTTTTAAAAAGAATTTTTAAATAAAAATAATGAAAACGTTAAGAAGTGCATATCAAATTTCAAGATATTATTATCGAATGTTGTAATTATTGATTGTTATTATTGTAATTGTTGATTATATTGATGACAAAGTTCCGTAGTTATATAGTAACAATCATATACATATTTTATACGGTAAATAAAGTTTTAAAATAAAAATTCTGTATATTACGGAGTATTGTTTATCAATAATACAGTAAAATACATAAAACATATAACATAATAAAGGTAGAACTAGAATAATAATAAAAGCTTCGATCTACGAAAACTTGTAGAAGCTCCGTTAAGCTCTTGTTTAGCTAATGAAAATTCATGAGAGTTTAAATGGACTAAGCCGAAATATTTCAATTATGCTAAAGAAATCCATAAATGTGCAATATCTGCATTAATTACATTAAAAAACTAGAAGAAAACACTAAATGAGCGCTAAAAATAATGGTAAATGGTTGCTAACATTAAGTTGTAAAAAATGCTAAGAATATTATATTTATGACGAATGATTCTTAATATACTAAAAAAAAAGAAGTAAGTTTCATTATAATGAAATTGTTAAAAACTACACATCAAAGATCAAGCAAGGCATGTTGTAATTATCGAATGTGTAATAATTACGAAAATCCAACATGTCGCTAATAATAAAAGGAGAAGGAAGACTATATAAACCGAAGACTACAAAGATGAAAATGTCAACGATACGAAGTGAGGAAGGCAAAATGTCAAACGTAGTTCATTCTCTAAAAGGACAGGGCGACATCAAACTCAGCCATGTCAAAAATATAGAGCCTAAAGGTTACTAATTCACCCTGTAATATAGGTTTATAAAATGGAATAAATTTTCTTATATAAATGGATTATAATTTATAAGAATAATAAATGTTTCTGACGATGTTAAAATTTGACGTCTGCTTCAGCAATAAGCAAAAGACGCTAGCTAATATGAAAAAAAAAGTGGAGACAAATAGAAATAATAATAATTACTAAAAATAGTAGTTGACTGACACAAAATTTAATGAAAACACTAACTACATTATATTACTAGTGAGTTAGTAGCATTTCTTCGTAATCCGGTCACGCAGTAATTAGGAGTATATCCATAATAAATATGTTCAAATTAAGAAAAAGGTTATTACGATAAAGACCGCAATTAGTGAAAAGTACTGTAATTAGTGTAATTAAGCATTAAGTCATAATTGAGCACCCCCTTAGCGCTAGTAGGGAATGAAATATAACAGCATTACCACAGGCTGTCTAATAATAAATTTTTACTTTACAATCCAAGAGTTCTAAATAAAAAAGTCACTTATTTAGAATCAATTTTCTAAAAATTATTTTTAAAAAAACAAACAATGAAACATGAAATTTGCATTCGGGATAAAAAAAAAAAATGGTAAGAAATAAAATAAAAAAATTAAGGAAAACCCTTTTCTTTCCACAAGAGTAGCGAGGAAAAAAACCGCCAGGCAGATCATGCCCCGCATAACTAACAATCCAAGAGTTAGGTTACACCGAGCAGACTATAGTAAAGTAGCTTCTAAGTAGAGTATAAACAGTAAGAATAGAAAAAGAATACAAATAAATTAATAATGTAATCAAATTATAATTTCTTGAAAATTGATTATATAAAATCATAGGAAACTGTCTTCTTTTTTATCCATGAATTTATTGTACATAGAAATACATTCCTATGTTTGCTAAACATTTCAGATAGAAATAGAAGACACTGAAACAGAAGACAACATTTACTAAGAACAGAATAAGTCCGATTTAAATGGAAAATGGACGAAACAATGCTGCTAATATTGAAGTACACACCATTTATTAAGTAATCCGGTTAAAATGTTAACATTAGAACAAAAGTAACCAACCATTAATCCGATGATTCCCTGGGGCCCGTGGGGGAAAAAAAAGAAAAAAAAAGAGAGGTCGGAGGCGAGGAAAAAAACTTAATGAACGCTCTGAAAATATCTCGCTCAAAAGGGAAGCGACCTCTATCTTTTAAAGTTGTAATCAGAAGAGCTGATAAGAATGGCACTTATCTCACTGATGAGCAATCCTGCTTATAACAACATCCGCTCTAAGTTGATTTATGGTCCAGAAATGCGAAATATTACTGAAATATCTTCATTTACAGGAACTGCTTACAGGATTACAGAAGCTGAAAACGACAGTACTTCCATTTTAAACGAGTTTATTAGAAAAAAAAAATCAAGAAAATTCACATGTGTCTTTCTTGATGTAGAGAACGGCATCTGGTACTCCTATAAAAACACGACAAATTCCTTCCTTCAAGATGTTACCTCATCTTCCAACTCCACCTTCTCGACAGAATATCTAAGACTTATGTAACAGAAGATTGTAACAAGGAAATGCACGATTGAGGTTATTTTAACATTTATTTGAACAATAAATATAACAGAAACTGCCTTACACTATTTTTATGCACATAACAAAAAACATAATCCACTCGTCAAAGTATACCGACAGTTGAGATTAGCCTAGAAAAATTCATATTCAAAAAAACTAACTATCCAAACATTCTGAGTAAACACCTAAACGAAAATAAGAAAAAACTATCAGTAAAATAAGACTCTTAAGCCTCTTAGTTTATAAAATAAAATGATGTGGAGTGGGGGATAATCGAAGATAATATAATGTCATAACGTCGAAGTCGTGTCTGATTTTATTACGACTACAAAAGAAGAAAAAAAGTAATAAAATAATATGGTTCCTTAAGCGTTGCAAAAGATTTCTATGTTAGCCAACTCTCAAACCTACCTTAGGTGCAGCGTTGATGTACACCTCAAACTGAGCATTATAATCAAGAGATGAATATTCAGGAGATAATCAAAGGCTCATAATAGTTCGGGATTATCAACTAATTATTAGTCCAATTAATTTTAAGCAGATCTGTTTAAAATTGGTAGCCAATTATGCTAAATTTATAGCCATGATACCGTAAACTAATGAACCAAGAAACAAGGGTACTAATTACTTTTCACATATAATAATTCTTATATTTCAAATGTATATTGGCGACACAAACCAAAACATTTAATTTCTAAAATAAATACAAATAATTTTTTTAAATTATTTTGAGTCGAGGAGTACATAGTAAATTTTTGTAAAATTTAATACAATTAATGAAAAAAATATAATATAATGTTATAGAGTTTTCATTCTCTACCAATTTTGAAGCTGAAGAAGAAAATAATATATATAAAAATTTATATTTCGAAATAAAATATGTAATAAGACTGCAATTCAATATGCGCTTGTACTAATATGGAACCAAACCTACAAGCCACTCCAGAATGATCCTCGGAACTCGACATTACAATCCATCATTTCGTTTATATATATCTCGGTTATTTATGAAGAGAGAGGAAAATATGAAGTGTTTTAAAATCATTATATGAAAGCATTTAAATTTAAAAAAAAAATTGTTAAAGGTTTTTTAAAATTTTTGTAAATAACTATTTCAAAATAATAAACCACAGTGCAATAATTTGCAGCGTTTTTTAAATAACTATAACAATTTCTCTGTTTTACAAGGAAATAATACAAATTATTAATTTAATATGTATAATGTTCAAGCTCTATTTTTTTATACAATAGTAAAAAAAAAATTATTATTGGGAATAACTAAAATATCTATAAAGGTTCTAGATATAACAAAAATAAATCAAAGAGTTTAATTTTCAAAGCCACAATACGGGCCAAAAGAACACTGAAATGTTGATAGAATCTCGCTTGGGAGAACACAACTTGGTCTTAATTGAATTCTTTTGATCCATCAATTAAGGTACTAACAGTTTCATGGCTAAGGTACTAAGTTGATAACGTTTGGCGGCCGGAAAAAAACCTAATTGGTTCCAACTCTTATAGAGTGTATACTGAAAAACATTTTATATATTGAGGAGCGACAAGGCCACTCTTTTCCAGGGAACGGATCACTCGGTAAAATGAGCTCACCCTAGCCGGAAATTTATATCATGAAAAATTAACGGCGGAGGGAATAAGGGAATAAGGTTTCACCGATCCAGTCATTATAATAAACAAGCTGTAACTTCTTAAAAATAATAACCAAACCCGTTATTTTTTTTTTTAGGTTACCATAGCTAAAAATTAGCTATGGTTAGGCCATTTCTTCCTGTACCTCCGCTCAGTTATGTGAGCTTTCATCAGATATCGATCTCTACCTCCATAAAGATGCTCTTTGAATTATTTATCGAATGGATCAGTCCTAATTTAAATAAACAACTGTCCAAATTGATCTACGATCAAGCTTTTTTACAAGTGACCGTAAAACTACTAATTAAAATAGTTACGTAATTATATAATTACATAATTACGTATTCTGAAGTATCAATGTGATATCAGCCATTTTAAATATGTCTCGTATAGATTTTTATTATTCAGTTTTTCCCCATTTGATGTTAAGCAAAACTAAAAACTTTGTATGCCATGAAATGTGACACATTTATGGTATTGAAAACTCTTTGATCATAATAAACCAAAGAATAATAATAACAACACCTTATAAAACCGAGGCAATGTTGTGTAAAAAAAAAAATTAAGATAATAATTTGCTGAAGGAAGGATTTTAAAAATAATAAAGCCGCAGAGATAATTATAATATATTAGTGACATAATATAAAGTCGCTGGATGTCGTCACAATATGATTTTGTAACCATGACTAAATTTTGAGTTGGAATAACACGAGCCTAATTGCCGTTACAAAAGAGCACCAAAAAAAAAAAAAATCTTTGGCTAAAGTTAATAGTTGTTGGATGAATATTTAGAAAAAAAAAGAAGAATATTTAGAAAAAAGAATTACTTAAAATAATTAAAATTGCAACCAGAATCTTACAAGCGAACCAAAGTTCAGTGACGTTACCACCAAGCAATCATCACATCATTGAATCCTATAAAAGTCTAAGTTCACAAGGACAGACCTAAACGAATCCTCCTACTAACGTCTGGAAAAAAGATTAAATTATATTATTTCCCAGGTACTTATCAATGGTACATTATGTATTATTGATGAATACATTTGTATTAATAGTTTTATAAATTCCATGGTACAAAAAAAAAAGATTTTTAATACTATTTTTTAAGCCTTTGACAATAAGATTCGCCATTTTACAGTGTGTCCTTCTTAAACTATATCATCAGTGAACTAAATTATTCTATATCTGTTGATTACATTATTCACCTAAATACTAAATAAATCTATTTATTACTTTCAATTTTGTTTTAATATTTAGAAATGGCATTAAATTAAGACTGTACCAGTGAAGGAAGAGATATACAGTTGAACTAATAATAATCAAATCGTTCGTACATTTCAGTCTGAAAAGATACAAAACATAATAGGATTTGCAAAACGCTCCCACCCTGGCAGTTAAACGTGGAGTCGTTGCTGAAGGATAATTTAATATAAACGATACATTAACAAGTCCGAGAACCATCATTAGGCGAAGGGCAAATAATCATCTACATATTCCAGTGACGATCAACGCAAAGAAGTCATTCCGTCGCTTAGCAACATCGAAGGACTTCCATATTTCTTTTATAAAATGTATTAATGCTTAGCAAGTGACGATAATCAAGTAATAAATTGATTAACTATAAACTATGACAGCATTATTATTTTTTTTTTTCCAACTTTGCAAATTTATATCATAATAGTAAGTACCTATATAAATTTAAATTAACATTTAAAAGTTTTTTTTAAAAGAAGTAATAATAAAATAAAATAAATTATCAAGAAAAAATATTTATAGAAATAACGCATGATAATTTAATTTCTTGTTATTGTTAAAATTTAAATGTAAAAGAACGATTATTTTTTCCCCTAATATGTATCATTACCACTTTGGCAATTCATTACATCCTATTCATTACCTTTTATAGGAGTGTATACAAAGTCATTTTAAGCGTTTGTGATGGCTATTGCGTCAACACATTTCAAAATCAAACAAATTTTAATCATTGAACATAGGTGAAAAAAAAGGAATGTAAAAATTATAATGTGCAATTTTACATTAAAAATTGCTTGTTGTAGCAATTTTAAATTAAAAATTGGTGGTTGTAGTTTACTTTTTTTTTTTACAAAAAAAAAAGCCTATTTAGCCTTGCTACAATTTCTGTTAATATTGGCAATTATCAAATAGAAACAAATTTAAGGCCAATATCAAAGAATCTGGACAAAATTATTAAATGAAAGATGAACAATTTTTTTTAAATGTTTATAAATAATAGCAGTATATTGATTGTAGAGCAGGAATCGTTTAGCCTAGATAGCTAAACGCTGGTATTTACGAGATGCCGTAATGATAACAATTATCAATTAAACACGGTTAAAACAACAGATATAACAGCGGGCGCAGAAGCAGAACGGGGCTACCAACTTAACGGAGAGAAAATTGCGGGCAAAGCTTACCGTTGGCCTAACTGTAAAGCAGCGCGGCAAGAAAAACATGTTCCCCCAGGGTAAAAACCAATCCCCTAACCTACTTCCTGCCCTCCTGGCATTAATATACTATGCCTCTATTTCCACGTCTTATTCCTCTGACCAAAGTCTTTATTTATTCAAAACCTTAATTTGGCAAGGGTAACAAGTGAGGGGTGTTAGAGAATCTTGGGGTTATTTTATTTCAAACAAGCTCGACATAGAGACAATTAAATCAAGTAATAATATCGGTTGTAAAAGTGAAACTTTTAAACTGCTGTTCTAGTATTAAGTTTATCAAAGCAAAAAGATTTCTGAGGAATAAATGGGATTTGGAACCCATTAGGAAGCTGTTCTCACCATCTGAACAGATGGCTTAGCGGGAGTGGTACTGAAGATGTGAGGGGAAAGACAGAGTGAGATGTATGGAATTGAGGCACAAAAACTAAAAAGGAAAAACCCCAGCGAGTAGGTAATGGATAAAAGGAATGGCCGGAAGGGGCTTAGGAAGAGTAGGCTAGGCAGATAACAAAAATGGCAAAACCACTCAGTTGAGGATATATGACTTCATGTTGTATCTCTGACTAGATTCAGAGATTATGGGGAAAAAATATCAACTTGGGTTTCAATGTAACTTAGTAGCATTTATTCACATTCCTGTTATCATTCATTTTAAACCAGATAATAATGTTGGCATGTTCTATTTTGTATAGCTTAGTTTCGATTTAAGATCCGGATTATTTATAATGTCCATTCCCAAAGGCAAATGAAAGAAAAAATTTTTGATCTGCAAATCTAACTTGTTAGAGCAATAAAAAAAAAAAAAAACACGTAGAAGATTTGCAATAGAAACAATTATACACTAACCTTGATTAAACGGAGTCATACTTATGAATAAATTTATAGGCTCACCTGTAACAAAAAAAAAAAAAAAAAAACACATTTAATTATTATATTTTAAAACGCTGATAATTATTAAATTATGGTCAATTATTTCCAAATAATCATATTTTTTTTTTTTTTTGCATTTCATATATACTTTTTGCTTTATTCAATAAAATAGGGTAATCTACCTCTATCTTTCTATCATCACTCCATGTCAGTTTCTTTTTAATACTTAGGACTCTGTTCATTTTATCAAATGAATGAATAGTTGAATAGAAAGTTTTCATTAAACCCAATAGTAAAAAAAAAAAAAAAAAAAAAAGGACTCTGACAGTATTTTCTCTGCACTCTTCATATATTTTGGCTATTTTATATAATTTTTTTTTCAAGCCTTTGGTATTCTGAGGATCATCTAGGCGTGACTTTGATACAAAATTAAATAAATAATTAAAATTTTTTTTACTCGATTTTTGGATTCAACGTATCTTGAAAGATAAAACCTCAAATTCTAAATGGTGGTAAATTTTTTTTTCTTGGTCGATTGCAAAGGTTTATTATTAAAAATGATAAACCAAAATATTGAAATAGTAAGAAAATAAAGTAAAATAAACAAAAGAGTATTTGAAATTAAACTTGAAAAGAAATTGGGAGCATTGATAGCACTATACGGTGAACAAGATCGAAAATGTATTGAGTTTCTCTGAACTGCACCGAGCAACTTAAATCTAGGATAACTTGTTATGTGGAATGGTATACCTGAACCACCTCCCGGAGCAAAGAGGAACTAGGTATCTTGATTGTAAGTTAACTTTTAATTGGATTGTTAAATATTAGAGTGCCAGTTTCAGAAGGTACAAAAAGCATTTTATTGTTGGATGACATTCAAGCCTCTTAATAGTATTTTTGTCATATAGAAAAAATACCAATTTCAGTTATAAAAAATACTAAAAACCAGCCTAAGGAATAAGTTTTTCTCAAAATGCGTATTTTGGCGTTGGCTCGGTTTTGAACAAATATTTACATTTTTAAAAATGTTGCAGTTTTAATAATTCTGATTCCTACAGACGTATTAGATTCTATTATTCCAAATAACAAATTATCAGAGACGCAAGTTACACTGAACCGATCTAAAGTCCAGGTCGGTATTAACTTCAAAATAACAGAGAAGGCGCCTCCTCACCCCCATTTTATTTTTGTTGATATCCAAACCCGAGCTTTGATGAAAAGCAATTCACATAGGTAAGATAGACCAGACTCTTATAATCAAGATTCTTTTCAAACTTTCCCTCGATGAAGATGTCACGAACTTGCGTTACGGCCTTCTATGCTATACAAGAAAAAAATCGCAAGTATCGGCTAAAGGTGAGAGAAAATAAAAAGGTAATGCATACATAGAATGTCATTGCTACCTAGCATCCTCAAACTGCACATCACCATACATTTTGCATTCCTTCAAAACGCGGCGACTAATTTTTACGGATGCATATTTGACAGGAGAAGGGAATTAATTTTGATCAGTTTATGGTAAGTGTACCAACCAAAGAGAATCGCTGCTAGGGATTCGACCGAGATCAGCACAAGCACCTGCCTGCTTGCTGACCCTGGAGGAGGCCGTGCCAGGACCTGCTAACAATGGCAGTGCCCAATCAATCCGTTCTAGGTATGGGCACAATGCACTGCCTGTACAATAACCGCTCGCCGCACTACTTGTACCGTCGACATCCATCACTTTCGCGCCCAATTATTTTTACTGAACTCAAAAGTAATATAAGAAGAAAAAAGAGTGGCAAAGAGAAGGAACTTCAAAGCATGAGCAGGCACAAACTGGATTAAAGAGGTATTTTCGGAGGTACCTACAAGGAGTACTCATCCATCAAATGTCGATAACCTTAAAGCGGCATAAGGAATCTATGCGAAGTCAGGCATTGAGTCATATGTAAATGAAAGAAAAGTAGCCTTCCGAGAAAAATCCTTTACAGAACTTGAAATGAAACCAGAGGAAAAAGATTTTCCGATATCAGCCCGGCATCAATAAGATACAATATCTTTGTTATGCCGGAGAACAAATCTACTTCAATAGCCACACCCCTCCCTCGTGCTTCGATACTTTGTAGTATATATCAACAGTCCTAAATAGGATCACAATATTTACTTTAAACTTCAAATATAAAAAATAAACAACGACAAAATATTGAAACAAAAAACGAAACAAGTTAAATATATTTTAATGCAAAAAATCTATCGCTAAAATATTCCAGGACGAAATAAAAAATTAATACGTTTAATAGACAGTTTTACTCCAGTTCTACCTTGGTCGAAATGTATTTGATAGGACAAGACGCAGAAGACCTAGACGCATATTAAAATGTTTAATAAGTACACATCGTCGTTCTCGGAATAAAAAATCATCACATTCAACGAGTGCAAAAACCCGATGTACCTTCTACGTATATTTTGAAATATTGTTTAATGCTAACACCAACAGAAAAAAAAAATTAGTGAAGATGCCCTTTATATACATTCATAAGAATACAACGGGTTTTTTTTACTACCCTATTAGTTATTTTTTTATTCGTAAGTTTTCCATGGGGACGACGATATGGTACAATAAAGCAAACTAACTATATATATTGAAAGTTCCACTTCCAGTTCTATTGAGCGGTGTCACGGCCATAAACCGACAGGATTTAGTTGACGGTTCAATGCAACGGTAATCAGCGGATAACTGTAAATCCATAGGCACCGTGATGTCATATATGTCACATTGTTACTGCATTAAACCAATTGTGTTTTTGCATTAAAACGGTATGAATACTGCAGATTTTTTCTAACGGATTAACTCGTTCTGATTTTTCAATCAAATATTTACTTTAAAAAGTGTGATTTTTTCGGGTAATATTAAATTATTCTCAAGAATTACAAATTACAAACCAACATGCCCATTTTCCACTTTGGTAAATATCGGCGATTTATAGCTGTTAAGGGATCTACAGACGATCGACATGGTTGGTGGAGAGGGATGTTGAACGTCTGCAGATAGTTTGGTGGTTGAGGCCAATGCTGGACCGACGGTTGAAGTAAAATCAAATAAAGTTAGATATCTGAAGGGCGGGGCCTAATTCATCCGACTGTGCTGAAGTGTTGGCCAAACAGGTGTTAAGGGGTTTACAGACGACCAACATGATTGGTAAACATAGATGTTGGACAACCATGTTGTTCAACTTGTCGTTATGTCTGTCGAGAAGAACGATCAACAATAAAGGTCGACTCTAGGCTCCTTTACAGATCGAAGAGTGACTTCAATCCAAAACAAAAATATATTGTTTTGGGTAGAAGTCACACACCATAAGACCAACTAACCTCCATTTACCCCAATTCAACAGCTAGAAGTCACACACCATAAGACCAACTAACCTCCATTTACCCCAATTCAACAGCTAGAAGTCACAAACTAAAAAAAAATATATCTAATAAATATTTTATTTTGATTAAATTGAACTCTGGAGAGTGAGATTCTCTTGATAAACTATAACGGTGGACAATCAGAATTAAACACGAAGGTATTTTAGGAATTGGATAACCAGAAACCGCTACTGTCTCATTCAGGTTGGAATTCTATTACTGCGGAATTTTGAATGTGGTACGGAAATATTTCGCGCATCTCTACAATGAAATCATTCTCTTTTCTAAACGTATAAATAGTATTTAGCGTTGCCTTACCTAACAACTCGATTTGGCTGATATAAATTACATATGGCTAGTTTTCACAGGCCTACATATATAAACCATCATTCACAATGGGCTATTAAAGCTGTTGAGCCTGAATATTTTTGTTTTATATTATTAAGTGTTCTCAGTTTTATGTTGACGAAATTACAGCTGACTTAGATTTTACTAAGCCAAAAGAAAATCAATATAGAAGGAAAACAATTTAAACAATAGCGAAGAAACTAATGGGTATTCCAGAAGCGACCATTGGAAATCAGTCCTGGGAGGATTAATATTTATCAGTAAGCCGCTTATTTTCGCCTATTGTCGGTTCATTAGCAGTTTCATTTGAAAGCCAACTGAGTTACAAATTTCAATGCTGGCCTCGTACATAGAGATAATGAACATTCACGAGGGTCAACGTATCCTCCTATGGCCACCTCACAACCAAATTGAACATATTATATTCAAATATCGTGAAGGACTTAATAAAAAACAGGATACACAAACATTGATACAAAGAAGTTATTGGAGTACTCCAAGGATTGAATTTTGTTTCTGAATTGACGTACTGTTGAAATATCTGCTGGTCCGTGCCATGTGGCAATCATTTGAGATATAAATGATCGACTAAATTGAGACAGGCAAGTGGCTGGAAAAATGGGGCATTTAGTATTTTCCGCATTTTCCAGTAAGAAGTAACTAGCTCATTTTATAACTGTGGCTAATGTTTTCTTTAATACAGTTGTTAATTCTCAGCAACTGGAGAAATGATTTAAATAGACCGTTAAATGTTAATTTGACAATTAAATGCTCAAAGGTATTCAACCTTATGAAGAAAAAAATAATTGAACAAAAAGTGGTTCCTTGAATATTAATCATTAATAATGAAGCACCCAAATTCGAAATGATTTATCTGGGGCACATGATATAAGTACATTATTAATTTTGTAACTAAACGGGTAAAAAAATAAAATCAAATAAACAAATTAAATTAAACAATTAGGGGACCATTACGCATTAGGAATGGTTTCACTTTTTTTATCAGTTAATTTTTATTTGCGCATGGATTTGTTGGAGACGTAACATTGGACTAAAGAACAATAACTGAATGAATACTATAGTACATAACATATATATATTATTAAATTCTCTGTTGTTTTTATTTTAACCAAATATCCCACGGGACCTATTTATAAATTACAATAAGGGTCCTCCAGGCCGGATTACAGCTCTGCACATAAAAAAAAGAAAAGAATATAAACAAATAGAACACAGGCTTATATTAGAAAATCAAAGAAGATGCATAGTTTTTTAAAAATCGGAATGTCAAAAACTCAAATTTTAAATTATCATTTGGTTATATTCATTCACTAAAAAATTGGCAAAGCAAAAGGAACAGAAGGCTGAGAAAGAAAACATAGGAGAATACTGTGGGGAAGAAATGACTTAATACTCCATCCAAGAAATACAATATACTCAGTGTTTTAAAATGCCATTCTCGAGCTTATTTTTTTCTTACAATTTATTAGTTTATGAAGCAATAAAACTTGATGGATTAGTGATATTGACCAGGAAATTTAATCTGGCAGGATTATGGAATAGTTGATCCGTCATATAACTCGATATTCATGATAACTCAATGATACCTACAACATAAAATTATAAAATAAAAAAATCAGGCATAAGTCAAATGACGTTTCAATTTAATTGATTTAAGAACTAATAAGGAAAATTATATGATAATTACACATTTTCATTCTCTCAATATAAATATTTCTCATGAAGTGAACATAGCCAATGAAATACTTATAAAGATAAAGAAAGTATTTAATTTATCTAATATCACACTTATAAATCGCTCTGTCCTCAGAATAACATTTCGTTGTCAAACCAAGTGCATACTATCTCACTACTAACGGAAGGAGGGAAACAGTAATTGAAGAACTGCTAACGAGGTTGGGTCATATTAGCAGGGGAAATTAGCAGTAGTAAGAGCTTAGCAGTCTTCTTCCCACGTAAATCGGTCCTATTTAAGTAAATTAAGAAAGCTTGATCTCAATACTATTTAATTAGGTTTGTAGGGCAACTCATCAGCATGAGAATTATTCCGGCCAGTGTGACGGGGCTGATCCAAATTAATCGAAATGGAAACAAATCTGTTTAGTAAATTTTACGAAACATTCATTCATCACGAGTATACTATACTCAGCGAAGGTTATTTCATTTGTCAGTGAAACACTACAAAAAACTGTTTGTACCCTAAACAAATGTTCGACCAAGTTGTTTGAAAAAGACATCTGGTTCAAATGCGGTCGAAAAGAATATAAAGTTAGTAAGTCTTGCCTAGACTTTTTTTAATCAGATCCAACTTAGGATAGAAATAGAAATTTACAAATATCTAGATTCTCTTGTAAGCTTATGTGAAGTTTAGAAAAAGGAGAAAAAACGACAGAGGGGCCCTTATAGAAGAAGTTCAAAGTGCAGCAGGCAGCTTTTCCAAGTTTGTGCAGAGGCCTGTCTGTAAACATGAAAATGCCTTACAAAGGGTTTTAGCATTATTAATTTTACCTTTAAATTGAGTTAAAACTGAGGCGTATGATCTTCTCAAAGGGATAGGTAATATTAATAAAGAATGCTTCACGTAGGTAGAATACTTTGGTGATAAAGCTCTGGTAACCTTGATGCTGTGGGTAATAATTTGAATTACAAGCAAAATTTATTCTGACAGGATAGAGACAGTCCGTTTCAGACTTAATCCATGCCACGTTAAACTTAAAAGCGAAATGCCATATCATTATTAGTTAAATTTAATTGCTCAAATAACATTTTATACTTACACATACGTTAGAATATACAGATAAATAAATATTTATAGAAATAAATTTGGAATAAAGTGGCACGAAATAAATTCATAAATCATAAATTGAAGGAGTCAGAAGCCAAAGGGTTCAAATAATAAATGTTGATATTTAGTTATTTTCACTTAAAGTATTTTTATTCTGAAAGTTCGAGTACCGAAAAATACGTATTTTTTTATTTGAGATTGTTTATTATTGTCATACCTACACCTTGAGATTTAGAACTTTCTAAGAATTTTTGTATATAAAGGGCCGTACTTTGGAAAAAGGCTGTTGTAATAATTAAGAAAATATTTTATAATTACTTTTGGCTTTTAAAAGTTGTTTTATAATTGGATCATTTTGCCACTGAGTAATTTATACATCAAGCGTTGGTTTCTGAAATTACACCAATTTTGAAAAAAAAATAGATTTGGACCCTGTGCTTCTGACTCGATTCATATCGGTCATGAACGATAAGCTGTGTATTAGTGGATTTAATAGCAACATTTCAATTTACAATTAATTAAATACAATAAAAAAAATAAAAATAATTTTGTACTAAATAAAGTCCCAACAACAGCTGGGGCTAATGAAAAAAAAATGGTTCCACGAAAAACTCCAAAAGAAGCTTCTAAGTCATTTCGTCGCCGAAATTGTGAAACCACGGAACTATCAATATGCAACATTTCATAGAGAGACAAAAAATGGCTTAAAATTTTTCCAATTTTCATCCTACTGAGGTTTTTTTTTTTTGTAAGTGATATACCGAGTAGAAAAAATTAAAATTAATTGTTAAGTATATAATTTACGCAAAAATACAATAACTCTAAATGAAACAGTTTTGTACTAACGTGGATTCACCTATACACCCCCAACCCCAGGCACCAGAAAATACTATATCAAGTGGAGGGGCTATACTCGTATCAGAAGACACGCTTATAAATCATACAGATCCCATTTTGGGACAGCGATATTTTCTGTATCTACTTTAATATATTTTTCACATGAGGCTGACTTCCCATTCGCTGAATTAAATATGAAGGTACAATTTCGGGGTACGTATCGGAATGCACAAGATTTCAATTTGATAATAGATGAGCCCATGCTTTAGGCATTTCAATATTTATCTATGATACTTTTTAAGAACTTTTTTAATTATGCATTCAACTTTTTATTTTGTACTATGAATTTTTTTTTTCAAGCTTATCTTTATTACAAACCAAATAAAAAATGCTGGAATTTAAGGCAAGGCTTTTGTCCAGCTATTTATTGTGTCTATATTAGCCTGTTAATGAACGGAAGATCAAATTTGCCATCAATCAACTATTGTAGAGACTATATAGAGGATGAATAGCAATATTAATCATAAAGAAGGTTTTTACAGTTGAGGTAGATGGGGCCATAACGTTAGCACACAAAGGGTAGGTCATCTCGCTGCTATTGCTGCCAGGGGGCATTAATAAGTCACCAGCCACCATCTTGGGGGAAGCCTTTAAATAATATCTACCTCCTCGTCCCAAATTTAATCCGAAATAGAATTACAGCTCTCGTTAATCCGCACTAATTAAAACCGTGGTGGTTCGGACTACCGAACGGGAAAAAAAGGTAACTATATTAATTGATAACAAGTCAATTTAAAAACTGAAATTATAAATTAGAAATATTTTTTACAATAACAATCATTATTCGTAATTTGTTTTTTATTATTATTATTTTCTTGAGAAATAGTCTGAAATTTTAGTTTGCTTAGAAGTTGAGAGCATATTTCTCAATGTACCTGACGGCATCTTCTTCGAGATGATGAGTAAACTGCTTCCACAATTTTATAGCTTGGGAAGCACTTGGACCTTATTATAAAGCAACAAAAACTAATTATTTTTCATAATATCAGAGACAACAGAATTACATAATGTTCCACTGCTAATTTTGTGCCGGGTCCACCTCTCTCAAGACTATTTATTGTAGTAAGTTTCTTTCTCTGAAGTTAATTTGAGATTTTTCCTTTTTAAAACGTATATTTTAAATTAAGAAAGCAGTTAAGAAAAAATTAAATATAGGATGTTAATACTTATATATATATTTTTTTGTTTATAACTGATTGGGCAGCAGGAGGAAAGTAGGTTGCTAAAAAGCACCCAGGTGATGGAGTGTGCTAAATGTTTATAGCTTAATTTCTATTTTAAAGTTATAAGTTATAAGTAATTAGATTTCTTAGGCCTGAAAGTACGTAAGGTGTTTTGTAATACAGACGGTTTTATTGAATGAATATGTATAGTATATAAAAATTTTATTTTAAGTATTCACTGTATACTTAAAATAAAATTTTCATTTCTTTTTTTTTTTTGTTCTTTTTTGTGTGGTTCGGATTAGCGGGGAAAATCTCTTAATTAGGGGTAAATAAGGAGCGCCAATACATCGAAAGATTACGATTACAACAAGAATATCGATAGTATATCTGCAAAACATTATAAGTCTCATTTTCATTCAATGAAACGCGTCATTTTTACGT
The DNA here is from genome assembly GCA_948150685.1 of Rhaphigaster nebulosa. Classification (NCBI taxonomy): domain Eukaryota; kingdom Metazoa; phylum Arthropoda; class Insecta; order Hemiptera; family Pentatomidae; genus Rhaphigaster; species Rhaphigaster nebulosa. Next base: position 26,111,247 of record OX411310.1, on the reverse strand, counting down.
CATCAGCCTTATTAACTTGTCTACGACCAGCTGTATAACCTCCAAGTTTAAAACGCTTCAGGGGATTAAAGTTTTTTTTGCCCCCTGAAAAATTATGTCAGAAGTACTTACGAGATATTGCAGGTATACTTTCGATATATTCATAAAAAAATGAAATATAGTATTTATTCACTACACAAAAACCTCGTAAGAGCTACTGAAATAATAGGAACTTAAAGAGGTTTTATTAAAAGCTTTGTACCGACATGAGGACCCACCAAATGAGTAACACATTATTCAGAGAATAAATCTGGTTGGAATACAGCTAAATAGTGAACTCAATATCTTCCCATTAATGGTAAGCTTAAGAATGTTTAACATCTTTACGAATAATAAGAAGTAAAAAAAAGGAATTGAAATTTTTCAATTACTATTAAAGAAGTTACTTATTAGAAATAACTAACTATATATTTTCTGCGTTTTATTCCTGACCGCAACCGAAGGACTTATAAAATTTAAACTGACATGAATATTAATACATAGCAGAAAGAATGTTTTGTTTTTTCATTAACATTGTACATTCTACTTTAACAAATCAATAAATCAAGTAAAACTGGAAAAGAATAAATCAAAAGTCAAAAACTGTTAAAATAAATTCCCAAACCAAATTCGTGCATTTTTTAAAAATTCCTTTACGTCTAAAACGAAGTTTGCTTTAAAAAAGCAGTCAAGTCAAAAAGATCAAACGATTAGACAGGAGACGACGTGTCCTGCTTCAAATGTAGCGAATGCCTGACATTGTTGGCTACATAAACAACAACATAGACAAAATGAAATACTGTCGTCAAAGGTGCAGTAGCGGGACATTTTTCATTCCTCAAACGCCTGGCCTCAAGACCTCTCTCCCGACATTCATGACTTATTAATTTCATTCAGTCATAAATTCGAACTTTACGAGGGACAAAACAAAGCGGCTAAATGTTGGAAAAATAAATTTTATAGATCAATAAATTTGATAAAGTGGTACGTAACGACACATGTGCAATGATACAGTTGGTATTTGGACTTTAGTTTATAACAATGATTAAAACAAAGTGACCCAATAAAGAAGCGAGAAATAAACCGAGAAATAAATGTTGGAAAAATAAATTTTATAGATCAATAAATTTGATAAAGTGGTACGTAACGACACATGTGCAATGATACAGTTGGTATTTGGACTTTAGTTTATAACAATGATTAAAACAAAGTGACCCAATAAAGAAGCGAGAAATAAACCTGCATAACCGGTATTGAAAAATTTCAATTGAATCGCTCACTACATTTTATTCTTAATATTTAAAAAAAATGGAAGAAAAAAAAAAGGACAAGCTGTAAGAACATACAAAATTGTAATGATTAGTGAATTTATCAATTTTACTGCTTGCCCCATATTACCGCTTGATTTCACATAACGAATATCTTGATTTTATAAAATTTATGTAAATAAATTTTAACTTTATTTAAGGAAGCAAAAATAGACATTGTTTTTTAATCAAATAAAAAAAAAAAAGGGTAGCAAACTATTTTTTTTTATCTCCAAATAATAAATAAGTGTTTCGATTTCGATGGGTTTTTTCTTCTTCATCTTTTTTTTTTTTTTTTTTTTTTTGTAGAAAATATAATAAAGTTATATTTCATAAATATCTGTTGTGTCCATTCCTACGACTTTACTTATCTCTTTGGGTGGTTAGAGTCAAATACAAAAATTGTTTGTTACATATTCCCTAATATTAGTCAGATAAAGATTTTATTTTATTTTAATTTTTTAACTATTGTACAGCGTTGGAATGTTCCGGGAGATGTAGTTTTCTTTTTTCTTCTTCTTCTTTTTTTTTTTTTGTAGAAAATTTAATGAAAGTAAAATAGTAATGTCGAGTTCGGAGTACATAAAACGATATATATGGTTGGGGTGCAATAACAAACAGAACAAACAAAAAATAAATAAGTGTGAGTAGCAGAGGTGCTCCGTCACCAAGGTCGTATTTTCACTAAAACACAAAATTGAAAATATCAAAATGTCGGGTGTGGGATAAACTAGCATGCTGGCTCAAAATAGTTAAAATGAATTTTTGTTTTTTTAATTTATAGTAACATAAAAAAAAAAAAATAGATTTTTGAACATTATTCACCTCATTTGATGAAATACATTGAACTTGAGTTTGAGGCATTACCTAACCAAATAAAAACCAAACAAAGCATCTCATCTATTACGAATAAGCAGTAGTAAATAAGCATTGAACATAAAAATCGAGATGGTTTTCAAGGAAAAAAAAAATAAATAAATAGGACAATCCAGGCGCCTAACGAAGTTCACAAGCTATAACTGTGAGCCGTAAAAGAGAAGACGTAAGGGGAGGACTACCGTTTGACGGCCTATGACGAAGTCGATTAGCCAAGAGAAATGAGGAGCTGAAGGTGTATACTAAAAAAGTAAGGCGAAGGAGGGCAAGGAGGGAACCTCTAACGGGTTTTTTAAGGGAGATGTAATGGGGAACGGCTAACGGTATCCCGGGTACGTTGACCTCCTCCAGCTACGGAACCTAGTACCCTCCTCTCCAAGTTTCCCTCCTCTGGCTTAGTTCTCGAAAGTTCCAGGTGTTGCAAATGATAACAAGAGGTCGGATTTTAATGCACCTCCAACCCCAAAAACTAATTAAGCAAACATAACATAGCCAAAAGACTTTTTTTTTTTAGCAAAATAAATAATCATTAGACAAGAAGAAAAATAGATTTAACAAAATTTGTCGTTCAGTTGAAACAAATATGAACGAATGAATTTTCTTTATGGGTATGATGTATACAAACAAAATTGAAACAAGTATGATTGTGTATAGTATACTGTAATAAATAAGTAGCGATTTAATTTAGTAATTCGAAATTAGATCTTGGGTTTTTTAATTGAATTCGTGTTCCTTCTCACACCAATTCATAAAATGTAAAACAACTATTAAGGAGTTCACATCTGTTTCAGTTTAGAAAAAATCAAAAACATATTTTCAAAATATAACAATTAAACTAGTAATGCTTTGAACAGTAGACCTCACGAACCGATTTTTATTTTATTTTGCATCCCTCTATTCCAATCACAATGCAAATCTGCTGAATGGATTGCCTTTGCATAAACATCTTTCGCCTCAGTTCACACTGTTCTTTTGTAATATCGACTACATCAGTAATACAATTGCAATTCTCAATGTAAAAAAATCGCCAGGATCCTGTAATATTGAAATCATAGATGTCAAAAAAGACAGGAAACATTAAAGAATTAATCAATTTTTTTTCATTAAACAAATAATTTAACCATGCCTTCAAGAAATATCTATTCATGCCAAATCTGAAGAAAATAGAACAACGCATTTGATCGTGATTGCCAAACGAACACATTTTTGACCATAGAAATATTAAAACGACCGCCATCTTGGATCGGAATTAAAAAATTAAAATTCCTACACACACATCGTTTTTCCAGACTTCAGTGAGCATTCGATTTAGGTCGTAAGCGCGAAACAAACAGACAGACAGACGAAATGCCAAACCGTCTAGTTGAAACAGGACCTCGCTTACCGCTCTAGGTCAATTAAAATAAATAATAAATTACACATGGTAGAATGTATGTTATTTTTGGACAGCGATAGACTATAAACTACAAATCCTATGCAGAAAGAGCATGCTGCATCCTTTATAAGGCAATGTTTGCCAGATCGCATCAATAACCTTGTCACGTTGACCGAAGCTATTATGTGGAGATAACTTATTCACAAAGCATTTGATAACTCGACACATACCAATCATAGTTGCCGGTTGTTTTACAAATGCTCATTTTCAATAGGATGAATTGGAACACTTTTAAATGACTTATTACTCTTACCATACAAAAGGGGACGGGAGATAATCGAAAAAACAAATTAGAAAAAAATCTTAGATATGTAATAAGTTTGTGTAACGATGTCAATAATTTAAAATAAAATCAATAAATATCAGAATCCGCGATAACTGAGGGTTGCCGGTCCATATTCCTTTAAGACGTTTCAGAAAACATGAAGAATTTTAAAATAAATGGGGAAGATATCTATCTACCCTAGCCTATAAATTGGAAGACTATTAATGGAGAGTATAATAGAAAACTAATGATTCGAAAATTCGTTGGATTAACACCGAAAAGTTTAGTTGATTATTAAATAAACGAGATAATATTCATTTGTCAATTTAAAATAAAACTAAATTAAGTTAAATTAATATTAAATCAGATACAGGAATTGATATTAATAATTATTAAAACAAAAAATAGCTTAATTATCAATTTCGTTAACAAATTTTGGATACTAAGCGCGAACCAAAGTTTTTAAAAGTAAATTATGTAAGAGAAATGTCTATACTTGTTATTCTGTCGCAATAATTACGACTTAAAAATTGGTGGTTTCAGAAAAAGAATTACAAAAGAACTAGTAAGTCCAGATATCTTGGATTCGAAATTGTGATATAAGTTAGGACATACATAATCAAATATTTTCAGAGATGCTAAAATTATCGGCTTGATAATTCTTTACACCAAAACCACAAATGACACAAAGGGGATTCTATTTAAGGGTCTGCCCTTTGAATTTCCTTCCAAGAACCTTTTTCGATACCGGTGGCCTTAATAAAGTTCCCCCTTACTTTTGTTTTTCTTTTCCTATTTAATGAAAAATTTAACTCGAAGAAGTTTTTTTGCTTCAAAGGAAGTAATTAATTAGAACCTTACGGACAATCCGTAGTTCAACTTGAGATAGAACAAGAGGAAAGGCGAAACACCGCCACAGAAGGAAGATCTGGTTGTGTTTTACAATTACTTCTTCGATGTAAACATGGCTTCCCTAATGAACTCGACTTCGCAATATGGCTGGATCCGGTTGGAATAATGCATGGGTGAAAAAAGAAAAATATGAAATTACGCGAATAAAAGAATCTTATTATAGTTCAATTTCTTTCCCCTCAGTTGGCTCAACAGACCTCTTAGATGTTTTTGTCTCCCTCGAGCTCCTCTCAAGCAGTGAAGAGAACTGAACATTTCTTTTCCTGCTTGCCATCTTTTCCTATACAAGCTAATTAGTTGCACAGGACTTTCATGGTTGAATACATTTTTTCCTATTATTATTCGATTTATTAATAACTTTGAACCAATTTACCAGAATAACTAAAATTGAAAATAATTATAATTTAAATTTAATTAGTTTAGATTTATCGACCTTCATAGCTATAGGAGCTTAGTTTAAAATAAAAATAAAGAATAACCGAAAATTCTGAGAATTGTCTAAAGTGTCAGATTAAACTATGCTGGGGCCCCTAGGCAATGTAAATCTCGTGTACCCCTCTCCCCTTTATAATTCAATATATTTTATTGAATAAACAAAAATAGATCCTTAATGAAGTAAATTATAAAATTAATATTTAATTTCTGAATGATTTAATTATATTTGATTTAATCTGAGATTGAACTGGCTCCTTTTTAATACAAACAGATTTTATAATAAAAAATCAAATTTAGTAGGTAACATTTAATTAACTTTTATACCGACTTTATTTTAAATATAAATATGTGTCATTTATTAAAACAAAACTACTCTTAGGTAATGATAATCATTCTAACGCAATGCAATTTATGCAAATCTCGGAAATAAAAAAAACACTAAGATAACAACAATGATTTATTTCTCAATTAACTTAAATGTTAAACATAAACATAGAATTTACGACTGATTGAGAGGCGAATATCAAAATTGATTATGTCTATAATATTGAAAGAAAAAAATTGGCCAATAACCGAATTTGACAAATACAATAAATTTCGGTCAGATTTAATGAAAATTGTGTAGTATCAGAAATCTTTCATGTTTTGTTATAAAGTTTGTAAAATAAGTTTTTGTTACTAATAACACTTTTTCTATACTATTTACATTTATGTTAACGAGGTAAAGAATTTGTTATTCTAAATAATGTAGTTTAAGGTACATAATAAACAAACGTATGGAATGTCCTAACAAATAAACGTTCCTTTCAAAGATATACTTTGAACAGAAAAAAAACAAAAAAAAAAAAACATCATTCTTATCAGTCAGAAAATAGCATCAAAAATATTCAAATATTAAATAAAGGTTTTCGAAACATCAACTTTCGCATTATTAAGATATCTTATAACTTTTCTATAGTTATCTTAGTGTCTTTAAGACGTAGTTTCGTCTATTTTCTCAGCATTTTCCTGCACAATCTCCATTTATAAAAGTGTCGCACACTTTACTAAATTTAAAACACTGTAAAAATATCGAAAAACTTAATACAATTAAGGTTCGCAATGATTGAAATAAAGTGTAATACAAAAAAATTACATCAACGAATCAACGTATCGAGCGAGGCGGAGAATCCTGTAGTATATTTTTTAATGGAAAAGTAACAGAAAGTAATCAGTTCTGCCAACCCTAATAATGAAAATGTGTGGAGTTAATTTGGAAAGCGTTCTGAAATTACAGTGGAACACAGCCGAGTAATTCTGAGGGAGGTAGCGTCAGGACAGCTGTCTGTGCCTGTCAACAGTAATTGAGTTTTATTTTAGAGAGAAAATAAGTATGCAGCTTAGAAGTTTGTTATGTGAAATTTTTTGCATTTTAAAAACTATAATATCTGTAAAGTAAATAAAAATTACTTTAATGTATTTTTTTCACGGGTCACAAGGTTCCTAGGCAGTTAGTTGCCTATACTATATGGTTAATCCGGTACTCATTGTCCCCCTGTGGCACTTGCTGAGAAAACATTTCATAAAATTAGTCACCACACTTTAAGTAAAAAAAAAAAAAAATTAATACGAATAATAAATATTTTTGTCTTCTGCTCTCTTAATAGATCAGATAATTTATTTATAAGCATCATAAAGAAACAGTCAGGATATTTACCTTAGGATTAAATATTTCTATTAGAAAACGTTATAACAAAAACTTGAAGGTATCAAGATTAATCTATGTTTTCTCGATTTATTGAACAATTCTTGTTTGATCTCATTGATATTCAATGGATAATTACTTTAAACAATTATTATATTATTGAAGAGGAATTCTCTCCGTGATTAGTAAAATTATGCCCCTCAAAACCTAAAAATTCTCTGTTGCTAAGCTTCATCCATTACAAGATAATAAAGAATTCGTTTCATCATCCAGCTCTCTCGAGCTGAGAGCTCCATACCACGCTTCCATGACGGCATGAAGTCGAGGAAAATTGTAAATTATTAACCCAGAACGAAATAACAATAAATGCGGTTAGATATTTTTGCTCCAATTGTAGGCGAAAGAAAGTCACAGCTTTCTATAAAAACGAGGGAGGAGAAAAAAAAAAAAGAAATCAAGACTAGTTAGCTGAGAGGAAAGACTCCTGCTTTTCCATCGTTCAAATGTCACGGGAGTTCGTTCCGCACGGAGTATCCGTCAATGCTCCTTCACACGGTCTCCATTTCCTCCAGTATTAATTGTTTATAACATAACTCAAAATATAAATTAAATATTACAATTCAAAATTAATATTCTGCGTCAGAGGTGCCCAACCCAAAGCACGCGTGCCACATGCGGGGGGAGGGGCGGTTTGGAATTGTCACGCGGCTGGCCAGTACTTGTGAGAGGAAGTGATCAAATCTAAGATGGATGGGAGCATAATAACAGATGATGAAAAAAACTTTCAAAGTCAAAGTCATTGTCACTCTGTTATACCTCACTTTATTCAAATGGTATACAACAGCATGCGACTGCCACCAGAGTAAATTGCAGGTAAGCCTCTTAACATGTCTTCCTCTTAGCTATAGTTCTATGCTACTTGTCTTAATTCGCCTAAATTTAATTGGTTTAATACTGCAGATCTCACTTCCAACTTTTTATGAGAAGGCAAGGTGGATTTCAGGATGAGAAATTTGTATAAGATAATGTTTAGATGGCTATGTATTCTGCTATGGAATGATTTCTGTCAGATTAAGTTCTGAACTTATGGTATCTGTAAGTGAAGTACGTAGTCATCGGTAGTATGAATATAGTTTGTACGACTGGTTGTAGGATAATAGAATATTCGTATACACGATAAATTTAATTTCGATGCTAATTTCGGTTCTTTTGATTATGCATCCAAAAGTCTGTCAAATTCGTTCGTCGATTCGTTTAGTGTGGATGGTCATTTTTATGTTCAAATACAAATCACATTAAGCATTTAGTAATGGAGATTAATAAGTCCTCTACTGCTGGAAAAATATCAGACAACGACTATTATTTTTACTCTTTTAGAGTATAGTAGTTAGTTAGCTTAGTAGTGATTTCTAGCAACTAAATCATGTTACCAATAAAAAATGAAAACTCCCATTCACGTTAATATTAATATTTCCTGTCTTTCAAAGGTATAGAAAATTCCAGAATATCCTAGTTCTAAAAATGATGTACGGCAAAAGAATACGAAGGCAACTAACATAAACCGACTGACACAAGAAAGCGGCTGGTGAATAAACATAGGAGAGGAACAACTAAAAGGCCATTAATGCAGTCAATATTTACAGCCAGGAGGGAGGGCGTTGGGAAGACAGGAGGAAAAGGATATTGGCAGAGACTTGACAGGGGGTGGATGAAGGTACAGGGCGTGGCGGACCACACCCTTAGCGTGTAGGCTCTATTACTTAGGGCTAGGGCCATTAACGAGTCCTCAGCCTTCGGTCATCCCTATCGCGGAATTTATCAGATTAATGTAGCCGCGTCTAGGAGTTAGGCATCCCAGATCCCGACGGGCGAATAGGATTTAGATACTGAAACGGCCTCTGATACGGCATGGAGTAACGCTGGACGGCACTTATGTGACTAATTAAATAAAGTTTAACGACATTGTTAAATGATCGAAATATACTTATAATCTCTCTGTACAACCTAATATTTCTAATTTCTATAATAAAATATTATATAAATTTTGTAAAATTCTTAGAAAATATTTAAGACAGAAAAAGATTAATAAATTGACTACAACACAGACCAATTCCATCAACTGTGGTATCTGCCTACCGATCACAGCTGCATTAACTTACAAATTACAATCGGAATATCCATCTAATTGTAATTTTAAATGCGCCTTGATCACCATGATAATTGCATCAATTATTCAAATTCTCAATCAAACAACCAATGATTTCTTAAATGTAAAGTTTTAAGGTGCGTTTACCAAACAATGAAAAGGTCTACCAATCAAAATACCCCAAAATATTGTGTAAGCCAAACCATTTGGTTTTGTATTTACAACTGTTATAGGTTTGAGCTCGTGGGCCTTATCCATTGTTTGACAAACGTGACCTTAATGTATGTTACACAAATTATTTTTTTTTGAAGGATCGAAAGATATGGCTTTGTGAAAATGGATCCAAAGCTTATCTTTTTCACCACGATATGACAACCCGATATGAAGCCGAAAAAGCATATTGTACACTTATTATAAATATATTTAAAAAACAATTACTGAACGGACATTATAGTGACTAGTTGAACGCACTATAGTGATCCGACAAGACTACTACATTTCGAACTAATTGATCCCCACTAATATCCTCGTAAAAATTATAGCTCAAATAAAAAAAACAACTATATTTTTAATATTCAAACCCATAAACAATAAGGCGCAATCTATGTGGGCTACATGCACCTACCATGGGACCGTAAACATAAAACTTTTACTTTAATGGCTCAGGAAATTGAATGGGACATTGGCAATGGGAACTGCAGCCTTATTCATCTAACGACGATTTTTGGGAAAGAAACTAACTTCGAATCTGTCCAAAACATAATTGGAATCTTTAACATGAATTCTTTGCTTGGGCTCAAGATATAGTGATATAACTGAATTACCTGCATTGATACACCACAGACCCAACTAACCACATTTAAAAAAAATATATGAATATCAGTTTAAAGAAATTGTATATACAGATTACATTAACTATTAAATAAATGATCACCGAATATGACAGTTAAAGGGTGGTAAAAATGTATTTGAGGTAGCTAAAATTTCATATTCACATTTATACAACTCTATCTCTCCCCCCTTCCCTCCATCTTCAGTAGCGACTGAATTTTTGGGGAATATACTACAGGAAATATAGAAACCTTAATAGAATAATTAAATACGAAAAAAAAGTATAATTACACCTTTTTCGAATTTAATTATTCTATTAAGATTTCTGTATTATTGGTGGTATATTCTCCGATCTTCTCTTTTGCACTATATCGAGAGATATAGTCCATCAGAAGAGGGAGGGCGTGCATTTTATATCCGTTTTATAAACCCTAAAACACACAGACAGAACAATGCGAGACAAGTAAGGGTTTTGCGTACCTCTACAGACCCAATAAATTGAGTAAAAACGATGGAAATATGAATGTGAATTGAGTTGGTGTTAGAGAAGGTCCCCGCGGTTTTTAAGGTATTGCACACCTCTATAACTCTCCTTTTCCCAAATTGAATTACGAGTACAGAGAATTTGTACGTGAATTGAGTTGGTGTTGAAGAAGTGCCTTTTGGCAGTCTCAACTTTTTTTAACATCCCGAAAAATTTAGTATTTTTGAATTTTGCCATTTTAGTAAAAAAAACAAAAATACCTTAGTGATAGAGCTCTGCTACTCACTTTTTCTTCTTTTTTTTTTTAAGTATGTGCTGTAGTTTGACAAACGTATTTCTTTTAATTTCTTTTTAATATTCTTATATTTTAATTAACTTTATACGTACTTTTTCATTTATTTGATTGCTAGCCTTAATAATTGCAAAATAATCCGAAAAATATTAAATTTATGTCACTCCTATCAACATCATCTAGATACAACAGAAATTTAATGGATAACCATACAAATTCTAATATTCTTTAAATTTCCGCCAACAATTTTGTAACCACACAAATCAACAAGCCAATCGTTCGTATTGCTTGTCTAGCGATTGAAAACCATTCCCTGAATAGGAAATAACTAACGCAAAAGAATAATTATAGCAATAAACGAATTTTTTGCCCCATTTTGTAATTAGGATACGTTATAGTTGAATATATATAATTCAGCCATAAATGAAAAGAAGAGATTTAAATCATTGAAGCTGGCCGTATGTTTTCCTGTTTTCCCAACATAAACATAAGCTAACAATAAACAAAGATTCTGAACACACAAAGAATATGATTAATTAGTCTAATCTAAAGTAAATTTTTCAAACACAAAGCTAGAGGGACATTAAGAGGCGGTCATCCGAGGGCAGTTAATATGTTTAAAAATAGTAAACGAGAGGATAAATAACTCCAAGGCGGAGCTCCGATAAATTAAGCCTTCCCGGCCGTCCCATTTACTTTGGAATGATGTCAACTGATTAATTTAAGGGCCGGCTCCTCTAGTCTATTGGATTTTACTAACAGCCAGCTGATAAGATTTCCTGCTCAACCGATTTTATCAGTAGGGAGAGTTTTTACAAATAATACACAAATATCTAAAGTTGACAGCTTTACAGCTGGACGGCCAAGAATTTACGATTTCAGATATCGGCTAATCCGAGAAAACATGAACCAATATTTATTGATGAAGTAAAAGAAATCGAAATTATTATATTTGAATCGTTGATTTGAGAAACCCTATAAGTCATTGAGGCCAAATTTTTGGTAAACAGTTCAGGCCCAAGCGTAATGGTCCAAGCCAACACAAAACGGCTGATTGCTAGATTGAATCTGAACGTAATATTATACCAATTAAGACATTAAGAGTAATTGTGGTGTTTAAATTTAAATTTGTATGACTTATGGGGTTTTTCAAATCAATCAACTTTACGAATCCCTAATTACAAATAAATATGTAAAAAAAATGTTTATATATGGTGAAATTGATGGTGAAACTGAATCTAGCCTACAGTAAGACTAGATTAGTCAGCTTAACATTAAGGTAATTTGGTTTCTTGCATGAAAGAGTAAGTTTAACCAATTAAATAATCATAAAAACGTAGAACTTAACATGCCAGTAAAAACATCTACGTGAAAAGAATCTTACAAAGATAGACTTCAGGAATCCCGAAGGATTCTGTTCAAGGAATTAAAATAAACTTATGGGGACAGTTTATTGGAATAACATTACACAAACCATGGTATACAACATTACTTATAGATGAATAAGAAAATTATACTTTTGATATTTCTAAGAGGCCATTAAATTTATAGATACATATTGTAATAAAAACATTAGTATTTAGGAATATAATTTTTTGTTTTGCTTTTGTCAAATAAATACCATAATTAATTATGTCACAAAACGCATTATAAGTAATTAATTTATTTCACGAAAAAAAAAAAAGAATATATCCACACAAAAATCAATGAAAATATAAATATCAATCCGAAAACGAAAAGAAATATACTTATAAAATATTATTGAGCACTAAAACTTAACTTATGGTGACTGAGGCGGACTTTTCGCAAAGAACAACAGGAATCTCGGGTCGAGTAAATGTAAAGAAAGATATAATTAGAGATAAAATGAAAGAATTAAAAAATGCACAACAGGAGTTTGAGAAAAAATATCTAAATTGGATTAGAAATATAAAAAGAATGCAGAATGGAAGATTCTTGCCAAAGGAACTGCAAATGAAGGGAATTAATATATTCTTTCATGGATAGACCATTTATGGAAAGAATATGTAATGGTTATTGTATAATGGAAGGTCCATTCCTGCGGGTAGAAAAATGTGAGAAAAAATGTAATCATATCGAGTAGCCAATATTTATCTAGATTTTATTTATTTGAACTTGTGTTATAAGATCATAAATATATATATATATATATATATATATATATATATATATATATATATATATATATATATATATATATATTAAAATGCAAGATCCAATGATACAGCAAACATATTGGCATAAGGTTCTTTTCATAGAGTAAATATTCATAAATTAATATATAACGCAAATAGGTATGTAACCGTGCAGTTACTTGTTTACCTAAGTAAAAATGTTAAATAAATTAATAAAGGTTGGGAAGGATCGCTAACAGCTTATCAATATACATAATTTAAAGTCTAACAAACAACACGGATGGAATGATCGATCAGTAATGGATTTTATTTATAATATTATCAACAATGGATAAATAGGGGACAAGTTTAGCTTCCGAACTCGATGAGGAAGATAACTCAAATTGGAAGTAGAAGCAAATAGACGCCGTAAGTGAGGAAATAGCAAGTTAGTGGACCATAATTGAAGGAACTTCGCAGAAGACCATCGATGAGGAAGCACTGCTATTTCAACGTTATTTACTGCTATCTTCTCATATTACAGATTTTTCAAAATATTTTCTATCAAGAAATAAAAATTAATATTTTTCTTCGTTATTATCGTAGGTTATAAATATTTTCTTATTCTGCTGTACATCTAGATTTACACTAATGATAATCAGTTGACATCCGCACGATGGTATAGAAGCATCAATCTAATTAGGGATTGATAAATTATTTGCCACTTCTATAAATTTGTTTTATTGAAAACTAGTTTCGAATGTCATACATTCATCCTCAGTTCTAAAAACACAAAAAATTCAAAAATAAGCAATTCAAAATATAGTTGGTATTATTATACATATTAAATTAAATTTAATATGTATATTAATTCAATAATAAAATTAATAAAACAAATTTATAGAAGTGGCAAATAATTTATCAATCCCTAACTAATGATAATAACTCATAACATCAATTGTGTCGCTGAAACTGCTAGGTAACATCTGAAGTAAAAAAATTGGTCTACTCCAGATAGTACTAAGCAACATAAAAAAAAATATGGCTACATCCCAAAAATATATCCGACCCCCATAGTATTTTTTTCAATACAGAATGACAGTAGAAAGTTTTAAATAACTAAGATGAGGGCCATGGGTGAAAAAGGGGTTTTATAAAATAAACGGAAGATGGTCTCAGAGGTTCTATATTCTAGCGAGGATTTTGGTGCACGAAGCGGTTGTAAAATACTTTCACACATCTCCCCTCATTACCATGTCCCATTCTTCCGCCAACAATGGCAACAACCTCTGCCCGCAACACGACTTTCTCACAGCTAATGACCGGCGCCTCCTCTAACTTCTCCAATAAGAGACCAGGAGAAAAAAACAGAAGAAAGAAACGAGAAGAATTCCATTCTTGTTCTTGCCGGGATAGAATCAACGTCTCAAATCCCCTTTGATCAAGGCAATAGCTTGGTCCTTTTCCTAAACCCAATATCTAAACACAAAGGAGGCTTTTATTTGTTTCCTCTCTTCTCCCAATAGGTGGACCATCTTCATTTTCTTCAGTCGTACTCAATACTCCAGCTCAGAATGAATAACAAAATATCCGACTTGACTAATCTTATGCAAGCCTCCTTGATAAAAACTAAAATATACATATATATATATATATATATATATATATATATATATATATATATATATATATACATATTTCATATAAGTCATTATATATATATATATATATATATATATATAATGACTGCTTGTTGGTTTTGGGGACAACAGTAACAATGCATTCCTTTTTTTTGAAATAATAATTTATTTTTTTAATAACATTACGATACAATATACAACGAAGGGCATCAAAATGATTCGGTGTAGAAACGAAATGGTCACACTCGATCAAATGTTTTATTTAAGATCAGAAGCGATAACCACTTTAAGAGGTCATAACCCCATCCTGTAACATACTCCCTACTCCCCTTTTCGTAGTACAATTATTAAAATTGGTTTGGAAACAATATTATGAAGTAAAGTGTATTCAATTTAATATGAAGAAGTGCTAAGTAAATTTTAGGTCTTTCCAAAGACTTAGGCAATTGCAGCAGGTACGCGATGGCGTATTACAAATTATTATGATTCAAGTAGCACCGAACAGACTATCGTGGAATAATAAGGATAAAAAAAAATACTGGATTATTAAATTTACAACATTAAAAGAGGTGAAGGATTTCAAAAGGAATTCCAGATAATAAGGATACGGAAGGAATTTAATGGTTCCGTTGAACCCCATACCATACATTCCACTGTGAGCCTAAATATTATGGTCGTATTTTTTGTGGTAAATATTAAGAGCAATATGGAAGCAGAAGGAATTCGGTTTTGCCAATTTGATAATAAGATGATATAAAAATTGAATTAATTAATCTTTATAACAAAAAAAGCAAAAGCAAAATACAGAATGCAGAACTGAAACAGTATTGTTACATATTGGAAGATCTAGACTCAATATTATAATTTTACATGAAATGCTCACAGTTAATTATTTAAATTTAAATAGTCATCAATGCGAAATAAATTATTTGACACGTTCATTTAAACTCAATCCATAAAAATAAGGATATACGAACCTTAATTGAATAGTGGACATGTTTATGAATTTTTTGACTCACCTGTAACAGAAAAAAGAACATAATTAATATTCATTAAAAATATAATAAAAGGGTTAAAAAATAAAGTTAATAGTATTTTAAGTATTGTATGTCTAACTGTAAAAAAAAAAACTTATTCTGGATGACACTAGAAATATGCTAACGTTATTTTTCATATGTAGAACCTGCATAGGCAACTATTCATAGACTTTTTTTAGGTTTATGTATTCCATAATCAAAGATAATATAGAACACGCTCAAAGATCACCCACCGGTGAATTGAGCAATATCGAGCCAATATAGAATTCCGTCAATATATTGAACGTCTGAGGGGTACATTGTATCAATAATATTGGCAGATGCGATATATACACCACGTTAAACAATATTGACCGCGTATGGTGGGTTTAAGATAACAGTAAGTTAATGGAGATTCCATTAACAATATATTCATGGAGCGGCTGCAATGCATCAGAATCTTAACAAATTCGGTCGTTCAAATTTTAAGAATGAACTCAAAATCAGATGTCATTCTGATTTATTAGTTCTAAATCGAATTCATGTAAACTAATCAACTCGATGTTTTTAACATAACAAATGCGCTATTATAATATAAATTGCAATCCTAAAAAAAAGGGGGTTCCGTTTCGCTTGTATACTTATTTATTAAATCCTATTAATTTATTAAGGAATGTTCAGTTTCGCTTGTATACTTATTTATTACATCTTATTATTTTATTAAGGAATATACCGAGAAATCAAGAGAGCTTTTACTTCTCCTTTATCCTGGAACCAATCAGCATTTACAAACTTTAGCCTGAATGGGGAGAGGGGAATAGGGAGGTAAGTGAATCAATGGAAGTTCAACCGTAGTTGGAGAACGTTTCATCGCGATACTTTTCAAACAGCTTTCAATTCAGTATGGAGCTGATTACACTGACATCGTCAATAGAACTGTGTTACTGAAAACGAATTAGAAACAGTAAAGCCACAAAGGAATGAAAAAAATAATATTGCAAACCCGAAGAGACTTTTTTTATGAAGAGATATTCTTACATACTTGACAAAAAAAAAAGGCGACTGAGAGATAACCGGAAATATAGAAGATGGATTTATAGAGAGATCTTGGTCCAGGAAAAAGATGTCTGTGATGACCACAGCTTTGAGATCTGATGGCCGAATTTATACACGCCTCACCATGAAGAAATAACCTCTCTCAAAAACAGATACACTGATAAACATTTTATCATAGGATTCACACTGGGAAAACTTAACCACACCCAAGTATTAACTTTAAAACTCCCAAGCACGACAACACAAAGTTGTGAAAGTATCTTTAGTCATATTTTTTTTTTTTGTAATCGTATAAATTTGAAAAAAATAAAAACAATTCAGAACTCAAGCAAAAGCCTTTCGCAAAAGAAGCCATTGGCTCTAATAAATTCAAAATTACTTCAAATATATTTTACGAAATTAATATAAATAAAGCTTCGTGCATGTTCCTCTGCATCTAGCAGTAAATCTTAATCAACATTTTTTTCTTTTTTCATCCTTTTTAAAAAAAGTTATTTAAGTAATCTTCAAGAACATAACTGAATTCAGTTGGAAAAGATCAGTGTGAAGCTTTACTATCCAAAAGTTTTCTTTCATTAAACTATTAAAATTTCTATATTTATAAAAATGGTTATATTAAAATTCAACATTTGCTCCACCCCGGCGAATTTTAGAATTTTGATATTCATGCTGCATTAAAAATGATCTCACGAAATTTCATCAAATATAGAATTTATGGAAACATACAAGAAGATTTATATAGCGTCACAATGCTTAATTTCGAATTAATATATTCTCTCAGTACGAACATGGTAAGGCAATACCTTTCTAATTAATAAAAATGTTAGAATAAAATATGAGAATTTTTATATTCAGTAACCGTTACTACATGGTCATTAACTGTGAGGGTATAACAACGCCTTAAGTATTCGAACATAACCAATAGTGTGTACAATATGCGGTTCAAGGAAGATGAGTCCACCGGAGAATTCGGAAGATTATACAACACGGAATTGCGGAGCATGCACCCTCTCTATCGGTACAGTTGAAGTGATTAGTAGCATCGCGACGGCTGAAATGAGCACGTGAATCTGATGGACTGGCAGCGAACGAAGCCCTAAAAAGTTAACAAGAGCTGAGCCGATTGATAAAAGTCCGAGGGGTTGATTGAGGCGTAGGTGGGAGGATTGCGTTAAGGGTAACTTTAAGGATTAAGGTTTGGACGGAGGTGTGTAAACAGCGATTGATAGTATCGGCATCGAGCCTTCGGGTTCGCTAAGTATTGTATTATTTATAAACTTAACGTAACAAATAACAGCTCAAAAACCACTAAGGAATAGTTAAACAACCTAGGTTAATTATATTTCCACCCTGAAAATTTTTTTATCTATAGGCCGGCCGCTATATACAATAAATATTAGTCGAAAAGAATTCTCTAATTTACAAAAACAAGTTAGTCCTAAGAAATAAAGAAGACAACGACACCATTTTCTTTAACCATCGGACTCTAAACTGAGTGTTTTCCTTTTCATAAGTTAATTTATAGGAACAAAACCCAATCTATATATATATAAATGCAACCTGCGTATGTTTGCGATGGCAAAATTCGAAAGTAACCGGTCGATTTTGATGCGGTTTTCATTATCATTTAGAGAATTTCTTCGAGAAGGTTTATATATATGCATTAAATTCTTCAAAATACTCTAAAGTTGCTTGTAAAAGTTTTGTACAAACTACAGTATGACGATGAATGATGATTAGGAATGATAATAGTTCTGTCTTCAGTTACTCACATTATCTTATAAATGTTAAACATATAAAAAATAATAAAAAAAACTTGAAATTTGGGAGGACTTGCAATTGTTTTCACGAGCAAAGCCGCGCGTGTACAGTTAGTATACACAATATTTTATGCAGTGCACGAATTCCTAATACAATACATTCGCAGTTTATTCGGTTGACTGAATACACCTATTAACGGTATTTACCTATATCTTGTGAAAAGAATGCCACACTCTTGAATCATCGGAAGAAATAATATTGGAACCACAAGGATTCGTTGCATTTATAATAGGATTGAAGCCGAGACTAATACTAATGTTGTGAGTGAATTCATTTAAATCCCGATGACGTATGTGATATAATTAAGCGATTACAGAATTATAGGCATAAAAGTAAATTTTTTGCCAAGCCCCCATGAACCTTCTGCAATTTTCTTTTTTAAAAACATTTCCATCCCTACTAGATACCATCCGATAAGAAGCGCCCTTGGTCACGCGAGCTTTTAAACACGCACTGATGACCAACTTGGCTATAAAACTGATAGATGACCTGCCCATTCGCAAAGCTAGAACAGAAGTGAGAAGAATACTTAATTGCTGTTTTAAATTCGGAGACGTTGAATATTAATGAGATAATCAGAGGGTAAATTTAATTAAATATTTTTTTAATGACATTAGTCGTACCAAGATCATCTTGTTTAAAGTTTCATTTATTTTTTTTTTACAAAAATATGATAATTATATATTATGAAAATTCGTTAAGCTTTAATGTAGAAATAAAAAAGTGGAGTTGAATTCCAAACATCGTGATTTCGATTTTTTTCAATCCTACTCATTTTTAATATATTACTTAGATAACTGACATAAATCATGGCTTTTTAAAATTATTATATATATATATATATATATATATATATATATATATATATATATATATATATATATATATATATATAATTTATATCAAGGGTAAAACATGAAATTATTGGATGCGATCTCAGGTAAAAATAATTATATGCTAGAAAAGACCTAAAACTAGTAATAGAACATTTTAATATCGGAAATGTGGAAATAGTTTTATTTTTTTTTAATTATTAAACTCTAAAATTTATACAGAGTTTTCTAAAGTGGCTAAATATTTTATTACCGTAAGCGCAAATAATAGACTATTTTTTTTTTTCGCATAAAACACTAACGTATCAAATTAAAAGAAATAAATGATAAAACGTATAGTGAATAAATAAATTAGAATTTTTTTTTTTTTTTATAACTTATAAATCCAAGAAGTATAAATATATTTTTGTAAAGCTTAGCTTAAAACCCATCCTAAACATTGCTTTTTTTATATTAATGAGAACATTTAAGCATTTATTTATTTCATACTTTAATTTAATACATTTCTTTAAATATCCAATACAATTAGTTCCAGATTAAACCTACCTTAACCTATCCTTCAATCTTGGAATAAGTCAGTCTTGTGATAGCGTTAGTTCATAAATGAAAATAATACAAAACTAATTTACTGCGAGGTCAAAATGATATCGGCAATACGTTATTTTAGTCTAAATTAACCAATGGAGCAACCGACTTAGAATATTATAAAAGAAACTTTTTTTAATTTCATTAGACCACCAGTTTAATTGTAGGACGGACAGTAGGACAGTAATAAAAAAGTAAACTTGAAAGCAAAGCTGGGATGGAGGGGAGAGGGATGATAAACCTAAGGTGAGATGAGAAGTGGTATTGAAGGTACCAGCATTAGAAGTGAAAGAGCTATTGAGAGAGCATTTTATTAAAGTTGCGCCTTCAGCTGAAGGGGCAGAGTCTATTAGCAACAACTCGCAAGCTCTCTCGGATTCGACGTTATTACATTCTGACGGTGACAACTCAAGTTTCAGACTACTCAAATATCCTGGGATTATTTCTCAATAAACAATACGCTAAACAGATAAAATAAAAGACAGAGAAACGACATACCAGAGGTTATGAACACTTCAAATCATATTTCGTTATTGAATGTACACTTTTAACCATTTCATTAAATCACAAGTGTGAATACTTTCTAAATATATTCATATTAAAAAATAAAATACGGTCTCATACAGAATATGACAATAACTTGGTGTTATATTAATTAAATATCTGTTATTAATAAAGTTTTGTTCACCTTTTAGATCGGAATAATTTCTTTGAAAATTGAAGGGACAGCGTGATAATTACGAGTTTAAAAATTGTAAATAAAAAAGATATTTATTTAATTTCTTAATATATATATGATAATATATTTCTTAATAAAACTATTTAAAATAATCGATGAGATTTTTATTGATGTATGTCGCTAATCTACTGAAGAAAACTAGTTTAAATATCTTCACTACAACAGGCTTTTACTTTGTAAAGAAACCGAAGACACATACAATCAATAAATTAACCACCTAAAATCATTAAAAATGGATGATAAATATATGTTGAAACTAACGAAACAGAAACAAATTATTTATAGAGCAAATATTTAAGAGATGTTATCGCGAAAAAATAGTTTTGTTATCCTGGTTGAAGAATCATAGCTGGTTACGAAGATCGTTAGAAAGATAAAATTTTCATTTTTTACAGCCCGATTAGACAGACTCAGAAGTATTAAACGTTAAAATAAAACGAGTTGTCATTATTATAATTGAGTATAATATTATTGAGTTAACATCGAATTTCTTCAATATACACATATTGATAGTGTGCATTGCAACAACAATATTGACACGTGTGATATATGTATGCTATTAATAATTTTGATTCAATAATATTGGCCTTGCAAGATGAGTAATGCACATTTAGTAGTGGACACTGCTCCAGTAATGGCCACTTGGGTAATTAAATTGTGAAAATAAGGCTTGGAGGCTTTGGATCAGCTGGGTTAATGTGTTTTAACTAATACAAAATTAGACTTAAATCAAAGAAAACTTTGTTAAAATGTTTTTCCATCACTAATTCCAATAAAGTAATTTCCAAGGGTCCAATATTGGTACAAATTTGATGTTCAGGAAAAGTAATAAAAAATACACTACACTAACATCAATTAAAATTTTATTAGTCATCAGAGGAATAGCTGGTGCAATCATTGCATGCGTTTTCAATCGCATAAGTACCTAGAGAAACCATTGGCTTAAAAAAAAAAAACTAATGAAAATTTCATTAACTATGTTCATTGCATTAACATGGTATATAGGTACATTAACATTATGTGTTCTACAGATTTTCTTAAAAAGTTTGCACTGCATGGATACAAAATCTATCACGACAAGGCAAAGGCCGTTTTTAAATTTTTTTTTTTTTTATCTCTAAGGTTACTAATTAAGGACACAGAATCGACCGAAATTAGCATAATTTTGACGTGAACAGAACTTGCAGATATATGATTCAGTTTGCTGATACTGAAACAGAACTACACGAAAATCAGAATTCAAAGACTGAAATGTATAATTTATATTAATAACAGTTTCAATAGATAGTATGACTGATCAATAATTTTAAATTTTCTTTTCTTTTTATTCGCAGAATGCTATTTTCGACAATGTTGTAGATCCGATAGAAGATTCTGTGGGAAGCTAGTTAATTTCAGTTCCAATTGCAGAAGATCTCTGTGTGTATGGTGAATCAAACAAACGGGCTTTGAATATCAGTAATTAGGACGTAACTGTGTATACCAGAGAATAGGGATGTCTTTTGGACGTAAATTACATCTACTGAGCCCAGAAGGTTATTGGGAGAGCAGGGAAATGATCACGCGTGGATCTCAGTTTGTTGGGATCAATTCGAAATAAACGATAAATATGATTAAGAGGTAGAAATAGGAACAGCAAAATTTTTGGATCATATTAAAACTTCATCACTATTATCAATCTGTTCTCTCCTCATTGTTATTTATAAATAACAATCCGAATTTAAAGAACATTTCTAAAATAAAATAAAACAATGATTAACGATTAAGGACAAAACAATGGAACAACAATAACGGTTGAAAGGATTCCAAAATAAAAAAGACGTCAAGTATAGATATGCTATAACTTCTTGCCTTTGTAAATGTATGCGAAAACTGTAAGGGAGGTACAACAAACATTAAAATATATAAGGTGAAGTGTGACAAGAGTCCAGGGTGGTTAAAAGACGCAATATGCTGAAGGCTGCTGAATTGACTATCGAAAACAAATATCTCCCTCCCTCCCCCCAAAAAAATAATGAAATAGAAAATGACTACAAGGTCTAGATAATAGATAAATTGTGATTTTCTTCCTTACTTTTTAATTTATTTTATTATGTTTAAACAATTTAATCATTTTTTTCTCTACTTCGCATTTTTTTTTTTTTTTTATTGGCAAAAGATAATAAATTAATACTGTTTTTAAATAAACAATATCTGTATCAATATTTAATTGATTCTATATAATTAAAGCTAATACAAATCTAAAACTTGTTAATTTATATTACACTATCCTTTTATTCAACTATCCCTTTTTTTCTCCTTTCAAAGACTTAAAGCACCGAGGACAGATAAATGGAAATATCAATATTTTTTATTGCTATATCATACTCCTATTTCAATATATTTGAAAACTATCGATACAATACACATTAATATTTACATCTCTGCACGATAGTTTACGATGTAACATTTCAGGTTTGGCACAGATCTTGACGGAAAATTAATCCATAAGGTCAAGAGGAGGTACTTATCCAGCTGTGAGAGGAAGCACGTCCCTAACCAATACCTCCGCCCTATCGCAGACGGTAACCATAACAATGGATAAGCGCCCGGTTCAGTGCACTTGGACCACTCGGCCGAAGCAATCCAGTAGCAATCCCTGGATCGATGACATTTAAAAGCCAAAGTCTGTGAATCCAACATGAAGCGGTGGACGTATGATTATTATAAAGAGAAAAAATAGAACGAAGATATCGATTTTCAAATTACTGACTTCTGTGAAATAATATTCGATAGGGAATGGAATGTACTCACCAAAAATAGATAGAGACACTTATGCAAGCTATATCAAGACAATATGATTATACAGTCAAATAGACATTCCGTTGGAATGCATAAATGGCCTTATGCAGAGATACAGACTTCTACAACAATTTACTTTTCTTGGTAAGAAATAGCGCGGGCTCTCATACAAAGAGGACTAATTAGATACATTGGATATTAACCTATTCCCATCTGCGAAGCATTGTAATGTTCACTTAAGCCGCTTATATATTTCTGATTAACATTTAAACTGATGTGGCCCCTGCTTGCCTCTAGAATATTTGGATGTCTCTGCATGGGTGTTGTGTACTTTGAATTCAGCATAAGAATTCCCCCTTTTATTTCTGTCTTCCCCTTTACATCCGATATAGCGCCGCGCGCTTGCCTCACGAATTAAATAATCCTAACTGGATGGATTATAGGTCTCTATTCATTTACTTCGTAAAAAGTAAATATACTCAAATAATTTTTTTTTTCAATTCTTTATGGACAGTCTACTGTAGACACGTTAAACGGCATTGTCAGGAGAAACAAGAATATTACTTAATTAGGGATTGATAAATTATTTGCCACTTCTATAAATTTGTTTTATTGAAAACTAGTTTCGAATGTAATACGAGTACATTCATCCTCAGTTCTAAAAACACAAAAAATTCAAAAATAAACAATTCAAAATATAGCAAATCAAAATAAAATTATTTTTGAATTGTTTGTGTGTTTTTAGAACTGAGGATGAATGTATAGCCTTCGAAACTAATTTTCAATAAAATAAATTTATAGAAGTGGCAAATAATTTATCAATCCCTAATTAGATTGATCATGCGGATGTCAACTAAGAACATTATTCCATTTTTTTAACTATCCAATTTAGAGAACTATCAAATAAAAAGAAAACGAAGAAGTAATATATTGAAAAAAATATTTTAAAAAAATTGTAACAAGGGCAGATATGCTAATGAACAAACAATGTAATTGGCAGCCTTCTTGAAATAAAGTGTCTGTTATTTTATTTATATCAAATATATTAATACTAGTATACCCGAGCGAGAACTCTCGCATTAGATATCTTCTAATTCCTAATTCCAAGTATAAGTGATATTAGGGAAACATATTTATTCGTATAAACAATATAATATTACCAAAAAAGTTTATTTAACACACATATTTGGTGAAGCTACATAGTTTGTAATGACTATGTTGAATTTCATACTTAATAAGTAAATAGCTTACTCCCCTGTAATATCTCTTCAATTTAGCAGTTAGGCAATTAGATTCAGCTATACCATTTTCTATGTTTCGTATTAATAATTAATAGTGCCCTTTAGGGTTGGACATGGGAAACAATATATAATTTTCCACTCATTAAAAGTTTTTGTAAACAGACTCAAATTGATATAAAGTTGCCATGACAACGACACATACGCAAGATGGCATAGGGCCCGTGCGGACCTATATCGTGCGTTATCTCGAAAACGGTAGGTTTTTAAGCTTTAAAGCTCTGGACCAATATGCTCCGTAGGAGCATATGTGATCTTGATGCCCGCGTCAATATCTTTAAAACCCAACTTATCCCGTCTCGATCCGCCGACTTTCAGTCGTCAAAGTTTTGAAACCTTCCAGTTTTTTCATCACTTTTATTTAAGCCCTTGTAAGATTTTAAGAATCAAAATAAGGATTCGTCACTTCTCCGTGAAATTTCCTGTCTTTTGATACCTCATCCATTAAAATCCATCGCTCCTGAGAGCCGGAAAAGGGATCTATACTACCGTAATAATATATAGTAGTGATCAATGATTTATTGATTCAATGTATCATTAAATACATATATAAAAATAAATTAATTGAAAGAGTTTTTTTCGCTAGGTTAAATTCTATGGCTTTAAAACAGCAAAAGATTATAACACGTTTATTTATTTTTTGTTTTTTAAATAGTTTCTTGATAAAAAAAAAATCTTATTTTGCAGTAGAGGAAGACCAGTTTAATCACAAAAAAATACTTATAGACTGTCTCCTTCTATGAAGCAAAAGAAACAGAATTGTATACAGAATTAAAAATGATTTCGCGAACTCAATTCAACCACAATATTAATTACTATAATTTAATATTATTTATTTATTTCTAAGCTAATCCATAATGAAAAATCCGTAAGATTAAAAATAAAAAAATAAATTACAAATGTATACTGTTAGCTAAACTATAGTAATTATCACGAGAGTCGGGCTTTCGTTCATAGTGAAGTTTCGCTCTCGATTTCGAAAAGTTTTAATCAGATCCTGATGAAATTTATATAGGATTACTCAGGAGCTGTACCCTCCCGATTAAAAAGAATTATAGAAATAAGTTCAAGAATGGCGAGTTATGAGTGAACATACATACAAAAATTTAATCGGATTCTGATGAAATTTATATGGACCCATCTACAAAAAAAAAAAAAACTGCACAACGAAAATTTGACCCGATTACTTTACTTTCCTTGCTTAGCAGCGGTGGGAAAATAAAAACTTGGCTTCAATGTTCAATGCACTGTGTCTTTAGTAATAATGATCCGATTCAACGATTTTTCAAATTTTATTTTAAAGGGAATTTAATTACCCTTCGAATGATCGTTTGAATAATCAATATACTTTCAAAAACGAATGTTTAGCTGGAAAAATCCTTTCGATATAATTTTTCAAACTGGATATATAAAAGAAACAGTATTAGCGTGCTTTACTAATCTCTTTTTTTTCAACTCTAGGGTCCACATTAGATGATCTTTTTTTTGTTTTATTAGGAATTTAACTATCTATCGAATGATCATCTGTATAATCCACGAAAAACGTATACTTTTCGAACTATGCGCAAATTCGCAAATTTTTCTCGTGTATTTGCGAATACAACAAATCTTCTGAGCCGTTACGGCGCAACACTCCATGGAAAAAGAGGCTTTCCGGCTATTGCGCTGCCGCCATAGCGCATAAGGTGCACGATTTAGTACATAGACACAACTGACCCAAACCCTAATAACCAAAAAATAAAGTAACAAAATCGGTCAAACCGTCCAAGAAACAATCTTGGCTTAGTCAAAAACTGTCTAAACAAAAAAAAAAGTGAAAATTTTATATATTGCGTACATCTACTCGACAATACCTATCCCATTAAATATCTATATCCTCTCTGCTATGCAAACAGACTGAGTAATCGGTACGAAAAAAGCCGTTTGCCTATTAATATATAGATGTGATGAAATCAGCGTATAATTAATCACTACGAATAAAGCGATAACGAATCGTAATAAACTATTTTAAGACATAGAAACATTTGAAGACGAAATGCATCCAAAATGAACTAAAGGGTAGTTTTATATCAATAACGTATCTGTTTGGGATGAGATATCGGGTACACATATCACGTATAACACGAAACGTATTGTGCCTGCCAACGGATCCCTACGGAGCTTATCTCTTTAAATTATTCCCCCGTGGAATCATGTATTTCGCTAAGGTAAAAGATAAAAAAATATTAGATTTTCTGATTCTTATTAAATCAAGCAATGGAACGAAAAAGTAACTTTTACTAAAAGTTTTATTGGATCCTAAAAAAGGTGCTATTATGGCAGTGCGCCAACCGGGCGGTAGGAACAAGGGTGGAGAGGCTCTACTATTTTAGAAAACAACTGTAGAATTGCACAGCCCTACAGCTGAGTCCTACAGAACGCTCCAGCACGTTCCCGACTAAGCCTTTTTTAAACTTAGATGAGCTCCCAACAGCACCGCTGGGGCAGTCCTTCCGAGTCTCGAGGGGAAATATTATTTCCTCAAATCCAAACATGAAATATTTCTATGGGATTGCGGAAAATAAAAAAAATATCAAGAAACAAACAAATAACGGATATAAAGCAAAAACTGGGTTTTACAGAGCCTATACTCTAAAAAATATTAAAAGCTCAGCTGAAAGAAAATTCGTGATAAGTAAACATCATAATATGGAAATATATCTATTACTAGTATACCCCAGCGCTAACTCTCGCATTAGATGTCTATCCTTCTTCAAATCCCTAATAGGAGCCTTACAAGTATAAACGATATTAGAAAACATTTTTACTCATATAAACAATACTCCTAATATTACCTACAAACTTTATTAAACACACATATTTGGTGAAGCTACATAGTTTATAATGACAGCGTGAAAGTACCAGTTTTTACTTAATAAGTAATCAGCTTGTCCCACAGGAAAATAAGTTAAGCAATAAGACTCAGATATACCATTTTCTAGTTGTAGTATTCATATTTAAAGCTGGGTACGCACTTGAAACAAACTGCCGTTCCGTTCCTCTGTACGATATCACCGATCCGAACATTGTTTCCAAGAACAAGACAGCATTCCGAGCATCGTTCCGTACGAATTGGATACGGGAAGGCAATCGGAAGAATCGAGCGTTCCTCTGAAGTTGTGGTCTAATTGTCGCCCCGGAATCAATCATGGCATCTCGGCAGCAAGTGTCAACAGCCGCGTGCATTTTGATTGATTACGTTTTGAAAAAAGGAACAAAAAACCGCGTTAGTGGAGGATTTCATCTGTTTCCCATTCCGTGCTTAATTAGTCTTTTCTATTACGGAGAAGTAACCAACCAACCATGCCCAAACCAAAACTGATAAAATAATGAAAATTCACAGAATATACAAGAGAATGGGGTAACGAATTCGAGGAACGGAGGAACGGAACGATACACCTACGATTCCATCCACACTAGTGCCACCCCGTTCCGAACATTTTTCTGATGCGACGGTAAAAAACCGCCAACGGAGCGATCGGCTCCAATCCGTTTTTCCGATCATAATTTTTTTGAAGTTTTACCGCCCCGATCCTGGGGTTTGTTCGGTTCGGAGGAACGGAGCGGCAGTTTGTTACAAGTGCGGACCCAACTTAATTGTGCTTTAGATTTGAAATGGGAAACAACATATACTCTCCTCTATCATTCATAGAAATCTAAATACAACATTCATAGTTATTAAAAAGATTTTGTATATAGTCTCAACTTGTTTTTACAGATATAAAAAGTTGTCATGACAATGGCACATATGCAAGTCAGCAAAGGGATCGTGCGGCCTTATATCGTGCGTTATCTCAAAAACGGTAGGTTTCAGGGCTTTAAAAGGCTGGACCATTACATTGCTTAGGAACGTATTGTATTGCGGTCTTGTTGCCCGCGTCGAAATCTTTAAAACGCGATCCATCCCATCTCGATCCATCTATAGTCACCACCTACAGAATTTTGAAACCTTCCAGTTTTTCCCATCTATAATCACCACCTTCAGAATTTTGAAACCTTCCAGTTTTTCCATCACTTTAATTTAACCCTACTAAGAATTAAAGAATGGAAATTAGGATTCGTCACTCTTTCTTGAAATTCCCTTTCTTTTGACACCTCATTCATCAAAATCCATCGCCACGATCTATATATACTACCGTATTAAACAGAGAGAAGTGATTATCGTTATTGTTATAACGATTAACAATCCAAAAAAACAAGAGAGCTATGAGACCCGAAGAGAAGAGGTTCGGCAACAGAAATTTTCATGTATAAAGTACTTTGGCCCAGTTTTTTTTACACAACTAGACTATCATCATAACTGCAATTCATAAATACCTTTTTATTTTACTTCTTTAGCACGGCTAATGTTACCCTTCTGTGTAGGGTTACTTTGGTCCACGATGATTTATTTAACCTGTTTAAAACATTGCGTAACAAGTTTGGGTTCATAGGAAAATCTAATGAAAATCTAAATGAAAAGTATATTTGAAACTAGACCCAGACAGTAGAATTCAAACGATTTAGATTCGAATTTTAGATTAAGCAAACAAATGTTTGCTTCATTTTTTTTTTTTATATTGTTTTAACCTTAATTTAGTGAATAAAATGAGTTAATGTTATGATGTGATATATATATATATATATATATATATATATATATATATATATATATATATATATATATATATATATATATATATATCACACACACACACACACACACACACACACACACACACACACACACACACACACACACACACACACACACACATAATTATGCAAAATAAAGTTGTTGACTGTTATTAATTGATAATAATACCAAAATGAATAACAATATTGAATTATTTATACAATTGAAAAAGCTTGTATACATCAATGCAAATAGGCTAAGATGATTGCCTATTGTTCAGTCACCATCAGTCAAAAATTCAAATAAAAATCAATGGAAGTCAGTGAATTGGAATGGCATCTTTTCAGCACGAAAACCATGCTCTATGTGAACATTATAAGAAGATTAATTACATTGGAAATACAATAAAAAACGAATAATTATATAAAACATCCTAATTACAAGTTCAGCCTGCCTCATCGTACATCAAATTAAACCGAAATGTGCCAATATAGGGACGCGGATATTGGCTCGATTTGAAAAAGATATCCACCGGTTATGCCAAATATAGACTTCAAACTGGCCACATCATTATAGATTTTGTTACAAATTTGTATGGATATTAGCTTTAAACTTATTGATTAATTATCATCATATGATATGACTAAACATCAGTATATGACAATAATGATAAAATCCAATTATAAAAAAAAACAATTATAATAAAACATTTTACTAATAATAAAATTAATTTGAATTAGCTATATCAATGCATCTGTTTTTGTAAAAAAAATTAATCATAACTGAAAAGTTAATTATTCTCTTGCCGTATCAAACCTAAATAAAAAAAGTTCTCTTAAAAAGGTTCAGTATCGAAATACACAAGTAGTTTCAATATATCTCAAAGATATAATTTTTAATTAATTAACACAAAACTACACAGAAAAGAAGTCAAAATATCGTCCCCACCACTATTAAGTAACGAATGTGAAAATACACAAAAAGAACTTTACGTTTAACTTTTAAATTCTCCACTATGAATAATTTTTTTTATCTCTGGGTCTTTTTACTTCTCTGAGCTCTTGTGTTTATAAGATTTGATTTTGCAAATATGCTTTTGATAAATTAATGAAAGTAAATGAATTCGAAACCTTTGGTTTTTCATATTTGTGGTGGCGGCGATATGTATAATTTAAATACGATTTGTAGTGAAGATATACATGTTTAATTTTTTTTTTTTTTTTATTCGTTTCTAAAATTCATACTTTTTTCACTCAATTGCAAAATTCAATAAACTTAGTGAAATTCGAAATGAATGCTAATGTGTAATACCTTTTAGGCGAAATATAAAAAATGATATTGTAAAGTTGCTAAAGCGATGAATAATACTGCCCACGGCCATCACAGCTTTGATCCCATTATCTCGAAAACAATTTATCAGATTCTGACCGCGTGGTTTATGGCATCGTGTTCCGCCTCGAAAGACCCCCTCTCTTCATCGAAACGTGGTAGATGGATTATAGCGAGGCCCAAACATTCCAGCCGGTAAAAGCTGAGTATACTTCGGAGAAAAAAAATAAAATCGAATTGAGCCGAAATATTTATATTTTTTTATTTTAATATTTTTAATTCCATTCTTTTCTAAAACTTGAATAGGCAAGCACACAAATAAAGTTTTTCAACAGAAATGCAAGATGGCCGTTCTTGCAGTCACTAGACTAACAACTGAAAACTCTTTTATTTATTACCTACGAAGACATTCATCAAAATACCGGCTTAGACAGCAAAATACTCACACCTCAGAAGTTCTGAAGAAATAAACAATGATCAACCTAACGTATTCAATATATAAAGCAACTATTTTTTTCTGAATAAGCAATACAAACAAAAAAATAAAATAATTAAACTTCATTAATGTTTCCCACACACTTAGCTGGTAACTCTTGCAAAAATTCAAGTCCTTATGTCTCGGAATATATCCAAAGAGCAGTCCAACTTTTCGTTCAATAAATTTTTAAACAATTACCTACCCTGGCCATACATAAGAACAACTATTGATACAAAAAAGAAAACATAATAAGAGGTCGCCATTATTCTTGACAAGTATAAATTTTAGTCCCGAATTGCTGTTAATAATCAAAGTCCAACCTCTGAAGTTCATTTTTTTTTTTTGGTAAGCATGATCTCTCAATGTCGTGACGTGACAGAAAGCATGACCTCATATCATCTAGGCAGATCCAAAATCATCTTCCTCAGAACTTTCCGATCATATCATTAAACTATACAATTGCGTATCATCAATTTTTTGAGCCTTAGTAAAATTAACCAAATAAAAATGATTGTACTGCATTACAAAGGCCTAGGAATTGTGTTTATTATGTCCGACAAAGAAGATGATGATTTAAAACAACAAATGCCTTCAAAACTAAGGTTCATTCTGCTACCCAGCAACAGGGACCGGAGCGTGCTTCAACTCACATCATGTGCAGGCAATCAATCCACAAGGAGGGCTTCCTCTAATTCTAACAGCGAACCCCTAACCTAATTCTGACATCTCAACCCCTCCTCCAAGGCAGGATTACCTTCACAGTGATTGCAACTGTTCCTCAAACCAGCTGTATTTAATTGCATGAACTATATAGAGCACTCTTAAGAATAAAAGGTAATTAACACAAAATAAATATTCGGTTATTTTTATTCCCTGGCCAGAGAGAGAAAAAGGGGAGGGGGAATCCGGTAACCGATAAACCGATTACTTTTCCAATCCACTGAAAAACCCAATTCCCATCTTCCCTTCGGTCCACGGTGAAGAGATTCAGAAATCGTCATGGAAATCGGATTAAGAGGCTTAATGATAGGATAAACTTTAGCAGGAAGTTTTAAGGAATAATTTTACTTTAAACACTTTTGTAATCGGTAGCATTTATTTTAAGAAATAAGTATCATATGTACCTTAAATATTAAATAGATAAAATCAAATTTTAAAATTCTCTGACATTGTATAAAATTCTCCAAAAACTATTGCAGACTTTTAAATTAAATTTTAGAAAAGGTTAATGGCTAGTTGTGGGTCGTGTAGAACGCAAACAGAAGAGTTTATTGCAAACAAGATTCGGGGTGAGGTTCAAAGTCGATCAAACTGTGATCCAACGAAACAAGAGAAGAAGGACTAGCGCAGTTTGGCTAAGAAAATGAATTTAAGAAATTTTAAATTGATTCCTTGCCAAGATTTAATAATCTTTTTTTTTTTTAGTTTTAATCCGTGAGAAGTGGCACTGATTAAGGAAAATAATCACAACACAAATCATTTCTCAGGTTAATGTACCACGGCGAAAAAGCTTTAAATATATATGCGAAGTATAGCTCTATCCATGTTTGGGTTTTATATTTATTTTTTTTTATTTTTAATCTCTGTGTCATTTTCAATAAAAAAAAATATTAAAAAAAAACAATAATAAGAATAATAATTAAAAAAATAATGTACGATAAAATATTAAAATTGTTACAAAAAGCATTGGATACTTGACGAGCATGTTTTGCAGAATTTATGTTTAAATTATTTAAAATTAAATAAATAGATTTTCATATCGTAATTGTCGGAAAACGACTAAAAAAAATATATTAAAATAAATTATCATTAGAGTTAAAATAGAGGTTGAGAAAGAACTGATTGGAACAACAATTTCTTGTCAATGATATAAATGTTATAATGGGAACGACGTATGGAATATTAAAAAGTATAAAATTTAATGTACCATAAATAAGTAAGGATTCAATCAGATGAGTAGTAATAATAATAATAATACAATATATTACACTTTGATCAAAAGTAGTAACTTTCGGGAGAGGGAGGAATCGGAATTATAGTATTATCATATTTAGATCATGAAAGTACAACTTTTTTTTAAAGCGAGTTCGTGGTTCCCATACGTCCCACGATCCCAATGATAATTATACTTTCTCTTTAATAGCAGTCCAAAAACTATAATATCAGATACCTTTAGATACACAAACGAGACCATGCACATGCAAACCATCACAAATATCTTACCCAGTGGAACCGCAGATATAATATGTTAACAGGGATAATTAAATAATTTTCTCATGCTTTGAAGCGAGGAACAAACAACTTCAACCGTGTGTGAGGGCACCAGTTGGAGTATTGACCGATGCCATTGAGAAAGGAAATCTGGTCCATACAATAATAGCACAGCCGACACCTACACACAACAATCCTGTCCTCTTGGTATTCAATCCTCGTTCGGCTGGACAAAGGGCCCAACCAACAAACCAACCAAACCGGCAATACCAATCAATCTCTACGCTACAGAATTTCGTTTCACATTTAGAAAGATAATAGCTTCCAAAAATGAAACACACGACCAAAAACTAAGTATATTAGTGTATTTAAGCACGGGGATGGTAGACATTTTTCAGTATCTATAACTACTTTAAAAAAAAAAAAAGTATAAATTTTCTGTCTTCTATTGTTAGCAACAAAATAGATTCAAGTAATATAAAATAATAATTAGGGATTGATAAATTATTTGCCACTTCTCTAAATTTGTTTTTATTGAAAAGTAGTATTAAATATTATACATTCATCTTCAGTTCTAATTATAATAATTATATTATTTATATTAATTAATTATGTATAACAGAGTGAACTGTCCTAAACCACGTTTTGAAAATAAAAAAAGGCAAACTGGATAATTATTTCGTTTCAGTATTATCAGAGCTCATAAAATATGGTTAGAAAGATTCTAAAATTCTCCAATTTAGAATTAAAAAGATATCGTAAAACAAAGTTTCATTGTTTCATTCCCTCACCAGGTTGTAATTTGAGTTGTAGTGGGAAGTTAAAATACCAAATGGGCACTAAATGACGGAAAACGTGTTCAGTGCGGACTACAGGTGCCACCTCTTTTCATTTGATTTGAGGAAGCTCCGAATAATAATTGTGGTTCATTCTCACGCTCCGATGAAACAAGGTAAGTATTGCGGTGTAACAGATTCATTTTAGATACAGCTACAGATCTGGACCATGTAATTTTTGATTCTTTTATAATTTATAGTTATTTTTTTAAAACTCCAGTTTATTTATTCCTTCACCTCTTAGACGTGAGTCGCCAGTGAAGGAGTGCATTAGATCCATTTTTCTGAAGCGGATGACAACCCAAGGTGGTGCCCAGGGAAAAAAGACTTAATAACTAAAAACGGTGAGAGAAAACAAATCCGAATGCTTTTTGCTGATATTACCATGCTGCATAAAAAGTTTTTGAAAATAGTTATTTTAAGATAAGCCATTCGTCTTTCTATCGGCTCAAATCGCCCTGGGTAATATACCCGAAAGCTTTGAAGAGAGAAACCTGCCAGTGCCAGACCTGAAAACTTCCTTTAGTTTATTGAAGGCACTTTTTAAAGCCAACGTTCATTCCCTTATGAAAGACATTTTTTCGAAAATTTCTGATTAAAAAAATACGCGTGCAGCTGAGTTGTGGGTATAATATATGTACTATGTAGTGTGAAAAGGAGCATTGCAAATGCTTTTTGGAAGAATAATTGTGAAGTAATGCTAACAAAATTTCGGAACTGCAATAGCCTCTTTTCAGGAGAATGACAGAAATACTAATCAACACATTCCAAACCTAATAGTTGACTTATTCCTGACATGGGAACTACCCACATGGTAGGCAAAGCCCGCACAATGCTAAAAAAAGAGCTGGATGAGGGACCTCCTTGACTGACAGTTAATCTTAATTACTAGTCTTAACTATAAGATGCCGAAGGGTTCTCCCATATGAATCTCGAACTGTTTTCTTCTTGTTTTTGCCAGCGCACTGAATGATTCGTTGATGGCACAATTTTAAATGACAGACGAGAATGAAATTGCAACGGAAAAAATTATAGTGAATAATCAATGGTTGATCGTAGAACTTATGAAGGAATGAGATGGTCCGGGAGGCGGTCAAAAAGTGGAACACAAATAGTAAAAATTATTTATTAAGGACCCGACGTTTGGATCCACTTTGCAGGCTGAATAAACAAGATACAAAAATAAGAATAAAACAATGGTATATATAGTGAATGAATTAATAAATAAAAAAGAATTATATTTAAGGAAAAAATTATAATTAAGAAAAAAATTATATAATAGAATATTATATTGTATAATTATAATTAAGGAAAAAATTATATATTGAGTAGTTTATCAAGTTGTTCCTTAATCTTATTTTTAATTTTTTGGAGAAATGCCGTTCTAATATTGACAGAGCAACTATAGGCGTTAACATTGTGGTGTATTAAAAGAAAAGATATAAAATCAAAATATATACAAAAAAAATTCCCTCTTAGGCTGAATATTAAAGGATGGTGGTTTTTGGGCTGCTAATGTTTTTCCTTACAATGTTAAGCCCCAATGTTTCCTTACATTTTAAGGCTTGTTATTATTGGACTCTAGGTTGACTAAAGGATATGAGTAGAAATTTAACACACATTTTTTTCCCCGTAAAAGTTAATTTCAATTAACCCAGATAGGAATTGAACCCGATCCTGCTTTGGAAGCAAGCGTCACAGACTGCACGCTCCATTAGCTTGGTCACAACAGCCATTAGCAACAAGTTATAGACATTATTCTTTAATATTTGCTGACATCTGGCATCTGGCTGTAGAGAAAAAGTATAAAAAGAATTAAATGGAAATTCTGACGGCTCCTCTTTTTTGCTATGAGGGTTCATTAATTTCCCTCACACCCAAAATTAGCTTCAAGGTAAGATTCCCAAACCCACATAGGCACGTCTCCCACAATGTTTGGAGTTGATGAAGTTTATTGGGGAGTAGGTAACTCGCTAAGAACTTTAGTTAAGGAGTAGTAGGGGCTCTTCATATAGTGGAAATACAACGTTAGACGGAGCCGGTGACAATCTTTTACAATTAATAACCCCAGTGTTATGTTTTCATTCCCGCAGACTAAGTCCGAGCTATATCTGCCCTTTATCGTTCTTAGAGTCCTGTTTAGCTCTATATTACAAAGGCGAGTAGAGGCACCTCCGTAGTTGCGATAAACTGTGCACACTGACAGTAACACGCCCCTTTAAATCCCCTGGCCCTCTGGTATTATCACACAAAGCAGCCTTCCTGAACCAACAGGGCAAGGACGCTTTCACATGCTCTTGTCCGTTCCTAATAATAACAAAATAGATAAAACGTAAGTAAAATAAAGATAAAACATAAGTCGTCTAAGTAATAACATATGTTATGTTATAAGTTCCTTCATTTAACTTGATTCATTTAAAATTTACTTCCTAATTTTCTTTTTTATTACTCCTTTAATAACATTTTTTTTTAAATAGCAATGGATTAAGAAAAAATATAACTATCTTCTAAACCACGTTTTTTTACTTTTACCCAACCGACAATTCATGATTCTGAAATTACGATTCAATAGTAAATGGCTCGGAAAATGATTTTTGTTGAATTTAGCTCAACAGTTTCGAAAAACAACAAATTATTTCAAGATACTGTTTGCAATAAAACCTTGGCACTGTTCGATTAAAATCAAAATTTTGTGAGCGAAGTTTGATCAGATATTCAGAAACGATATTACTGTTGTTCGAGAAACAAAGTTTATACCATCAAATTATTTTATCGCAAAACATCAGTTCAGAATCACTAGATAACAGAAAACACTATCGTACCATGAAAATGCCATAGATAAAAAAAAAAAAAAAAATTATCAGCGAAACCTTAAAACTCTTATAATTTAACGGCGAACAATAAATAAAGTAAACATACAAAAAACGGTAACGACTAAATGCAAAAGAAAATAAAAAAAAAAACTTCTTAAACAGGGAATCTACAAGGGAAGTTTTAACAATGCCTAATGTAAGCAATGGAGAACAATTACAACAAGAAAACAGGTAAGGAAAGTTTGTGCAAGATAAATTAACAGGAACCGAAAGCTAGTTTCAGACTGCTTACATAGGTGCTC
Organism: Rhaphigaster nebulosa; assembly: GCA_948150685.1. NCBI lineage: Eukaryota > Metazoa > Arthropoda > Insecta > Hemiptera > Pentatomidae > Rhaphigaster > Rhaphigaster nebulosa. The sequence goes on along the minus strand of OX411310.1, from coordinate 26,074,035 downwards.
GTTTAGCTTGGGTTGACAATATCACTACTGGATGCAACGCTCGCTTTAATCTAGAAAAAAATGTGGAAAGGGATGAGGAGTGCGGGAGGAAAAATGTTTCAAAACAAAAAAATCTCGGAATGATTTCGCTACGTAAAAGATTACAGAATACCACCATTGAGGCTGGTAAAAAGAGTCGCACTTGAGATTGATGCACGAGTCGCATTACAACAAAGAAAAGAGAAAGCAGTATAAAAAAAGTTAAAGATTCCTCGGTAAAGCCAAGTTAGTGTAAAACAGAAGAAAACAGGACAAATTACAGTGAAAAGAATAATAACAAGAGCTGAAGCGTCATTCCTCCAAAAAATAAGGGAGAGGGGAGATAAGGAAAAAGAAATCCTTTTGATCTAACATTTATAAAGGCCGTCGCAATAAAGAGGACCCAAGAGAATCAAGAATGCAACAGTCTCTACCCTGCATAACTGACGGTCGGATTAACAGAAATAGAACGCTATTAGCCACTTCGAGCGGCGGCCAGGAGGGAAATAAATTTACGGATTAACTGAGCCATAGATTTATAAAAATTAGCGTCCCGAAATATCCATCGAATCACAATTCCATGAATATATGAATCGATAGCATCGGGTGTCGAAAGATAATGCGGATCGGATTATACCTCTCACATCAACACCAGAGACAGCACATCACTCCAAGACATCCAATCACATACATACAGTATGTGAACAGTATATCCAATCATCAACAGTATGCCTGCATACAGTGCGTGATTGGATGTCTTGGACTGATTTCCTGTCCCAGGTTGATGCGTCTTTCTGGCTGTTGATGTGAGATGTGCTGTATTTCATCTTCATAGATGTGATTTTTTGGTGCATTACCTGCTGATGCCTGAATTGGCGAAACGTTGACTGGTTAGTTGTTTGCCGATATTTTAGAGACTTGAAGCTTTGTGTTTTGGAATTGTTTTCTAGCAATTAATTTAGGTCTCTTTTTGAGTTTTTTGCTCATTTATATTTACTGAGAGAATAATAATCTCCAAATCCATATTATACTCAACCCATAATTCCGCTAAGAATAATAAATAAAAAATGGCCGTCTAGTTGCCGCAATGATGAACCAATAAAAAATACATTAAGAGAGGACATTCAATGAACTTATTAACATAATCTCGTAAAATAATAAGGTTATATTAAGGAAGAAATTAAAAGAAAAGAATAATAAGGAGAAATTCAATAAAAATTGAAATAAAAAAAAAAAGATAAGAGCTAATTAAGACAATCGTGGAATTATTACTTTTATAATAATTTAACTGTATCGATTCAATTCAAAGCAGATGTTTTTGACAGAGTATAATAAAGATGTCACAAACAAGTTTTTATTTCCAAGACGAGCGAATAAAAGGGGGAGTAATTTAATAAAAAAACTAGGACGGAATAATTTGCAGAATATTTCAGCGAAGGAGTGAGAAATGATTCCAGAGAAGGGCAGATGTCTCCAGCCCTATGAAATCCCAAAGGTTGGCCCTTGCCAGGCAAACTTCCCACTTCGTCAAGAGAAGAAGATTGCCGACCTCCTCCAAGACAAATCTCTTCCCTTCTCGTCCAATTAAACACTCAGCCACTTACTAGGCCTTTCTTTTTTTCTTTACTCTTTAATTTCTCGAAGCTAGATAGAATTCAGACGCCTGTGAAGTCTTTAAATAGAGGAGTGTTGGCACAACTTTTTCGAGTAATCTAAACAGAAAAATAAGGTCCTGCAACATCGTAAAAAGGCTCTTAACCGAGTAAAAAATAAATAAATAAGAGTAATGTTGCGGAGGAATAATAATATGTTCAACTTACATTGTATGTACAAGGGACTGAAGCAAAGTGTTTGTAGGCCTTGTACGAAGTTAAGGGAGGGCCCTCCCGAAAGTTCTGCTGGCCAATATCGAAATTCAATAATGTCCTCTTGTCCTTCCATATCTTTGATAACGGCAAAGGGAAATTAAATCACATCACAAAGTTTTAACCGATAAAACTTTTTATGGAAATAAAACATTATTCCTAAATATAAACGTACGTTTACAGGGATTTTATGATTACAAATTAGTTATAGATATGAATACGTTTGTTAACAAATTTCATACAGTATTAAGTAATTAGTAAACAGTCTAGATTTTGTTAACATTTTCCGTTTCTAGATATATTGGTGTTTACACTACATGCTGTAGATCATATAAAGATGGGGAAAAAAAATTAAGTTTGGATTAAAAATTTTCCCGTTTGTAGTCAGCGATGGAGGTTTCCTAAGAAGATAAAATCCGCAGCTGACAGAACTTGCCATCATTATTATCGGCAAAGGGTAAAATTATGCATTAGAAACAAAAATAGCTTCTTAGATAAACATAAATAAATAACGACAAGGAAATGAAATGGCTGATGTGCCAAGGTTGAGGTGTCATTATTCTGTATTAGGTCATACTTTAGTTCCAGATACGCTTGGAGTTTATCGGTGATGTAAAAAGAGGGTAAGCCCCAATGAATTATGTATGAATTGTTCACCTAAAAATACCTAATTTACTTTGTATCAACTGAAATAATATTATAAAAAAAAAAAAAAAAAAATATCATTTATAAAATAATTTATTTTGTATGTGTGAGCCATATCATAACTTATTTCACTGAACTATGAAATCGCATCAAAATTTAATTATTTCTTCAAAGAAAATCCAATGGGAAATCAAAATTTAAAATATAAAAAATATTTTCACCAATAACTCATGTAGCAAAATACAAATACCTAATTAAAAAATTTAAAAAAATATACTTAAAATGATTGATCAGTTCAAGAAGCACTTATGTTTCAAGATTTATTTTCTATTTATTTGCTGTTTGAACGCGTGGCTCAATTCGCTATCTCAATACTTTTTTATACGCCCACATCACCGTATACTGTTAGCTTAAGATTATTTTGGATATTTATGTAAGCAGTCTGGTTCCACAACGATCACATTGTGCATACAACTAAACCTCTCTTATCGCACTGAGCTTGTACAAGGAGTCTACAAAGCGTTTCAAACTTCACCTTCATAGCATTAAACTAGACAGTAATAGCATCACCCATACAAGAAATATTCATAAAAATTTGTGACAAATTTATGTTGGTTATATAACAAACTTATTATATATATATATATATATATATATATATATATATATATATATATATATATATATATATATATATATATATAAAGTAGCCCAATAAAGGTTATATGATTTATCTATATAAAATTGATTCCATCTAAAAACGGAAAAAACATTGGAATCCCTTGGGTGATATATCAATATTCATAAAAGCATTATTTTAGAAATACTTTACACGTAGTATTTGTTTTATTTTAGGACACCTTTTATTTTTTTTATTTGTATTGCACCCTTTTATTATTCAACAAAGGGTCAACATATATAATGTTTATTTTATATTTCGATAAAGGATTAAGTACCTTCTTAAATCAATAATATTTTATCTTCCTTTTATTATTCAACAAAGGGTCAACATATATAATGTTTATTTTATATTTCGATAAAGGATTAAGCACCTTCTTAAATCAATAATATTTTATCTTGATACTCCACTTCAAAAATGTAAGTACTAATTAGATCATTACAGCACTAGAGCACACATAGTTTTTTCATTAGATATCTGCTCGAAACTAGTGTTATAATAACAATTAAAGTAGCCAAATATACAAATTAATAAAGTATTAATAATAAGAATTAATAAAGAAATCAAAGGAATAGAGAATGTAGTCAAACCTTAAAGTTTTTTCTCGAAACTATAAAATGTACAGTTAAATCTGTAAGATTGGCCATTGATAGACCGGTATATCTGCAAGTCATTGATTTGCAGAATTTAATTTGTATATAAGATTTTGTAGATAAGATAGTAGCGAGTAATTTAAAGCAATTTCGACATTATGCTAATCATCTATCTCCACCATTATTATTATTTCCCCATTATCTCATTCCTTTATTTATTTTGTTTTCTATATTTAAAAATTATTGATTATACGTTTATAATTTGGTTACCATGTTTATATTAATATAAGTTATATTGTTTGTGAGTTAGGAAAGGAATATTATTTCATCGTCGGTAAAAAGACCAATGGGCGTAACCCTAAAAAAAATCAAAAATGATTTGATAGTTGAAAACGGCTCCTCTCGTTTTTTTTCCGTTCCATGGCAAATGGGCGTACATATTGGGTAGTGGCCTATAATGTTTTTTATTACGTAAAACATAAAAATTAGTTCGTGAAAATCTCAGGAAAACAAATAGTATTATTTTTTATTTTGAGGGTAACGTCCATTGGCCTTTTTACTGGCATTAAGATAATACCTGCAATGCTATTTAAATATTATTTAAACAACTCAGGTTAAGTTTCTAGTGAATACAACTTATTATTATTATTATTATTAAATACTAGTATAAACAAATTTAAAAAAAAAGAAAATATCCAAAACAGAAATTAAGTGTGTAAATTATTGTTATTAAATAGTGGTATAAACAAATTAAAAAAAAAAAAAGGAAAATATCCAAAACAGAAATTAAGTGTATAAGGACTCAAACTTTTCGGTTTCGAGTCCGAATAAGAGAAAATTTATTTTCCTGTCATGGATCGAATCCGTGATCGGGAAACTCTTCCGAGACACACCCTTTATACTCACTTCATAAATCTGGTCATGGATTGGGTTCATCCTGTATAACTCTAGTCAAGAAACGATAGTAGGTACTAATTAGGGATTGATAAATTATTTGCCACTTCTATAAATTTGTTTTATTGAAAACTAGTTTCGAATGTTATACATTCACCCTCAGTTCTAAAAATACACAAAAATTCAAAAATAAGCAATTCAAAATATATGATATTAAATTCATAATTCATAAATGTTTTAAAATATTGATTTATATAATTTAATATGTATAATAATACCAAATATATTTTGAATTGCTTATTTTTGAATTTTTGTGTGTTTTTAGAACTGAGAATGAATGTATAACATTCGAAACTAGTTTTCAATAAAACAAATTTATAGAAGTGGCAAATAATTTATCAATTCCTAATTAGATTGATCCTTCTATACCATCATGCGGATGTCAACTGATAGTATGTACCATGTACTGAACCCAAAACACTTAGCGGTTTTTTTTTTCTTTGTTCATCACTTTCAAAGAGTTGCTGAGCCACGGATAAAATGTACTGAGAATCACAAGACTTCTGCTTATTGGCCACAAAACAAGAACCTCCAAACCTCAAGTCGGTTTGTTGCCATTCGGTGTTTACTTTCCCATTGACGAATCCGACAGGCGCTGAACTCCTCACGTCAGCAAGAAGATATCCCCAATGACAGGCCAAAGATCGCGATGAAAGGCGTGAAGAGCTGACAAGCGGCTGTAAAGGAATCAGGTGCCGGTGGAGGAGGAGGAGGTGGCCAGGAGCCAGAAGCCGCTATTTCAGTCCCCGTGTATTATGTTCTATTCCGGAGGGCAGGTATGGTCGCTCCGTCTCAGAAATAGTGTCCACTCTGACTCACGCATCATCCTGTCAAGTCTTAGCTCCCATTCTATAACTGACCACGCAGAACAACATACCGCACCGTCATCTCCATCGCCTTCTATAAGTAGGCTACGAAAGAAAAAAAGTATTTGTAATAAGACATCAATATATCTAACAATCCCAAGAGGAAGTCGGAATAAGACAAATTCATTAACTAAAAAGATTCCAATACGCATTGCTAGACCAGTGCGAGAATAAACCAATACAAACTTTTGTGTTTGATATAATCAACTTAAACCTTGAACTGAAGATGAATGCATAACATTCGAAACTAGTTTTCGATAAAAACTAAAGTATAGAAATTGCAAATAATTTATCAATCCCGAATTAAAAAGACTCCAAAATCTGAAACGGAATTCTTAAAAAAAGTAATCAATACCCACACTAAATGACTAACCAAAATTACAACGGACATATCGACGCCGTTTTATAAAAATGTGCCATTTAACAAACTTTACAGGAAACAGATGAACAGTTATTTTACCAAATGATAATATATATATTTTTTAATTGTATTCCTTATTTTGTACAATAGGAATTCATTAAGGGGGAAAAACTTTAATGAATATATTGTACTAATATATTTCTAACACTGGCCAGAGTGACGACTGAGTTAGTATTTGGTGCTTGCGTTATCAATAGTAGCTTTTTAGACCATTTCCATTGTGTTTTCAATATATCGTGAACGGGGATCGATAGAGGTGATGTTTACGTCCCATAATAAATTGAAACTTAAAACCGAAATTTCGAATTTTTTGCGCTTAAGCCTTTTTAACAAAACGATGCCCGTATGATCAGTGTTTACGATAGTAGACACTTAAATAAATAGCACCATACCACAATCAATGCTCAACTAAGGACTCTGATTTTCTAGCCCACTGACTGTTAATGATCAGTATGAAGTTTTGTTACGACCTAACGGTTTTCCAATATTTAAAAGACTTAAAAACTAATGAGGTGAACAAAGTTATGCTCGGTTCGACCAACCTATTAACCGCAGAAATATTAAGCAAGATGTTTAATGGAACAGCTGTTGGAAACAACAAAATAAAAAAATGTTTATATCTTAAAAAAGTTTGAAATTATTTTCTTTCGATACAATGTAGAAATCTGTGGGTAGATTTGCTAGCCTACAACCTAAATTGGAGTAAACAAGGAGAGGATCCCAAATGTGTCTCCAGCATTTTGGCGAAACCTATTTAGGTGAATCTAGGTCTTAAAAAAATTGGAGTGTGTAGAAGATAAACCGACAAGGAGTGCCGCAAAATCGGAAATTTTCAAGCGTACATTTTATTTCATATGAATGAATGAAGAAAAATGATTTTAATACCAAAATATCTCTATTTCAATCTATTACAAAGAAGAAAACGTAAAAAAATGACCCAAGAAAATATTCGAGTATTTATGCCTTTAAAATATGTATACATAACTGTTACCCAACTTAGTGATAAAATAATAAAAAGGAGAGAAAAAGTCCAAAGAGATATTTTTATCCTCAATCAATCTGATGGGGCAGACAGAAGGGTGAGGATAAACAAAGTGATTTATTAGTGATAAATATAGAAAACTCGAGATGGCAAAGGGATAGGGGAGTGGAGGGAGAGGGTGGAAGGCCGCTACTAAAGGAATAAATCCCTATTAATAACTCATTATTAGCAATAGTCGAAAAATATACTGGGATAATAGATACTTGAAAGACGGATCAAATCGTCGCTTCGAGCCCGACAATGATAGTCTCCAAATCGTATTCCACCGACCGACATGAACAGTACGTCACTGTACAAATGGAATATAGCTCACCATGCTGATGACGAGCCGGTGACTCAAGACAAGGAGATGAACTTTACAGTCGGCGAAACTGGCACAATGAGTTCACAACGGGCGGGATTCATTTTTTAATAGGGCAGACAAATCATAACGGATATAAAAATATTAAAAAATCCTGGCTTAGCTTTTAAACAAAAAAATTTATTTTGTTGAAATAGAACAAGATGGATGATTTATTATTAGGATTTTTCCGACTTAGCATTCCTTCATCAAAATTCAAAAAAACAAAAACATGTAAGGAGTAGAAAATCTGGAAGCGCATATAAAAACTGTATAAATGAAGGAAAAAAAAGAGAAAAATTACATGATCGATAAATATAGTGCCGTACCGTAGATACTAAGAAAAAAAAAAGAGTGATTAAAATCACAATAATATGGTGTAAATGTTGGCTATAATCGAAAAATTGAAATATATAAATCTAAAAACTAATATAAACTAATATAGATATTTTTTCGGATACCCAAATTTAATAATTTATGTTTCGTTACATTTCAAACAAATTCAATAATTATTTGTCCTTTAGTTATGAATATTTCTTATTTTCAGTTAAATATATTCCATAATTCGTAATTCAAATGATTAAATAATTATTGATACTGTATAATTCTTGTATCTCGTTGATTATGAATATGATGTCTTATTTTCTATATTAATTATTTTATTCTAGACTCTTACCTTATTCTATAGCAGATTAATTATACCATGTTATTTTTCTATATTACTTTAAAGTCTTAGCCTTTCCTTCTAATTAATTAATTGTATTTATGTAACAGCTAGGTATATAATTATAATTAGTTGTAATTAATATTAATTTTTCTTCTTCACTTAAACCTTACGGTTTTCAGTTTTAATTAGTAAACATCATATTAACCGTTGTAATCTACATAATTGTAAAAAAAAAACATTTTCATCGCAGTTATTATTTTGAATTAATTCTATTCTATTACATTGCATTCTAAACATGGTAGGTATATCAAAGGTTAATTGATTAGATAAATCTTCCTGGAAATTGTCTAATTAACAACTGCTTCCTTCAAGTTCTACAACCCAATGTGCTTCTAAAATACCTCTTAAGGGCCCGACTATAGATCAACCTATATATCGAATGACAAAAAGAAATTGCCTTTCAACTTAAATTACTAATTTTCAAAACCAAATAATACCCTTCTGACAAATCCTTCAATCATAAATTTGTCAATGAGAATTTCTTTTTACATTTATATAAAAGAAGGTGAAGGGGGTTTTGAGGATTCGAATTTATGATAGAATAAGTCCCTATAAATCCTTTTCAATCTTGACTATCGCTGAAAATGGGCCGACAAAATGAACAGTTTTATTAGAATCAGCGGTGCCACGTCCCCACCCCAAACCTCTCCTTCGATTTAGAGGCCTCCTCGGGGAAATTCATTATTGCCCCACCTAGGCCATATCGCAAATCCTTTTTATTTAAGGCAATATCAACCTACATTGTTATATTCCCTATGGATTTTGAATATTTTCGAGCCTTCCTCCCTAGAGGGAAACACAAATTCCTCTTAGCGCTAAAGATAATGACAATATATACAGTCATTATTTAGAGCAGTTAAAACTCAATCGTGTTAGATTAATAGAAAAATCAATCAGTTAATTAATTGATAACTTCGAAATTTACGAGAGAGAAAATATCATTTACTATTCAATCAAAACTATGTATTACCCAATCCATTAATAATTATAGAATATCTCCAAAAAATTAACTTGTATCAATGCACAATACTCCCATCGAGACAAGTTATAACAAAAATAAATAAAACTAATAATAATATAACAAAGCCCATAAGTAATTCGAAAATACTGTATACCTCTTAAATTACAGTTTAAGCTATATCATTTTAGAATAAAAATGAACAAGGCCAACAGATTACATAAATAATGGAAAAAGTATAATTAGACAACCCTTTACAACCAATTAGTTTAAACTCAAAATTACGAGTACAATTACGATTTTTCTTATAAGTTTTTAATTTATTCCGAAAATTAACTAGGATATGACAATGTGGTGCAGGTCACATATATACATATACGAGGCGCTCCATAGAAGGCCGAATCCGCTATATATATTTGTTACATTTATTTTAGTATATTATATCACCTATCAAATAAAAAAAATAAATATTGCGACACGGTGGATTAACCCTCCTAAACGAATATGAACATATACCTACATAATAAGATAAGTTACTGGGGACAGTTTTCACATAAACAATAAATTTACCTTTGATGGAAAAACATCCGGGAACCTTCCGTTTTCTTTAACAGGTTTTCAATTAAGCATCCAAAATTTTAAAATTAGATTCAGGCTACTTAAACAATAACCGACTCATAAGTTATTCTATTATTCTCAAAATTTGTTTTTATTAGTTCTGATAAACACCTACAATCTAGGCCGAAACATCAACAAATTATGATCAGTATATTTCATTATTATAGATTTTAATTCTGGTCGCACCCCAACCATCTCCTCCTTGATCCCATGGATAATCGGCAATACCTCCATTATAATTGGTACTATAGAATCGAATACAACAATAAATAAAATTGTTTTCAAACACCTAACAAAACGCTGACACAAATATATTGTAAAGAAAATAATCTCTCAATCGCTTCACTATAGGTGAAATGAGACGTGTGAAAGGAACGATTCCACCGCCTCCTCGAGTCTAAGAATAAGCAGATTTTCGTTCGATAACAGCCGGCAGCCTGATATTACTTATCGAGCTGAACTGGTTCCTTTGTGAATCGCACCTTAACAGCCACTTCGGGCTCCGAATTCTCCCAACAATATTAGCCAAAGGTTGAGGCAAGTCCTCCAAAAAAGGCAACATCCAACATTTGGATTATTAAATTGTATTAAAATGAAAGCATCTAAATTGCACACTGCACGGCAATAATTTAATGACTGCGTTAAGTAAAAGAACTGTGTCCTTTGTTTTCAGAAACTTCAGAATGTTATTCGATATCATAAACACAAAAAAAGTGAAAACGATCCTAGTATCATAGTTAATTGAGAGAGATCTCGAATCTATAACCAGTTCCATACTCGTATAATTATGAGGCGATAAAATAACAGAAAATAGACAAGAATGGGTGATGTAACTGTTAACCTATACCCAATGACGTCAACCGATACAATGGTTCTGAAATGTGGCAGGCTAATCAGGTGAGGGGGCACAAACAATAGGTGCCGTATCCTTGGATACCGAATGTTCTTAAGGTGTCTCTTAGGTTCTCTGTGACGGATACGGGCAGGCAACCGTATAAGACCACAAGGCATCTTAAATATTTTAATTAAATAATCCTTGACTCTACTACACTAACTCAAGGCCAGGCAATGTAAAAGTACCTTAAGGGTGTGTACGACGTGTACCAAACAGTACTCAAGCAGCAACTCGGTTACCACCAAGAGACCCAGCAGTTTCTGTTTTAGACGAAACCGCTCTGGGTGTATGCAGAATTTTTTCTTTCGGTGGAGGGATTTAATAAGAAGGCAGGTAATCACCTATAATTAGCGTTTGTAATTGCCTAATATGCTTTGCTACTTCCATTCACCATTTTTTTTTTAATTCTTATTTTATTGCACATGGATTACTCAAAATATAAATCTTAGAAAATCATAATTTTTTATAAATTTCGGTAAGGGATTATATCTCTGACCCCAACCCCTAGTGTACGCCACTGAAACCCGTGCTCACTACAATGTTCCAAATACTTGTTGAGTGTTATAACTAAGTGGTTGCCCCTATCAACGTACCATCTTAAACAGTGACCGTCCCTGACACAGATATTGCTTTATTAACACAGTATTCTTCCCTTCCTTTCTATCGCAGAGCCGGAAATTTTTTTGCCGGGGGGAAGGACAAGATAAACTTTGATGCCCTTTCTTCAACTCTCCCCTCCCCTCAATAAAAGCCGACAACAGTTGTTTTAATAAAACATTTCTAAATAAATATCATCTTCTATCATAACATTAACTCATTTTATTGACTGAATTAAGGTAAAAAAAATAAAAACAAATGCGTTTTTTGCTCAAGTTAAAAATAAAATATCGTTCTAAATTCTGCAACCAAACATTCCTACATTCTGCGGAGCAAGAGCCCCCCCCTCCCCCCCTTGGCCTTCTCAACCCCTATATCTACCTACCTGGCCCTTTTCGAAATAAATTTTAAAACGAGAAGTAAACAACTAATGACTTCCACATGGTTCGTCGTGTAAATACAGTTATCGAGGTTTGACAAGTGATATCCCAAATTAAATTAACTAATTAGAAGCAACACTATTAGTGAAAAAAATTGTTCAACTTGGGAATAACCAATTTCAAGTACCTGGATTTACGAATAATAAGATAGCAGGACAGGCAGTAGGGGAAAAAATATATCAATTTCTAAAGAGTGAAAGAGTTTCTATCCTCCATTGACAAGATGGTAATATTTTTCCAAGCGGGTGGCACGCCATAAGCCCCAAGTGAAAACCAATATCAACAGCCACCTACAACATCATCAATCAGGTTTTGACACATAATGTCATAGAATTGAGGAATAGATATATTGATTATACAGCCGTGGGTGATTTTCTTTAACGTCTAAAGAATCAAAGTGGCAAGGGTAAATATTTTATCTTAATTTCAGGCGGAAGTATCAATTATCGAGAATAAATTGATATTTCTGATACGCACGCGTTTGAAGTAATATTAATTGGAATAAAATACTTCGATGCAGAATTCAACTGTTGCTGTTCAACGGTTAATTAACGCGACTCACAGAATTTGGCAGTTGCAAAGTTTTAACTTGTTATTTTTCAACATAATGATCCAGTAATTAGTACAGATAACAATTAACTCGTGGATCCAACCTAAAGCTTTTCCCCATAAATAATACAATGATATTAATGTAATGATAAATATATAACCGAAAATGTAACGTTAAAATTTCATTCAAAAATTTTTAACAAGAAACAAATATTTTGCTTGAGGATTAAGCGTATGACAATTAAATCATAAATGTTTTCATAAAAGTTCAGCCTAATCATTAAACAAAAAAATTAAATATTCAACTCAATTTGTCTTAAGACAATACGTTTTCTAACAATAAACCCTTGGAAGTACTAGAATTCTAGAAGGAATTGTTCTTAAGGGGAGGTCTCACAGTGGAACGGAGACATCTCAGCTTCTAGAGAAAGATAGCAGCTATTTGAATATGTCACGAAAATTGGCTAGCTTTACCTCCTGCGGCGAGCATTTCAAAAGATAGTATCCTTCTAAGGGTTTAAGTCCCAGGAATAAATTTTAACTTAAATTGACTAATTATAAATGAATCTTGAAGCTCAACGCAATCAAATAATAAAACGTTTGCCCATGACATGATTCTGAACCAGATATAAACTGGAATTAACATGAATTGATTGTTTAAAATATTTTTCTAATTATTAAAATGTGTATATAAATTTTCAAAGGGAACTATTAATTCTGGTGACAATATTTTTCTTCACGACACTGAAATAACGGCTACCTCAACTCTTCCATCTTAGATTATTGTATAATACGTAAAATGGTTTTTACAGGATGAAATATTTATTATAATTATTCATATTATTATTTTTTCATGTAAATAAAAATTTAAATGATTTTTGTTTATTATTTATCATATGAATAACCCAGGCGCAAACCAGTCGATGATGCTATTAGTCTGGGAACTCATCAGAAAAATTGTTACGGGTCAACGAGTCAATGCCTTAAGATCAAACGGTGACTTGAGAACTTCCGTTTCCCATAGAGGAGTTCGTCATGCAAATGTTATTTCAAAAGGATAACGTCAAGATGGTAGAAGCCGAAGATGACCATTTAATCTTCAAATAGTTAATTGAATAGTAATATAGCGAACTGGAATTCCTCTACAAGTTTGTAAGCAAGAATTTCAAATTCAATTATTTATATATTTTAATTGGTTACTTCTTCTTAATTTTTATTTGTTTTTCAATTTGAATATGATTTATTAACTTATTAACTTATTTTTGTGCTAACCAGTCCAATAAATTTTGAAGTAACGTTAAATCTTAATTTTAACAAAGTTCTTTCAGGATATAATTAGGGTCCTAATAATCGACAAGCAATTATAATTTACCTAAATTAAATAAAACTTAATTGATTCATTAAATATTTCAACACAATAGTTGAGGACCCTTCATATTCCCTTACACTTTAATAATCATTAAATATTATTATTGTTTTGTTTTTTCATTTGATAAACCATTACTATACCTCACTCAACAATTATAGAGTTTTAAAAAAACGAGCTAATTGGTAATATATTTTTTTCAAGAAAACGAAGGTTCTTAAAGTGCTAAATGCAAACAAAATCATTTTGAACAGTTTCATGAAATATAAGCACGGTCCTATACCAAGAATAATATTGAAATGCCTTTGAAGAAACGGAATAAGCCATTTATTTATAAATCAAATAGAAATCTTCATTGATTAATTTCTATTTGAATTATAAAAACACACTACAATCTCTTGGATTTCCCTGTGTTGTGTAATATTAGTGATTTTGGTTTTTTAATTTATTAATTTTGAATTTGTAAACAAAGCATGAACATGTATTACTTGTTGTAATAAATATGGTATTTTATCCTACTTTTTAGTATTGAAATCAGTATAATTCTATTTTTAGCCTAATTTAAACAACGTTTAGATATTATCTTTTATAAGGCTATCTAACAGGACGTTGCTGCACTACAGCCGCAACATTAGTTCATTAAGAATAGCTCCAGCCATTTAAAGTCGATTATGATGGCACATGCCTGAGCTTGTTCTGTTCGTCAGAGGAAAATATACCACCAAAAACCGGAGGTATAGATGGGGCGATAAAACAAAAAACAATTATAAAAGACAGTTGGGAAAGAGGAAGGTAATGTTTGATTTGTGAATTGGAAGGAGGCCCAGGAGAGAGGAGAGAACTTTGGAGGGGGTCCAGCAGTAACGGAACCTCAATGAACTCACTCCGCACCGTTAATGCTTCAGCCTCCTCCAAAAGATCTTTATATCTCAACTCCACGCGACCTCTCGGATAAACGCAGTAATTAATGATCAGCTCTTTTCATCATCTTCCAATTAATTACTGTAATTAAGTTGAATAGAGTGGTCGTTTAACATAGGCAACAGTAATCAATTGCAACAAATGGTGAAATCGATAAGTTTTCGATTTCAATCATAGGAAGTTTACACCTAGTTTATAACTCTGCGATTCGGATCAAATTTGGGTCTGGTGCAGAAGACAGATTCTACAATCTTTCTTTGAATCTAATAAATCATTCGATAATAACGTTCAATTTTATTCCCAATCCATTTGCGAACACAAAGGAGTTGAAATAATGAAATAATATATTAGTTAAGCAGAAGGGACTGACATTTATTAATAGCATAAATTCTAAAAGAATAAACATTTTATTTGAAAACCTAGTCAAACTATTGCCTGTTACGCCGTGGTGAAAGAAATGTTGGATTTCTGTTAATAAAAATCACAAAATAGCTCTTATTTATCTTACCTCAATGGTATTTTACACTTTTTAGACGTATTTTTCTCGAAAATACAAAACATTTACATTGTACCGAAGAAGAGTGTATTTTAAATCTTCTTCAGAACTCTTAGAACGGGGTCTGACACACTCAAAAACAGGCACATTCCCTCCCTTCTGCAGTTACAGCGGCTCACTTTAGATCAAATAAGCTGAAATTCGGTATTAATGATTGTTTTCTAGACAATACGAATATATAAGAATATTCAATACCAAAGAAGTAGGAATTTTCAGCCAAAATTGCGACCACTGTTACAAACATCTAAAGCCCTTTCTCCCTAATTAAGTTAAGAGAGTTGACAATTTTTCGGGGAATTGAGTTGGTTACAGATGATTGCCTTTTGGAGGTTCCCACTCACACCGTTTTAATGTTTTCAATTTTAGTGAAAATACGGTCTAAGTGACGACGGAACTCTGCTCCTCACTTTTTTTTTCTCTCCCGTTACATCTAATTTAACAATACCTTAATAAATAGATATCATACTTTAAACTTAAATTTATGAATTGACAAGAAATTATCTAGGAGATTTCCAACCATGGACAAATCAATAATGCCCAGATACGACGTGAGGGTAATTTCCAAGAGATGGATAAGATGGATGCGGATGAGTGACAGACAGGATAAAGAGTAGGATTGGAGTGTCGCTGAAGGGATACACTCTTAATGAGGCCGAAAACAGGGGGATATAACTTTAATAGGTCACGTCAGGGGCAGGCCCCGCACTCCAGCAAAATGAGCCGTGAAGTTTTAGCCCTTGTTTGTCCTCTCATCCACAAAATTAATGTCAAGGAGTACTTCAACGTTCGCCACGGCAATCTTCGGCTTGTCTGTCATGGCAAAATACTCAATATAGAGGATAAACTGCAATAGATAATAAACTGGTATGTTCAGAGACAGAGAAATGAATTTCAATGGAAAAGAGATCGGAGTCATCATAATGGTTCTCGCGTAAGAAGTTGAACTGTCTCTTTGCAGGATCCATTAGTCGAAAAAAACAATTCAAGAGAAAAGTAATTATTTTTTCTAGAAACATGTCTATTAATATTACACTTTCCACCGCAATCTTCAACTAGTCTTACAAATTAGACTTCATCTTATAAAAATCTAACAACCAAATAGTTCACATCATTTTGATAAACAATTAGAATAAAGTTAGAAATGCGTTGCATAATCTAAAGGCCAAGGGCTCAGTATGTTACACTATACATGTTCAGCTAAGGCCAATGGTAATGCTGATGTGGTCAGAATCAACCACAAGGTTTTCTCCAACAGGTCAGAAAGGTCGGGTAATTCCGGATAGAAATGATACTAAACCTAGTCAATACTAGAGACCATATACGCTTCTAATTATTAAAAATATCTCGTCGGTCTCAATGTGAATCCACGTAAGTACAAATAAATCGTACAAGTAAATCGTTTTGATTTAGGGTTATTTTAATTTCGCCTAAATTTTACACACAACTATTACTGTTAATCGTTTCTATTCGATAGCATTTACATTACTTTCAGAAACAATTTAAAAAAAAAAAATCTCATTATGATGAAAATTTTGCATCAGCTGAAAAGTTGAACGACGATTCATATTAAGTTATATTTTGGCGCAGAGCTAGGAAATAGGCAAAGTGCACAGATCTTTAAGTAGTTCTAAGATTTCGAAATTAATCCCGCTTATGATGTTCGATTCGGAAAAATATACAAAATAGAGAAACTTTACAATTGCTAGTCATATATGCCAAAATTCAATACAGTAATAAATCAAAAAATGCCTAAGATAATGCGGGTAATCCTAACATATACCTATGACTTAAAACTAATAAAAACATGAATCATGTTATGTTATTAAATGACATTGGAGTAGCGAAGCTGTACAGCGATTAGCTTTGTATTCTTAATTCGATGAAATAGTTAGGAGTAGGAGCACAATGCTAGTAGACCACACTACATAATGACGAAAATGAGGCACATCTACCAGTGCCATAAACTTACGTTGCCTTGTACGCACCAATGATTTATCTTTCGAATTTTTTTTTTTTCGCTAAAATAAATGAGAACATGGGGAAGGTTTATAATTAGAGCATGTGTTACACTTACTGATATTTATAAATATTTTTTTATGTAAAATCAATCATACACTGAATCAAGGAGTCTCTTTGGACTCACATATTTACAATTATAGTGAAAGAACCTAATTTGATTTACGTTATTTTAGAAAGCCAAGATTTTAATGATTTTTAAATAAAATCTATTAGAATAAAAAAAAAACAATAATAAATTATGGGAGTTTGGAACCGATACAATCTCTCAAAAAGAAACAAAGGTTTTTCAAAGCGATCATCGCCCCTTAAATGTATCGGATGTCAAAGAGAAGACTGTTTGCCAACCGGAGAACACAAGAAAGATCCCAGACTTCCTGAGGATGATTGTGAGGTTAGGACAGAGTATCCGTATCGACCAGGGGCGACCAAACCAAGATGAAGGAGCTCCTAGGAGGTGGAGGGTGTCACCACTGGTCATTTCTCATTTGGACATAGGTCAGCTTGTCTCTGCCACCTTCTACTATCTTAGACTTCTCTCTACGATAGAGCTTTTGAAACAGCAATAAATCATGAGATACCGCAATATTTTCGGATAAGTATTTCGTATTATATATAATAAATATTTATTCAAATAAAAATAAATATTAATTTTTAAATAATATTATTTTTTATAAATTAAATTTTTATAAAATAAACTGTTTAAGATCAAAAGAAACAAAAAGAAGGAAAAAGACTTGTGTATTCCATTAGGTAACAGAATTTTAAAAAAATCAAAGTTAACGAATAGGGTAATTCTAGTGAATAACAAAATAATTATTCTTCCAGGCAACAAAGTGCATTATCACCAAATTTCAGGAATTAAGAATATTTTTTAAATATTTCTCTCAATATTTTAAATACCATAATACCAAATTTAAAACCGAGAAAATTTTGATTTTATTTGAATCAATAGTATGAATTGTATCAATTGACACTGTTAACTCACTTTTTTAATAACATTTTACTAACCAAGTTTTTTTACGGCCAGTACAGCATTAATACAATTATTAAGTATATAAGTATAGACAACTTCAGAGAATGTATAGAATTACGTATAGTAATACAGCTCTACACAGAAACCATTATCGTACCAGAAGAAGGTTCAAGTTATTCATATTTATTTATTTTTATTGTTTTTATATAAATATTTTACTAGCCTGAATTTTTTTTATTTACTATTTTTTTACCTAATTAATAACTATAAAGAAAGAAAAATATAGCTTCTTACAGCCAAGTAATAAAAGGACTGGAATATGAGATAAATTAAAAAAAAAAACTGTGTTGAATGCATATTTTATCTCAAGCGAGCTGAACCTCCGCCTATTATACATTTTAGAAGAACTTTTAAAAATAAATATAACAAAAGAAATTAAAAATCAGTTATCCAACAGGCTACAAAGGCACAGGCCGAAATCGCTGATCCCCTTAAGAACCGCTGCACTCCAAGTATTTAATTTATTGTCATGTCAGATGCACATTTAAATGTGTGTGGAAAGTACACGGTTCCTATAATAATAAAGCCCATGAATTATTCTTCAGGAGAAACTTCAGCGTCATATTTGCCTACCTCACTACCACAAAGAAATATGAAACATTAAAAATATATGTAATATAAAAAACAATAACTTACACTTCGTGAATGTATCGTGAAATTAAACGTCACTAACTTTGAACTAGACGAAATACTAACTTAACAACTGAAAATTTCTTAACGGCGTAACAGTGAAAATAAAACTAAGAGTGTATCAATCTTTAGCTGTAACTGTGATGGATCGTCTATTTTCTGCCCCAATTAACGCAAGTTCCATGGGGATGAGGCAAGGAGGATCTGTTTTGCCGGGGAGGATGCCGCAGATGGAAACAGATTACAAGGGAGGAGATGGAGGTTTGGTTTGGAGGTATAAATGAGGTGGCTCTCCCCAACGTCTCCTTTGATAGATGCCCTAGTTGCAATCTCAGAAAACCTCCATCGCCGCTGTTTGATGTGGTCCAATCCTGTCCGGGTCTATGTCCTCTTTACAAATGCCCCTACTAACGATCTGGTTAACTTTTCCGGTCGAGGAAATCGGACGAAACTTTTTAGGAGCTGAAGAGAAATTCTGAGAAAAGGAAGCTCTGCCAGGTCCGTTTTCCAATTCTAAGAGTTCTTTTTAGTTTTCCAACCCCTCGGAAAATTTCTCCTTAGTGGGCCTACTTACTGATTCTCCAGACCGTAACAGAAGGTGTCCATCGGATTCTGACCGTTCGCGGAACTTTTGAATTTTATTTCAAGAGCTCATATTTTATTAATGCGCACATAAAATAGTAATAACTGGCAGACAAAAAAAATTATGAGAAAAAACGAATTCAGAAAAAAATGTGTGGTCAGGTATTTGATCATTAATTTTACAATTATCGAACTTCTGAAAAAAAAAAAATTAATCGAGAGATAAATCAAACATATAACTTTAACTAATAAAAAATACCTCGACAACAACAATCTATCAAATAAAACAGAACCACGAGAAAATCATTTTTTTTTAAATGCCACGAATATATATATATTTTTTTTAATGTATTCGACAACTACTTCTTTCTTTCTTTTTTTATGATATTTTATATAATTACATTTCAATTAAAAAGATTTCTAATATTATTATAATAAATTATATTATTCGATTTCATTAATATCAGCAATTGATAGATGAATTAATTTATTTGAAAAGTAATGAGATAAATGAATAAATTCATTACTTTACAACCCATTTATATGTTATTCACAATTTTATAAAAATTGGCCATTAAAAATATTATTATATCTTGCAATAGAAACATGTATATACATAGGGCTTTTTTTAGTGAACACGCCAAAAAAAAAAACATTGTAAAGAACCCGTTTTTGTCGTTAAACCCCGTATTGTCAGTTCTGTCAAAGGACAGAAAACTGTTTTCCGATAAAGATAATTTATTATTCAACATCCTGACATATCGATTAGAAATGCCGAAAAACATTGCTATTAAAACATGTGAAATATGTACTGTTTAAGACTGAGGCTTCCATACTTCATAAAGTGATTAATACACTATATTAACAAAAAGTATATTATATTCGCCCTCTAACTAACTAACAAAAACTAACAACAAAAACATAATATAATTAATTAGTTCAATATTATATCCCATATCAAAGAACATTCATTAATAATTAAAAAGCGTACACTCTGCGAATTAAGTTAATTTATGAACTTTTTATACAATATCATTTTCTATGATAGAAAGGTTTTTTTTTTTTTTTTTTTTTTTTTAAATAACGCGTTTCAAATTTGATGCAATATTATTAAATTTAACAATGACTATTACACAATTTTCATTATTTCCTATATTCAAAACGATGAAATAAAAAATAATATATATTGTTTAAAAATCAGTTTATGATAATTTAGGCGTTTAGTAAATTATCAAACTAGTATGTAAAGTAGCGAAAATATCTATTATTTTAAGATAAGGGTTTTAAAATTAAAATATAACCCAGAATAGTTATCCAGAAAATTATTCAAAATATAGCTGTATTGCTACTAGCTAGACTTTAATAAGCAGATGGGATGCTAAACTTTCTCATGACTGATCAAAAGAAATGTATAAAAAAAATAATCCCTTCGAAGCAAACAAAAAAGTATTTTAAAAAAAAAAACCTGCAGAGGGAAACTCCGAATGGTTGAAAAAAAAATTTACCTCTATAAATATTTCATCGGATATTTTAAGCGTTAATCCAGACATGGAGATAAAGTTCTTATCGGTTTAGTGGCGGGTGCCGGGAATATGACGTCTCTCTAGGGATACCGTTAGCATAATGTTGAGGACGATAATATTTAACCGCAACATCAAACTATCTCAAATGTTTTTCATACAACTTTATAAAATAAATAGATGATACATCTTACAAATGAAGTATCGAAGATTGAATAAAATAAAAAAAAATAAAAATGGTAAGCCCAGAAGATACCTTGTTAACATAATAAATAGACTAATGGACTAATAACCATTCGTTGAAGATGAGCAGCCAAAGGTTGCTATGATACTAACCACCAGCCTAGTTGATAAAAGCATGTCAGATTAAATTAAGAAAGAATTTTATTACACATTCGCAATATATAGTTTTATTATTTATAAATTTTAACACAATAATTAGGAGCTTTAATAAATATTATAACTACCCTAAAAGTTATTGAAATACTTGTTATAAGGTATTTATTTATTTTTTATACATCAGACATTTCCGAAACCTCTATCATCGTATTCTAGGGGTAATGAAACGGATATAAAATGCACCCCAGACTCCTTACAGTCCTATAGTCTATCATTTTCGGGAAAAATAAGACTCAAGCGTACTTGGCATATGCAATGATAAAGGGAAAAAAATCACTAAAACAAATTTTTACAAATCAGTGTAAAAATAATTTCTGGAAAGACATCAGATCGTTCATAATAATTTGATTTTCGAACCGGATATTGAAATAGTTAATAATTATTATTAAAAAATAAATCAATGATATTAAGGTTACTTTCTTGGTTTATAGGAAGTTTATTGGTCTATTTTATAATCTAGGTTTATTTGCTAATAAATTAAACATAAATTACATTATGGCGATGCTTTTTATTGATACTCATGGAGCTTGATTTCATCTCCAAAACCTATTAAGAGAAAAAATATTTTAGAATAAAGAAGAATATAAAGAATGTTATTGAGATATAAAAAGAACTGTCTATATTAGTCAATAAATTGCATCTACTGCCTGTGTCGTTTTTTTCTGCTCCCGCAAAACATCGTAAATGGCGAATCTTGCAAAAATGATTATATATCTAAAAGGAAAGGCAGAAATATGAAATCGGTCTTACACAAACACGAAGAACTAAGAGAACGCCGGACTAAAGGATACCTGAGGAGACACGAATAGCGCTAATTCGGATCAGTTAGGATTACTAAGAAGGGAGAGATAAAAATTGACAGCCTCTTAGCGGAGTTGGCAGGGTAACAACTGGGACTAGCTCCACGTTTGATACCACCCTCCCCACCCTATACTATAGCACGAGCTGGTGTTATAGTCTGCCATGTTATGCAGTCACCCGCCCATCTATATGGTAATGAATGGGCTATCAAACGGTCGGGAACATTAAACAAAAGAGGGGATCACGGGTCAAGGCCTGGCTTCGTCAATGAATAGTTAATATAACATCAATCGGAGAGAAAAAAAGGTAATTAAAAATACTAAGGGGCATCAACCTTTATACGGCTCAAGTATTTATGACCTGAATGCATTTAATAACATTAACCCACCAATGGACACGCAACTCGGCACAATTATCATCGATCAGCAAACAGTCGTTCTCATGTTTAATTAAATTAACACAAATATTTTTTTAATCATAGACTAACAAGTTCATAAATATGGAAAAAAAACAACAAATTTATCTAATAAAAACATATTTGAAAACGCCAAATGCATTTTTTTTTTTTTAATAATAAAATCATTAACTTAATAAACAAAAAATATTTGATTATAACAAAGAAAGAAGTTTCAGGAATTTCAGTAATTAGTAGTGAACTTGGATTTGCTTGCATTATACGATTTATTAGTATTGATTAGTACTTATCCATATTATTTAAACTCATTTATAATAGAAATAAATATAGAAATATTTATAAATGTAGAAACAGCATAATCTTTTTCAAACTTCATCAACATGTTAATCTAAGGTACCAAAATATCTAGTAAAAAATCATACACGTATCAAATAAATTATTTAACTTAAGTTTTTTTTATTTTTCTAAAATGTAAAAATATTTAACTTAGGTATACGATCCACTTTAATACCCGCTCATTTATTTATAATTATCTTTATTTTTTTTTATTTATAAATAAATAATGACTACTAAATACATATTTGTTCATTTAAAAACAGCCATCACAATTTACAACATAACGGAAAGTAACAATTAATTAATATTATTTAATTGTCGATAAATTATCTGCTAAAATGTAAATGAACTGTTACTAAACAAAAGTCATATAATGATATATTTAAGTATATATATAATAAATACAGAAAAAAATTAACTACATTGTGAAAAAAAATATTTAATTTAGTACATACAAAAAATAAAATTAAGGTAACAATACATATGAATATTCGGTCTGAGTATGACATCTGCTAATTTTTTAAGATACCAAATTATCATCTATCGATTTATATAACCCAACGAAGAAGAAAACTCCTTGATTGGTCAAAAAAGAAAAGAAAAGTTTAAGCGAAAAACGCCCGACGAACTAAATCACGCAGTAGATAATTGCACCTTACCGGAATGCCAAGCCAATAAAAAGAACAACATATTTCATTATGATAATAACTTCTCGTTTTTGTTTACAAACTTTACCACGGCTATAGTTCATTTACATGCTTCGTACACGCAATGAAACTGTAAAAAGGCATAAATAATAGAAGAATGGCACACTTAACAACTTTAAATGGATTAATTACCACTCATCATGAATGTTGTAATTCTGTGATTGTAGAGATAAAACTAAAATAAAATCGTTTATATTATAAAAATATATTTTTATTACAATTCATTTCACAAAATCACAAAATTTCGAAATATTCATTCCTAATACCACCCTTAAAATCCTCCGAGGAATTGGAAACTAATATGGTATCGCCATCTCTTATCTTTCTTTTTCTCCAATTCTTTTTTATAAGGAACAGTTTTACTTAAATGATTTTATCCTATTATGAATTATCTACAATGTTATACATACACATGTTAATTTTAATGTTGAAGTTATAAAAACAAAAGTAATTAATAATTACTAATTATGATCAGCAAACCCGAAAAATTCTATACATTTCTTTAAACAAAAGAGAAAGGTAAACATTTTACAAGATGATAACATTGCATTAAATAATTAAAAATTGTCATTGGCAATCCCAAATAACTTAATTATAAAATATATCAGAAAAATTACACAAGATTGTGTATGTGTTTAAGAGGATGAAATTTTATCGTTTAAATAATTTACGATGTCAAAAATTTTTAGCAGTTAAAATAAATCATAATTTCTGTTATTTTTATAATTAAAAAAATAGAAGCTTACCACAAATCTTATTATAACTTCGAGCATCATTTGCTATTTTCTTAGGTTACTATTTATTCCGTAATAAATCAATATAGCAACTCAATATATCAACAAAAACTTACCCATGCACTTCATAATAAGGAACATAAGAGAGTTGAAATATAAACCACATACCTGAAACAAAAATAAAATATATAAACAAAATTATTTAGGGAAAAACTAGATATATCTAAACGACAAATAATACAAGTTGAAGTGATTTCAAAATAGTTTTATTTATCCGAGACGATTAATCAATAATTTTATAGATAAAATAAAAGTTTTATTAAATTCAATTACTCTGGAGTAGTACTGGATTTGAAACCAATTCACGCCTGATACAGGATGCCTCTATTTTACAAGGTAGGCAAATATACAGACCAAGTTAAATTTAATTCTAAATCTAACTCAAAGGATCAGTTGACTCATTTAGTTGACAAGAGTTGATGAGCGGTTTTACTCATTCACTACTAAACCGTGAAACACATTACTATAGCCAAGGCGTATCATCTAAAAACCCAAACTCATAAAAAATCTATTCCATATTATAAAATAGAAAGATATTTAAAAATGTATAAACTTAAATCTGCAACTTGAGTCTCGGATACTTTGTAAAAAAAAACATGGTATAAATGAAGTACAAACTTGAATTATGAACAACTTTTCATCGAAACTAGAAAATTATATTCAGAATATTGAAATTTTACGAAATATTGAGCTATTTTTATTTAGTGCGAAATGTAAAAAAGTCGTAAAACAATAATAACAATAATTTTGATTATAATAAGCCTCATGACGAACTAGACAAATTACATCGAACAGAGGATGGCACCGATTTAACTATATCAGATATAAAATAATACATTACATATAAAGATTTAAAAAACTGTTTCCTTCAACAGTAAAAATATACTTAAAAGTAAAATTATTTGTTGATAGGTTATGTAATACTTATTTGTCTTATATAAGTATTTCACTGAAAAAAATGTTTAATTTTTGAAGATAAATTAAAAATATTATAAGAGTTTAAAATTTTGCAAGGCCAACACTAAAGAATGGTCAATGAATAAGGAAAACAGTAACTCACCATGTTACTGATTTCCTCTTTCCAAGTACATTATTGAATTTCATGCGACCCTATTTGATTTGAATTACAGATGTTAGCCATATAGGACGTCCAAAATGGAAACGCTAAATATAGATAGGGTGAAGGAGGAAGGGAATATGCAGCTTAATCCAACCCCAACGTAGCCGCACAATGCAACAACGCAATCACACTAAAAGCTATCCCCTAGAAACAGATCTTACCCCATCCATCTCAAAATGTTACAAAACCACTGCATGTACTCCAGACGAATACTTTAAAAACCAAAGTAGTACATGCAAACATATATCATATGATTGGGACCATGCAGTATCCCCATTACGATTTGGCGAACGTTCTCCCCTCTCCCCCCTCAACGCTAGGAAGGTACAAGTCAGGGACCAGTTAATTACCCTGCCTTTCTTCCTGTCATTCACTCAGGAAGTACTTACGACCTGGGAATAAACTGCTTTCATCACCTCTGCAAACGCTTTTAGTTTCCCTATGCATAAGTGAAGCACGCAGTATTAATTACTGATTTTTTTAAAATTTTCTTTTATTTTTTTTTCTCAATATATACTTATATACTATTTCTATAGGGCTACATATATATTTTTTTTCGAAAGAAGAAGTAAGATAATTTGATCCTGTAAACAACCCAAACATATAACCAACAAAATGAAGCCGGGACCCAAGACGATTAACTATTCCCTACTATCCCAGCGCTATAAGAATAACCTATTCTGTAGGTGACCAGCAGCGAAATCTTAATATCGAACACAGAATATTTGTTTTATTCTTATATAACAAAGAATATTATACAAAAGAAGGACCTCAGATAAGCAAAATTGAATAATCCAATATGAGACATAAACCGATCCACGGAATATATAAATAACGTTTGCTAAGAGCAGCATAGGCTCGAATAATCATGCTGTCGCATTATCGAACAAGGATGCCATCAACATAACTCTAGTCACAGGTTCCTGATAAAACCATTACATTTTGTCCTTATCTCTCATATTGATTAGAGGCGTGTATGATTCATGGGTTCTGGGTAAAGATGAAACGACATATGTAATGTGTCGGAAGCAGTCTTGTCCTTTGAACAGCGGCTGTAAAACACGTATCGCAATTCAAAATAATGCACATAAGATTAGTTAATCTGAATTCCAAATAGCGGATCAAATTCAATGAGTTTATGTAATTTTCGAGCCACGGTCAGGACGCCGGAGTTCAATTTTGAATTTTATATCAAACGTTCCTCACTGATTTTAATGCTTTTCTAGAATCAAATACATGATGTAGAAGGACTGTTCAGTTGACTTCCGCATGATGGTATAGAAGGATCATCTAATTAGGGATTGATAAATTATTTGTCGCTATCAATCCCTAATAAAGAATAAAGAAGAACTGTTGTTTATAACAATAACTCCTCAGTTTCCTAAATAAAAAACTTATATATTGGAATCGATATTTATGTATAATAAGCCCCTACTGGGACATATTGCACTCACAGCTAACTGAGGAATTATACTTTACTGCTAGTTAAAATATTACATTTTAATGTGTTTACTGCACACAGGTATTCAAACTAGGGTATATTATATTATGCACTTATATAAGCTGTTAACCAGCAATTGAGAGGAGATGAATGATGATATAGGAGATGAACTAGCAATGAAGGGCACACTACTAATGCTACCTGGCCCACAGCTGCACTACAATCAATATACCATAAACCTTAATCAGCTAAGAGATTGAATCCTAGTAACAGAAAGAAGCTTGAAGCTTTAATCGGAGTATACATATTTTATTGGATTGTCTAAGAATAAAGTATTTTACCAAAATTAGAAGACGAAGCTCAAGATAATTCTTAAGAACGCTACTCGTGTTTTTTTTTTAGTTGATCAAGAAAAACAAGCAGCGCATATTGTTCGTCAATATGAAGAACTTAGGGCTGATAATACCACTCGAATGTATAATACTACGACTCGAAATTCCATTTGTATACATCAAATATACTCTAAACCTGCCAAAAACATATATAATTTAGTAGGTAAAATAAATCAGAAACAACCTACAAAATAGACAGTCCGTTTTAATTTATTATATATATATATATATATATATATATATATATATATATATATATATATATATATATATATATATATATATATATATATATATATATATATATATATATATATTTACAAATCAATAAGGATGGATAAGACAGCAGAATTTTTTAACAAGCAGAGCGAAGACCAAAAAGACCCTTCCCTCTCTCCCCAATTATTCTCATGACCGCTTGTAATTCTTTTATCTTAATTTAATTCTTTAACCTGTTAAATAGAACTGTATTAAATTTAAAAATAAAAACACAGACACGAACATTCTAGATTACTTCACGTTTGGTTTAAACCTATCTTCCACCCTTGTCTTTCTTATATGCACAGAAATGGCTATATACAGTTATATGTACATATATAAGCATTCAAATTGTAATCTAAATATGTTCCATGAAACGAGAAAAAAAGATTAAAAAAGAGTTTTTAATATTTTTAAAGTTAAAACTATAACTATAAAGAGAATCATATAAATATTAAATTTTTAAAACTTAATTTGGGTACCATAAAATAAAACTCATTTCGCCTTTATATTCACTTTCCTCCAGAATTAAATTAAAACATTAACCAATAATTGAGATTATCAATTCATCGACCTACATCTGGAATTCTCGACGCTTCTTTGCTCAATACTGGTCACGAATTTCTCCAAATAAATTTTAAAGGGAAACGTGATTTAAATAACAAAATTGCCTAGGAGAAACTGGAACATATTAATTGTTAGATTCCTATATCAATAGTCAAACTGTTAGTGGCACAATTCCTAAGGTAATTCCAATGGTAATAGATACAACCTGTAGTCATTCTCACCGAAATTGCAATGACCATATTGATTCGCACGGTACCAGATTAAACTAGTTCAACCAACAACACTGGACAGACTTCGACACCGAACCATCATTTCGCCGTGCTCCATTTAGGGATCGGAAAACATTATCTTAGGGCCAAATAAAATTGTTTCATCAACTTACTGCCACTGTTCCAATTCAGAGGAATTATACTTCTAACGGAAATTAGTTAATTGTGTATTTAGGTAGATTTTTGTCAGGCTGCCAAAAGGTGTCAAGAGATTTAACACTGACATTTTTTAATTAGCCTTAGAAGAGAGCGGAAACCGATTTCGCAACCCGCGGTCAGATATTAACATGCCCTATCACTTTTAGGTTAAAAAAAAAAATCGCGTCCCAAAATAAACACAGAGTCCTTCAGAAGACGAATCACTTAATATCAGAATGCAGCTGTGTTCCGATAAAATCAGTAGTGAGATTTTCTAATTTCATTCTAAAGAGAAATACTTTTTAAATACACTAGGTTAAGGCTCAAAAGGGACTAGAATGCACCGGCGGGAAGGAGCGACAACCTAGTTGGGAATCTTCTCACCTGGCACCTCGGGCCAGCTTTTGTGCCAAGCTAGTTGGAACTCCCCTAACACCTTAATTACAATAATTGTTCTTTTTTTGTCTCATTTATTTCGGTTTTTGATTTAGTGTTTTCTTGAAGCTTAAATATGGAAAAGATTTGAAAACATGACAACCTGCGAGCAGCATATTTATAGCAGCCCAAAAGTGATGCGAGAGACCTACAATCTAACACAAAACTAAATAAAACTGAAAATCTCCCTACCCTACACACGCATTAAATAATTTCAAATACAGCTTAGAGGATTGGTCATCAAAAGGTTCAAAAAGATATATTTTAACCATTTCAAGTAATTAGTAACTTTTTAAAATTTATTGCTAACATTATTTAATACTATCTCTTGACAGATTAGAATACCTTCTCTAGATTAGGCAGTTGAAACAGTGCAACACGTTTTTCAAGAAACAACTTCACCCATTAATAATCTTGGCCATTACAAATTACAGAGGTAGTTCGAAATAAATTAACTGAAATTGCCGACAAATGGAAAGATTAAAAAAGGAAGGCGAGAAATCAGGACATTTAATAAATTAAGGCTGAATTATGAAACTAACAAAGCATTGCTTCTCTTTACTTAGGGATAGGATTCTAGATAAAACGAACCAATGATGAATCAATCCATTTTGTGCAAATGACAACACAATACAAATGATTTTTTTTAATTCTGTTCAGGCCTTCCCTATTTTTAGGAATTCCTACCGTTCATCAAAACAACTGATCCGCTATCGATGGAACTGGAAGTTCAGATTCGTGAAGAACCAAAAAAATAAACAAAAAAAAATTATATTCTAGTTATCCATTATAAGACAAAATAGCTGTTTGGAGATTTCTAGTTTTGTTTGTATTAGTGAGCAGATGAAACGTATAATTTTAGGAGGTATTGGTTTTATTATTTAAAACCAGCAATGTGTTTCGCTTTTTGAGTCGTGTCGTGCAATTACATTTCTACATGTAAAAAAAAAAAAAAAAAAAAAAAAAACCTTTTGATTGATATAAAATATGATACTACTGATGTGTCAGGTTTTTATTTTAATATCTAAATTAGACAAAACAAGTTATGATACAATTTAAAAGATTCTATCGTATAAATGTTTTAAAAATGACGGTTCCCATATCTATATAAAAAAAAGTGTAATTTTTAGATAAAACAGTAATATAAGAATTATAAAAAAAATTGTAGGAAAAATATTACAAGTTAAAAAACGATTTTTAGAAAAAAAAAATGTAGAAGAAAATTCGAAAGCATAGTTGGAAAATGAAAATAGATTTTCAGATTGCATACTAAAAAGTTAAATTATTTTTAAAATAATAAATTTTCGTGTACATTTATGTATTTGTATGCAATTTCAAAAACATTATCAGAACATTTTTTGCACAGATGTTCCCTTAGTCAATCATATCAGTATTTTTTCCTCCTGCCATTGTATAAAACTTACCTTTATTAGGGAAAATCATTTTTTATATTCTCCGCTCCACTTACAGTTTACATGCAAGACCCAATATACAAGTATGAGATTGAATTCCGAAATGTTACGAAATCAATTTTCGAAAGCCGTTTAAAGCCTTTTTCGGCTAAGCATGCCTAAATATATAAAAATTTTGGTAATTGAAATTCTGGATATTTTCAAGAGTTTTTAACTGACTATCAACATTAAAACAAAATTTTAATTACGCATGATGAAGTTAAACGATTAAAAACGCAGTAAATTATAACAAAATAGTTTGTTAATTCGAAATAGACAGGAAATAGAAAAAAATTCAGCAAAGCAGTCTCGGAGAAAAGTCGAAACCTAATTAAATTAGCCGCCATTTTAAGACCAACAGGCGGATGGTAATGCCTAGTTCCGACGATCTTCCGGGATAGACCAGTGATTTTAATACAAAATCTGAAGAAAATCGGTCCAGTAGTATGAGACAGATTTTTTTTATTCGATTTTAGGATTAAACGTTTCGGGAAACGTAAAGCCTCAAATTTTGAGAAGAAGTTAAATTTATTTTTCTTTGTCGATTACAAAGGTTCATTATTGAAAAATAATCAAAATCAGTGCATCTTAAATAAAAATTATGATGAATAAAACCAAAATATGAAAAAGAAATTGCGACCAGAACGAAGATTGCCTCACTGAAAGGGCTAACCACCACATAAGTATGTTTCTGTTCGTATAAACTCTCCTAAAAGAATTCCCGTTCCTTCCACTCTTTTAACTACAAAAATTAGCTATCCCACAGTTAATGAAAATTGAAGTTTTTCTGACTTTCGGTAAAATTGGCTCTGAATTCCCGACTTTTTCTCGACCATAAAAAATCCTCGACATAATCCTGACTGATAAGACGGGATTAAAATTAATTAAATTTTACTATTGCTTTTACTACTACATTGAACGCAGATATATAATGTTATGAGGAGATACTTTGTCGCAGCTAGTATGTGATATTTTTTAAATTTATTTTTTAATCAAAACGAAAATCTAAGAGAGGTTTTTCATAGATTCTAGGGCAGCTATTGAGGATTGGGTTGAAAGCAGCTGAGGCAGAGAGCTGCCACAATGACAGGGATCGTTACGATGGGCCAACTGATTAGCTGTAATTAAACCTCGGCTGAGGAAGGGCGATGAATAAGGAGCATTATGCCGAGGATCCTACGGTGGATGGCAAGGCGCCACGGCTCACAATCTGCGTAATGATAACTTGCAGTCCCTCATGAAAGGACTCTTTTCTCTCTCTTTTTTTTTCCCTCCAAATAAACGCTCGCAATGAAAGGATTATATTATCAAAAGGGATAGGTTATGCATTCGTTGAAAATAAATAAAGAGAGGAAACGAGACTTCCGGAGACAATTTTTAAAGATGTCTCATCTACGGTCATTTATAACTTAACGATAAAAAAGCAAAGCTCCTCTTTGCTTACATACATCCGTATGGACCTAAAACTATATTTTATGCGTAGGATGAGATAACAAGAACTTGCTACCTACGCGTCGGCCAGCCCGTCGATTCAGCGCTGATTAGCGTTTCATCATCCAACCCAACGTTAATTATTTCAATAGCCACAATGATTGGCCAATCATTTTTATAGCGTACAAGCCACGCCAATCAGTTTTGTGTGGTACTGCAAATTCTTCCGTTGACTCATCTTTCCTTAGGCCAAATATTTGTATTGTTCATCCACCATTAACCTCGGTCGGTATTGCTGTTTATCCTTAAAGAACGTTGCGAAGCATGACCCTGTAGTAAATTCTTGACTCCAGAAAGCGATCATCGACAATGGTCCAGTGATAAGTTCACTAGATTCAATTACGAAAAAAAGAACGTCCCGCACTTGTGCATATTCTCATTACCTACATGTTCCTCTACCACAGGCCACAATAAGAAAACTCATCTACACTCCAGAAATATTAAAAGGGATTTTCCATCTCGATTATTTACTTTAAGAGAGATGCTCAATAAAAAAACAAACGAATTCGCATCATTTTATCTTGTTTTAATGATAATATAATATTCTCAATCTGTAATCAATTTAAGAGTTTCAGAGCGATTTGTGTTTAGCGAAATTTAGTGGGGTTTTTTTTTAATTGTACTAAAATTATTTTCAAAATGAAAACAATGAAAGAAATTAGTTGATAATTAAATACTTTAATTATAAAGAAAGAAAACATGATTATTCAAATTTATGAACGTACTCCGTGCAGGTAAATAGATACAAAAATATTTTAAATGGAAATGTTTCGGTACAAAACATTGGAAGTATACAATTTTGAAAATTTTAATAGTTAAAATATATTCCTTTTACTCTTCGGCAATTCCGCATTTGAAACAGTAATGGATTAATGATGTCGTTGGATATAGTTCATTACATTTTTAAAAACGCAATTAACCTCACAATTAGCATAAATACAATTAACAGAGACAAAAGCAATATCATTTAATATTCTAATTATATTCAATCCTAATGGGCTATCAAGGGACTACTTTATGGCCTACCATAAAAATATGTAAGTGGATATTAAACTATACGATCAGTGATATCAGAGCCGTTAAGTGATAAGAGGCTGTCATCACTATCAGATGCCGGAGGGAATGGCAAATGGTTGAGCCACGGTAGACAGCCATAAGGCAGCCCTGGTACCTAAGATAGAAGATTTGATCGATAGTAAAGCGGAGGGAAGAATAAGAGAAAAAGTTGGCCGAGGGAGAGAAGAGATGGTTTGGCAATCTGATAGTATCAGGTTCTCCACCAGATCCAATATGGGTTAGGGTAGTCACTGAAAGCACTGGTCTTATCATTGTCTTTTCTCTTGTCTTTCTTCCTTCACTTGAGGCTTCGGTTCCAGAGGGTATTTCAGGAAGCTTCGTACCAGAGAAATTCTATACAGGTCGTAATAATCTTGAAATAAAATAAAATATAATTGTATCGACATAAGTTAAAAAAAAAAAATGCTCCCTTGATAGACTTTTTATGGTGAATACACTAATCCATTAAATTCTTCCTGTAATCTTACTATCTAAAATCCTTTATAATATTCTTAATGCACCTTATTATTTAGGAAGTATAACTATCCAACATGTCTTTAGCGTCCGATTTGTTGCAGACTTAGCTCGAAATAGATATCTATTATTTCATTACAAATTCCATAACTACACAATTGTTCCTAACTCCGTGTCCCAAAGGAATCCGATAATCCTCCGAGGAGTCTGAAAAGAATATTTAAGGAAGGAGGTAGGATAATAAAAATATCCTTTACCACCACTAAAATTATACATAATGAATGATCTTCATGTTCATACGTTATTTATTTGGTCCACAATGAATATCCATACCCTATGCAATTAAAACAATTTCTGCTATGTTTCATTAATCAGATAACACATTTATTTGTTGTATTGATCTTTGTACGATAATATATTTATAAATCTGTGTTAATAAATTTTAAAAATGTCTGTATAATTGCATTAGGATTTACCCATCTAAAATACAAAGCGTCTGTTTTAATGAAATAGATTGATATTAAAAGCAAAGAAAAGACTTAATGAATCTATAATATGTTTTTTTTTTATATACGTGAAGTAAAACAATTAATACATGATTGGAAACTAACTTATTAACCTCGTCCTGAATATATACTTCATAATAGAGTAACTTATTTTACTTATATGAATGAATTTATACAAATAGATATTTCTCAACCGCTTATTCATTTGAGGGGGGGGGGAGAAACGAATAAATAATCAGCAAATAAATGATAAGAAGAAAACTGTGTGTTGATGGAAATAAAAAGAAAAAGAAAAGATTTATGTTAAAAACAGATAGTTCTGTGAACCTTAGATTGAAATATACGAAAGGCGGTGAACATCTCTCCCTTCTTACAATTAGTCCTGACAGCCTTTTACAAATCATGGCAACTCTTGAATCGGTGCCAAGTTTTAAATGCATAAATGGAACAGCCGTTTATGCATAAAATACGGTTCAATTATATTTCTAGGTGGAACCCGAGGCAGGAGCAAACGTTTAACCGAGAAGTAAAGGCAGAGACATAAAAGCGTAAAACCTCGTAAAATAATTTGGAGTACGTCTTCTCTCTTAATCAGGCGCCCAAGGAAAGATGTTTCATCTCTGAGAAGGATCTAGGGAGATATAATCATTTTTATCTATTCAAAACCTGAAGGATTAAACTCCCTCAATCATGTTTTAATCAAATTATGTCAGTTTTCTCGGCGAAATTGATGTCACCCATAAAGGAGAAAGGGGCACGAAATTGGGTAAGAAAATAACAGCAAAGAGGTTTTTCCCTCGCTCAGATTTATTCATAGCTTTCCATAACTGAAGTAAGAAATTAGAGTGAATTTTAGTTAGTTTACAGGAAAATAGTTTCATGATTGAAACTTAAAACATACAAAAAAAAAAAAAAAAAAAAAAAAAAAAAAAAAAAAAAAAAAAAAAAAACCACATCAATAATCATTATTTCTTCAAATACACGAAATAAAAAAGTTTTCAAATGACATTTCTGGCTATAATGAACGATAAACGTGATCTGAACATGTTTTGCTTATTTCTTAACAAGACAAACAAAGAAGCAAATTGGATTTTAGTCTAAAATATAAAAAATGACCAATATTTATTAATTCAGTAACCAATATAATGCATAATACAAAATAAAATTCTATAAATATAGCAATACTAAGCAACGAAATTCAATGTAAAGACAATTTCAGAAATTAATAGGAAACAAAAGTCTTGGTATGATTTTTATAATGAAAAAATGAGAATGTATCATAGGCGATATCTTCAAGCAATATAGACCATATTAATATTTATAAAAAGAATGATATTCTTAAACTAAGGAAATCACTCACAATTTAAATATTTGTAATTTGAATACATTGGTTATCAGTATGAATGCTAGGAAGCGAAATGGTTCTATAGGATTTTCAACAATATTAACGACTGTCATAGTGTCGTAGGTTATTAAAGAAGGAGAATTCTCAATAAAAAATTAGCGCTCTAAAAATAAATCAGGAAAATAAAGTTAAAGCTTCCAAGAGATAAAATTTTACTAAGGGATGGTTAGGGGTGGTCTGACCCACATAAAAGGGCCAATTTAGTAACCAGGAATACTGGTACATACTAAGCAGGATCAAAATTTCAAATAGCCCGCAGGACTCCTTTGTCAGGATACTCGGACGAAGATAGGACCATCTCTTTTCCAAAAGTAATTAAAGTCCCCTGACGAAGACTGAATATCTATGAAGTGAAGGGGAAAATTAATAAAGGAAGAGGAAGCCAAAGACGGCTATATTTATGTCTAGGAGGGAATGCGAAAACACGTCGGGGCCAACTTTTTCAATCAGGGCACCGCGCCTCTTCCCCGCCCCTTCAAGAGAACCCCAAAAATCCGCTATCTCCCCAGGGCCAATACTTTCTATAAGGCCATCAGGGTCAGATATCCGATTGTTAAAAGGGCAACTTAGCGAGGTAAATTAGATCCTAAGGTAGCCTAGAAATTCGGAATAACCATTAATAGAAAATATGTCTGAGGATTCGATTCAACTATATTCTTTTTAAATTTACTATATTTTCTTAATTATAACATTGTAAACAAGCAAGGGCCTGTTGTCTGACTACTACTAAACATAAATATTCCGATAATTCAAATTGTATTGTATTCTGATCTACTGCTGCATAATGTTTTGCTTAATGGTATAAATCAGGTGTAACTATTAGGTCTACTTCCGGACAAAATTAGTTTTAAAAACTAAGGACTGAAAGCTGGGTCAGGGATAAGACTTAGATTTAGGCAAAGCCTACCCTAACATATCCCACCCCACCTCACTCGGACTAAACTACCCTCCAGGAAAAAAAACTTTCGGAATAAAATACAATTTTTGTTATCATGAAATAGTTATGCTCCAGAATGAGTATTGGTAATCACCAAGAATAAATAAATGTAATTATTCCATAATGAAAATTACAACTTTTATTAAAGTTGATATGACCATGCTATTTTCTTCAATAGATGTGAAACCTGTTTCAAATCACTTTACAATGGTTTAATAGTAATTCTCTTTTAAATCGATTATTTATTATTTATAACATTTGTTAAAACTGTTATCATTAAACTAAATGAAGTTTGTTTTTTTTTTTTTTTTTTTTTTTTTTTTTTTTTTTTTTTTTTTTTTTTTTTTTGCAGGCTATGGTATCGATGATATGTTATAATGTTACGGCAGACGGCTCACAACAGACGATGTTATTTTCTAAATTGATTTTTGGATTCTACGTATCTTGAAACGTAAAACTTAAATTTTGAGGGAGGTTACAATTTTGTTTTTCTTGTTCGATCAAAAAGATTCATAATTGATCATAATAAACCAAAATAGATGTTTTCAATAATTTGTTGTTAGCAAATTCATTAAAATATTATAAAGTGTTGGGAAATAGGTAATGTTTAAAAAAAATAATATAATAGTATGAATGTTACGGTACCATACTAAACCTTATAAGATTTACAAGAAAATAAATTTTGTAAAAATTTTTTTTTAAATTCTGTTACATAACTATCCAAAATAATTAAACATCATTTTAGAATTTTTATTTTGTACGTTATTTGTACACCAAATATAAAAACAATTAATAATTCGGCTACGATTGGTCATGATAGAATTAAGCTATGAATGAATAAAAACTTTTACTTTGACTGTCAATATCTCTCAACATATTCTTTTTCTACATTTCATGAACAATAACAATGACAAGGAGAAATGTCCGTATGTATTTAAAATATCACCATACATCGCCAATCTTAGCTAGTTGAGGTAATAAATGGAAATGAAGCACAACAGCCAAGTCAAGGCATCATTAAATATTCCCAACTATTATTTTCTAAAAACTTTAAGACTTGTTAAAAAAAAAAAAAAAAAAAAAAAAAAAAAAAAAAAAAAAAAAAAAAAGCTAGTGAAACACGTATTGTAAGCAAGGTTATGCAAGATGAGGAAAGGAATTGAAAAGATGACACCGATCTATACAAAATAGCAAGTTTTATTACTTATAGAAACTTTTTAAATCGATTCCAGAAACGAAAATGAGACTTAACAGGTAATTCGAGAGATAGACTCTGAAGAAAGAATGCTATCGGAGCAACATTGAATCCAACAATAGCCACCTGGAAATATGGGAAAAGTCGTTATATCCTATCAAGGAACAAACAATAGAGAGGAGATAAAAGAGAGATTATGGAACCCGGATAAAAATATAAGACAAATAAATAGCTGCGGATTGGCAAGGTATCGACATGGAAATAAATCGGGAATGAGGAAAGCATGAGGGCATTGCTATTCAACCCCCGCTTCAGACAATGCTTGCTACTGCCAGGCCAGCAACTCACTCATTCAGCAAAGCCCTCCTTCACTTCTTTCCCTCTCTAAATAATCAGCATTCCCTAAATAATAATAATCCCCTCTCACTTAGTTCACCTTCCAACACTAGAGGGTTGGTGTGGCTTCCCTCTTTTATTTACTCCCAGTCCAATACGGCATCAACCTTAACTTCCTGCTAAATCAGTTTAATTTAAAAAAAATTTCTTGTAGGTAAATAAAGATTTACAGACACGAATTCTTTTATTCAATAAAATTATTAATACTAAAAAATCCTGACAAAAAGCTGAATGGATTCGTTCCATATTTAACACCTTCGAAAAAAATGTCAGTACTAATTAAAGCTTCGTTGGTGGGTACAATTACATTATACCCAAGGCATTATGAGATGTAATAAAATTAGCAGGTGATATTTGTTAAAATTTACAACAACGTTTACAATTGAACAGATAAAAAAAGTGATTCCCATATGACATAAAAAAAGGAGTTGAATAACAATCGAATGGAAACACCAGCCCTTCTCTGTGTTGGAAGGTCAGAGAGCACTCAGATCCCATTGCAGTAGTAGGGTGTAGGTAATAGAATATAAAGGAAGGTTTCGGATTGAAGGGTTTGAATTGAATTGCAGAATGCAGCTGATTTTTTAATTAAATTGTTCGTAATCTGTATTATTAAGAAGTGACGCCAAATATTCAGTGGGCATTCTTGATATTGCGAAGGGGATAGAAAACCATACGTTAAAATGCAACAAACCCCTGAAGAAATAGCAAAATTTGCAGATACGCCACTTTTGCATTGCACCGACGATTTGGAAAATTTTATAGGATCTTAACGGTTTTGTGATGCCCCAAACGCTCAATTCCATATTCCCAAAACGTTGTGTAGACCTGACATCAATTGGGAAAGTGCAAACAAATAAAATAAAATGAAATGGATAAGTTTCAAAACTTTAGTAGATATTAAAAATACTCGGAACCAAAGAGCGGTTTCTTGCCTTTTTATCTTTTCATATGTAACTACGTATAACAGTGTCAAGATTATTTTCCATTCAACAGGTATAATAGGAATGTAGTTGAAGGTAACTGGAGGAGAACAGATTGTACGTTTACGATGAAAGTAGGAGAACTGTAAGACAGTCTGCACACGGGTTGTTGCTCATGCGATTCGTTTTCGTCTCGTCAAGCGTGCGAAAAAAACGATTTTCGTCCCCCTCGTTTAACGTAAGCACACGAGTCGTCGAGCTATCGTTTACAATTCAAGAATACTGGAAATATATAATATTAAATACCTTAAAAACAGGAATTAACGAAACTTTTTGACAATTTCATGTCAAGTACATTAGCAAAAGTAGCATCTAATTTCCTACTATTTTCACCTACTAATACTAAAAAAAATATATACATATTATATTAAATAAAATAAAGGAAATGTAAACATGAGTAATTTAATTTCTAAAATAATTTTGACATGGTAATCTGTTCTCGGATAACTGGCTCAACTTTAGCTCAATGAGGACTCTTGACTGACTAAAATGTATATACATGAACTGCTTAATGTTAGAACTATAAAGTGAAAGAAAAAAATATTTGAAGGAATAATTATT
Organism: Rhaphigaster nebulosa; assembly: GCA_948150685.1. Taxonomy (NCBI): domain Eukaryota; kingdom Metazoa; phylum Arthropoda; class Insecta; order Hemiptera; family Pentatomidae; genus Rhaphigaster; species Rhaphigaster nebulosa. The sequence continues at coordinate 26,034,674 of OX411310.1, read as the reverse complement.
TCATCAATCATAAATATCTTATTTCGTGAAATAATCATTTCATCAATCACGAAATTGCTTTTTTCGTGGAATAATTATTTAACACTTATATTCAAGTAAAACAATGAAATGAATGATTACAAAAATAATTCGTTTAGATCATTCAGCGATTTAATTCTTGAATATTATTATTTTAATAAATTTTGCGCAGGTCTAGGATATAGGGCATGAGATGCACTAATAACTCAGCTTTCACTTTTTCAATTAATTCTTCACAGCTAGATTCTAAAAGCGCCTGTAGGGTAGGGTTTATAAACTTTTTTTTTCATTTTTTCCCCATTGGTTTGGCCCAGATTTTAAAGTTTTCCATTATTACTTTCATCTTGTCTTCCACTCTGAAGATATCCAAATAATAATGTCCTCGTAGTCTCAAACGAGCAGTCATTGGGCCTGAGTACTGCGCTGCACCACGATTCAAAGACGACAACGAGTTCGTGCAATCGGAAGAAGATAAAAAATAAAAAAAATTAGTAATTTTAGATCTAAAGCTTTTTCGAGCCAAAAATAAAATAAAGTAGTCATTGATATCAAGGCTATTAGAATTTGTTCCGGATAGGATGCCAGTGCTTAGAATAGGTCAAACCGAAATAGTTTCAGTAAATTAAGGTTGGAGATTTCATGGTAAAGAAAAACAATATTAATTCTGGGAATAAAACAAAAGGGTTGAAAGACCAAGATTAATTTACACTATGGTTAAAGAAGCTAATAGCCTAGATCGAGACTAGAACATGGCCACTTGAGGGGTCCAATAACAGCCAGGATTAGTCGCGCCACTACAGCAATGATTGATTTCGATTCCGACTCTCTACTACTAAGGTACTTAGACATCACAAAGATCACACCACTACGCAGCAGCAATGTAAATTACCTGCCATACCGCAATCAGCTTATTAGATAATGTCATTAATTAATACATAGAGATAGAGAGGCAATCCTAATCTGGCAACTTCCAAATAAACGTGTATAATTAATTGAACAAAATATAAGATGTTTATAAAAGCAACAATGGAACACCGTCCCGTTCTCCATGAATTTATATAAATCAGTAAAATTATTTCAGTTTTGATTATACTTATGTTGTCGTTTCTTCACTAAGCAAATATTTAATAAATACATAAATTATTAAATTTACTAATATTCTCTCTTATTTAAATTATACGATTCTTCTTTTAATGTCCCATCTTGAAAAAACCTGCAAAGTTGGCCAATATGTCGGTAAACATTAAATTAAATAAGGTTTACTCTTTGTAAATTCAAATTAAGGCTGCTTCTCCTACCTCCTCACTTCTTATGGCACATGGAATTCTTCATCAGTGATGCCCTCCCACAACTCCAATGTACATGTTGGCCAGGAATCAACAACAATAACAAGCGGTATCATGTCAAAATTATCATACATTATCCAACCCAGGTGTAATAACAGGTTTATTATACATCCCCAGTGGGCATGAGGTTTCAGAAGAACGCGGTTACGTCAGACGCGCCTACAGAGCGTCTAAGTTAACTCCTATTGTTCCAACGCTAGTGGCGAAGTTTTCTTTGGTAATTCATTTATGAAGTTTAATATCTGTAACTTCCTAGAGGGACTTGATTACCCTTGGCTCGGGGAACAGGGTTCGGCCATTATTCCTATCCCCTTTACTCCTGTTATACCTTTAAACAAGGATTTAATGACTCTATAGCGCCCGGTCATTACTGATTCATGGAATTTTTCAGGAAACGAAAGAGTGAGCTCTGAACACGAAGTTGCTGTTTTTTTCTTTTTCCTTTTATACCTAGATATTGTATATTTAATGAAAAACATGAGGCGAACGGCCTTAACCTAATTTCATTTATTCAGGAATTGGGTACATTTTTATATTCCTCAACTATAACCTTAAATCTCTAAGAACTAATTTAATTACCAATCTACGCACGTTTTACCAAATTCAGAAATCATCTACACATCACATGAGATAGGCTTTTATTACTAGAATTTTGGTCTGAATGGAATATTTTTATTATTCAATTACATGGAATGTGACACAACTGGCAAATTAATTCATCAGATTTGTACTCAATAATGTATGGCTTGCAGATATAAGATCACAGTGCTGAAGACGCATGAATTTGGCAAAATTTGACAGGGTAGTGGTGGATGATGGATTGGGAGAGATGATGATTATGCTTTAGGTTTTAGAATGTTTCTAGAATTAGCAAATAGTAATATTTGTTACTGATTTATTTTTATTGTCATTATATTTATTTAAGGGTGATACACAAGGATTACACTGAATAATGCCTCTATAAATACTTTCAAATATTTGCACTTCGATTATAATATATCATAACTAATCATTTCTAATCTAACCCAAAAACATTCTCATGTCAAATTAATATAATTTTTTATTATGATCATACTATTAATTTGTTAAGATTTCCTAATACGAACACGATTATATCTTTTTCTCGAATGTGGCGTATCTTATATATATGAAGAGTTCTCTTTGAGACGCACCTGACCAACCTCAAAGGGAAAAGCGTGCCGGAGTTGAAACGGACCCATTTGATCGAGGCAACTCGCGTACCGCAGTATAATAATGGAGCTGGGATATCATGCGAGCCTTCTGCCGGGTCTCCCATTAGGTTCAGTAGAATGCCATCAAGGAAATGTAGGCAGTATGTCTCCTGTAATCGGCGGAGTGAGTCGAGTCTGGGCATTTTAATTTCGCTGACCCTCGCATCTATCCTTCACATGAGGACCCTTTTTACATCATTATAACCCTACAGTATTTTTTGCTGGAGTACTTCAAACCTAAATTTATGAATATACGTAATTAAAATATAACATATAACTGAAGTTTTTATAAGTGTGCAACACATTTCGCAGCGGTTTTAAAGGAATTAAAGATTTTCATAGGTGTAAAAATGTTATTACTTATTTTAAAAGTTGTAGAAAGCGCTCCAACATCATTAAAAATAGAATGGTGATAGGGGTAAAATCATTCCTTCTTAAGATTAATTTGACCAACCTAATTTGGTCCACAATAGTTTAGTTATTTAAACCAAATTTTTAAGTTTTATTTATCAAACAGAATCAAAGTATTTAAACCAAAAACATTAAATACAAAATATCTGAAGTTTTTTAAACAAGCTTATAGAAGAGATCGAATAAAAGGCACGCGTAAACATAAATTGTATAATGAAAAAAAAAAAGAATAATAAGAAAGAATAAGAATAAACTTTTAACAAAGTTTTAAGCATATTTCCTAAGTTCATTTTGATTCGAGTTTTTTTTTTTTAAAGTTGATTATTATTTTTATTTTATTTTTTGTTCCGATCTGCTTTCATGGGCAGAGACTCAAAGAAAGAACGTTCCTTATCTGTTCTTTTGTCAGCTACCTGTCTTCTTCAGGGCCGTTCCTATCGATCCCATGATAAACGAATCTGCTATTACCCCAAAAAGGGGGAGGGAATAAACATCAGGAAAGCATTAGTAAAGATTAGAAATCCTTATCGACAGACGGTAGATAAATTAGCAGCAAACTTGGTTGAGGTTTTAAGCCTCCCTCCCTTTCCCCCTCTCTCCTTACCCCCAAAAAAGGCCTAGATTAAGGTTTTTAGCGACTGAATTTACTGTTAGTTTGAGAAATATTTTCAAAGCGAAACTGACGAATAGAAAATAAGGGCCTTATAAGCGGCAATTTTTTCATTTATTTATTCTGCTTTTTTTTATAGGCATATACACTGTAATATTTAAATATCGACGTCATTTATTGAAAAAGACGTGAGTGCCATTTAGCAAACTTTACAGGAAACGACTTTTCCCCAAATAACAATATTATTTTTTTTTTATTCTTTATTGTATACAGTAGGAGTTTATTCAGAAGGCAAAACCTTTATAATCACAATATATTTTAAGGCTTCTAGAACCTGGTTAAGGCCAGAGTGACCACTGAGAGTCGTTTGTATTTGGTGCTCAAGTCATCAATAGTCGATTTGTAGTCCATTTCCAATTTTTTTTCTCGATATATCGTGAGCGGGAATTGATAGAGGTTGTGTTTTCATCCCATAATAAACTGAAACATAAATTTTAAATTTTTGGCGCTAAAGCCATCTTCAAAAAACGACGTCAATATCAGTAGTGTTGCTTACGATCGGAAGCATCAATCGAAATGGAAATATTAAAAAAAAATGTTTATCCAAAATAATTAATATAATATAATAACAAAATGTATATTTTATATATATATATATATATATATATATATATATATATAAAATATACATACACATGCATTGCAATAAATTGACTAATTTTGTATATGTTTTAATACTACTTAACTAAATATATTTTAACATTTTATCTTAAATACATGGTAGACCGCTTTTGTGGTAAATAGGAGAACGATGATTCTTAAAGTCGAAAGGGTTTGAAACGGGAATTACTCAGCTACTCAGCCTCATAAGATTGGTAGTAAATCAGCAGTTAATTATAAGCGGAAAAAAGACAGTATATATTAAAATTTGTATTATACTTTTAATATAATATTTATAGTCAGAGAATAGGTTAGGTTAGGTAAGCTTTTAGTCCGTTTCTTGCCAGTCTGATGCAATATTCATGGTCTACGACAGATTCGGTAGTTTATTTATTTGAACTATAACATTTCTTCTCTAACAATGAACAAGCACATGAGAATGCCGAAAAACACAGCACCATTTATTTTTTATTTAAAATTAAAAGCCTACAAAGCTCCTACATGAATTCTTTTCCTAAGAATTATTTATTAAAATAAAACAACAAAATTCAGAATAACTATAAGTAATATAACAAAAAAAAAAAAAAAAAGTAATCTGGTAAATTCTTTGGTATATTTTTTTAAATTGTTTCCGAAAATATTGAATTCTGCTTTTAAAAAATCTGGTTCCGCAGCAAAATTTTAAAAATAATAATATTTAGATGAAAATAAAACTACAAAATATTGACATTTTCCTTAGGTAATACGCAGTTAAAAAAAAAAACCTGTAACTAAGCATTCAGTAACAACAGATTTAAAATATATATATATATATATATATATATATATATATATATATATATATATATATATATATTTGATAGTCGAAACCATTTTCATTCAATAGTTTATATCAGATAGGCATGGAATCGGTAAGGAATATATGCAATAACTACATATATATATATATATTTTTACGGTAAAAAAAAACAGGAATATTTTGCATAAACATTTCTTATGCAATACTAAGTTAAGGTAAGAAGAGAATTCAGAGGTTGCGCGGCACTTTCAGAATTTAAATGTGAAATGTAATAGAAACTAGCTGCAATTTATTATGTTTGTTCTAAGTAAATTCACCTATACTATGAATAATAAATAAAACTAAAAAATATATATTGTGAGTAACCTGACAAATGAAGTTACTTTTATACTTAGCGAAACGAACAAGAATAATTATTAAAAGCTACCAAGTTTTAACGTTATAGCCGAACTTCTATATTAGCTGGAATAACTCAGCCATTAAAATATGTCAGCCAAACTCTGACTGTAGCCGTTGGCTGAATAACACACCTGATATCATTCACAGAAGAGAACTTCAACAACTGTAAACCCAACTCATCTATTCAAACAAGAGAAACTGTACAAACCGGAACAAAAGATTTATTTATAATTAGATAAATTCAATCTCATATAAATGATTATTCTGTTTTTGAGTAAAAAATAAATATATGAATTTATCTGAAACGAAACCTTCAAAGAAGTTCAATTTATTATACTGATTACTTAAACATAAAACTTTAAAATAATTTCCTGTTTCTGTGAAAAGGGAATGGCTGGCCCACTTATCAGTTAAACTCAAATCCCTCTAATTTCTGTGATCGAGAAGACCACCAAGATTTTTAAAATCTGAACAAAATACAAGAACAAACATAAGAGTGAAACTTTTAATCGAGAGAAGAAAAAAAAATCACAGTAAAATTCTTCTTCAAAATGAATCAAGAGGCGAATCTAAACAAACTTGTTAACATTGTTTATCAATGAAACAGGAGCCCACAAATTCATAAACAAAAAACAATAAACATTGCAACCCGTTAGTGCTGGCTGGCTGGTGGTACAAACGATTCCGTTTTACTTCAAATAAACTCCTAAGAGAAACAAACACAATGGAAAAAAATCCAGATCGGAGCCAGTACAAGAATTTTCTTCTTCAAGATGGGAGGAAATTATTTAATTAGAGGCGATTTTTTTTCTTAAAACTGGCTTGAAAAATTATTCTAAGGAACTTGAAAACTTGGTCTGATATATCAGAGAGAAAAAGGAATCCAATTTAAACATTTTATTTCAATATTTTCCGCATTAGTGAAAAAAACTGATAAACTATCATTAACTTCATAAAGCAAAATAGTACGTAATACACGGAGCTTTTATGGTACCTTTTATTTGTTTTAATTAAACTTCCATAACGATTACTTAATATAGAAGAAACAGGTAAAAAAAAAAATATGTAGTTCGTTGTCTTAGCACCCCATAACTATTTTCGGGATATAAAGTTAGTTCAATACACGAGAATAATACAAAGACTTTTTTTTAAGAAAAAACTTTGAAGCTGAAATATAAGCAGAGTAGAATCCAAATAAAACTAAAGGCAGCGTTGGCTGTTTTGGTGTGTCGACGAACTGAATTCATTTGAGTCAATTCTACGAAATGTAAAAAAAAAATAAAGTAATTAACTGTCTAGACAAAATTGTTATGAACTATTTCTTAAGCTGATTAGCCTTCAACTCAAGGAAATTTGTAATAAAAAAAGAATATCAAAAACATAGTAGGTTGAAGCATTTTTTTATTTATTATTTGTAAATAAAATAGTTCTTTCTAAATTATACAATATACTAAACTAAAGCAATAGAATATATATATATATTTTAATAACTTAGGTATAGAATGGCAGTTTAATTTAGGGGTTGATAATGATATGATACGATATAGGGGATGATTAAATTTCAAATTAACTAACCAACATCTATCCATCAACCTTAACCCACGATGTTGACAGGTTATTGTAACGTTCGGTTGTTGACATTTGGTGCAGCCTTAGTTGCAATATATTAACTATTTATGAATAATCAGCCACTTGTTAACGAAAAAAAGAAGTAAGAAATCAGGGAATTTAAATAAAAGTTATCTCTTAACCATTTAAAAGGTCACTATGAAGTTGAAATTAGAAGCAATTTCTAAAATGATATAGATAGACTTATTACCGAAATCAGACACGGTGATTGTCTCTAAGAACTGCCTTCTTGATGAATGACGGCATTGATATTCGGTTAAATACAACAATTAACAAGACGAGGAATGTCATAGGTAAAGTATCTATGGATGATGAATTGAAATGAGTAACAATTAACTGATAAGTTGACAATACATGCGTCTCGATTTTTAAAGAAGTAATAGCAACAAACGCGCATGAAGTTCAAATGTTGAAAGTCATCGCGGAACCTTGAACCAGAACTTTCAAGCTGAGAGATAATTGGGATGATTCAAGGCAGTAAATCAGGATCAAGGAAAGCATTTTCAACAGCGGACCGATGCGGAAATCAACTACTTAACATCAATCATATCGATCATTACTACAAAATTAGTCAATGAAAAAGGATCGCATGTAAATTCATTGAAATTTAAACATCAATTCTTCGATTAATAAAATAATTAGTAAGCCATAAATTAGAAGAAAAAAAATACATGATAAGATGAGAAGAAAGTTGTAGTCCGCACCCATCTCAAGTTTTCCGACCTCCACCAAGTACTTTAAGAAAAAGAGAAAAAGAAATGTGGGGTGAGTTTGGCATCCATCCTTTTCCTTTTACCTTTATATTTGGAAGGATATTTATTATGAATCAACGTTATTAATTTTATTTAGAAATAAAATTTTTCTTTTATAGTATTCTTTAATTTAAAATTGCACTGAAAATTAACTGTGAAATAATAAAAAAAAATGTATTAATCAATACACTTTCACACAGTAAATGTATCACATATAATAACTGTTGGCATACAAAATGTAACAAAAATTATGGCATCGCATAATATCAATAATACAACCGATTTTTTACTCATGCACTTTATTTATTTGTTTAAAGAGAAATATTTAATTTAAAAAGAGAAGAAGGTATCATTACAAACATTATTTTACTTCAAAATACATAAATTTAATATTTCTTAAATTCAACGATGCATTATTATTATTATTATTATGTAAGTCAAGTTTTTTTTTTATTAAAATCAGTGCGATTTGAAAATATACGTAATGAGGACCTGTTTCTTATTAATGTCAAATTTCAAAGGAATGAAAAGAGGAATACAGAAAAAGGAATCAAATTTGATGTCAATGTAGAGACAGTTCATTGTGTTGCAAATTCTTCATAGATAAATATTTTTTTAAAATGAATTATAGCTGATTCGAACAGGACTTGTACCAAATCCTGGATTAGAACAACACTTGCAATGTGCAGAAGAAATCAGGGTGCTAACCTAACGTACATCAAATGAAAACAATGCCATCGCCGAGTTGGAAACACGGCTCTTTACCAAGCTAAACATTTTAACAAGAATGTACATAACAATTTATCTCTGAATAAATTTAATTAAATTCAGGATTACGAACTGAGCTTTGCTTTTATAGGTAGCTTACATTACCAACGCCAAGACCTATCTAGATTTGACTCAATCTTCCTTCAAGTAATTCACGTCAATCCTCATTCCTTAAGATTCATTCAAACAATTCCATTGCAATAGATAAATAAAATATAATTGCAAAAACTATTAAAGAAAGACATTATGGACGATACGGAAGGTTTTTGCGCAGTTTTCAATAACAAAGTGCTGAATCAAACGGCAATGCTCCAATTTCACAATAATGCCGATAAACAATTATACTGCCGAGTAGGACGAACGAACGGAATGGACAAAGGAGAAGAAAGGAAAAAAAGATGGTCAGCACTTTCCTGAATAGCTGATGGATATTAATTGGAGACTGAGGAGCCCAACGCCAACAACAGAAAACTACAAGTTCAATCCATTAATTTATATTTAAACTTTTACAACTTTTTCGTAGGACTCAAGGGGATATATATCCTAGAACTTGGTCGAATCGCATTTTGAAGTTTAAATCTTCAAAGAAATATACGTTGATTTATTCCTGGATTTTACGGTTAGACCTTAGTAACATGCAAAGGAATGTATTTCAAAAAACAGATTCAAAACTTGTAATGGACATGTTTTAATATATCTTAATGAAAACAAAATTAGAACCAGTTTTTTAAATATCTTTGGATCATACCCTTCCAAAGCGAAGATTCCATATTCCATTTATTATTGCCAAATGCGATTAACTTTCAGTACTCGATAAATCCGCATATTTTATAACATGGTATTGAAATAAACAGATACTTCAAACAATCGTGAAATAAAATAACCTAGAATACAGTAAACGAGGATAATGTGAATTCGTAATTTACATTTGACTAAAGCCTTTGAGTCGATGTAGATTAAAGGATGTTAAATTTCAAAATATATAATCCTAAAATAGATAAATTCATCTTTCATTTTTTTAATGATTCAATGCAAAAAAATATTGCTTCAATAAGCTACGGGCAATATTAATTCTCAGTTTACAGTTCAAGAAAAATAATTATTTTAATTTTTAGGTTTAGGTCTGTATAAATAACTTTTCATAACTAGTACAAATAATTTTGGTTTTCGGGTACGGTAATATTTTAAAATAATAAATATTTTTATTTGATAGAGTCAAAACGTGAGGAGTTTTTACCACAAAACTTTATTTTGTGCTAAATATTGTTATTTGAGATTTATAGCGTTTTAGTTTCTAATTTTTACTACGAATTTTGTTAAAATAAACTCAGAACAAAACAAGTTAGAAAAAAATACTTATTCGGCCATTGTTTGTTCAAATTTATGAATTATAATTCCATATTGGAAGCATCTAGAAATTTACATTTTGATAACTTTCAGTATAGGTATAATATATACTGAAATAAAAAATAAATATTATTGTGATATATGAGATATTCTGAGACGATCATTTTATTTTATTTTTAATTTTTGAGCCTTAATTCACTTTTTTTACTCTTTTAGTATCATTGTGAATGTACTTTTGAAAATAGGTTCAATAATTATATTTGCGAACCCATTCAAAATTTTTATACATATATAGTTGGCAGGTATGAAGTTACAAAAAGTAATATGGTGCTATATAGCTGATTTTATTCACTCTTATAAGCGGAGCTACACAGTTGTATACTGTTCCGATTCGACATAGCCCTCTAATAAATATAAAAGGGTTGTTATAACTGTTTGTGTACCATAGCTTCCTTGAGCTGCTTGGGGCAGATGGGGCTGAGCCACGAGTGGATGTTGATGAACCTCTTCGGCAACAATTTCATGGTCGTCCTGGAATGAGTTATGACAGGTATGGCCGAACTCGGAGGCGACTCCGGACTCGAAGGGGGATCGACGAGGCCGACCCCCGTGCTGAGGGGGCCGGGGCTCTCCAGCACTACCATAACACTGTCACTACGTCAACAACAACAACAAACAAAACAAACACGTCACTCCCTCAGCCGTGGCATAGTTGACTCGCGGCACCCGAGACAAGACTGCACCGCCTTCCATCCCCCACCACTGGCCACCCCCACTCCGCCATCGCTGTCCCCCTTCCACCAAGTCGGTTCATATTTATCCAATCACATTCCCTCTATTCCATAAATATTTTTCAATTTGCCTATGGAATAAACATGGTCTACCTACCTGTCCTAAAAATAGGACATATTGATAAAGTCTGATCTACATAACTAATCCGCTGCCAGGAAACTGACCATATCTGATCCCCAAGCCAATGACCATTAAGATTACACAGATTATACTCTTAACGTAAAAAAAAAACAAGAAAAAAAATTGTTTTTAAAACGCGGATCTAACATTGATAAATTCCTTTAAAATTTATTAAGATTTAATATTCACTAATTGCTAGTTTGTTGATTTTATTTTTTACATCGCTGTCATCAAAGCTCACTCATAGTAAACTTTATTACCAAAGATCTTAAATTTTAAAATTTTAAATTGTTACTTGGCGAGGAACTTAAAAGGCTTCTGCTTAGTTAAGATGACCGGATAATTTTTTTTTAAACCCAACAAAACAAAAACAAAAATGCTCTAAGACATGGGGCAGATAATTGTTTATTCTGTCATAGCCGTGGATCGACCCTGGAGTCAGGAGAACCTCCTTGGTATACCCAACCTCTATAAAGTGGATTCCTGACCCTTCAATGAGTTGGGAAAAATCTGGCGGCTGAGCGAGACCTTCTTACTAAAGAAATATAACTAACTTCTTTAACAAGTACTGAGCCCAAGAGCCTTCACGGGTTTTAAGTGATTCAGATTGCCTTCTCCCCCCTCCCCTCCTCTACCCTCTGATTACAATATTTTAATACTAAGGATTATAGTACGTAAGAAATTCAAAAATAAAATAAAATGGTAGTTAATACATTTAATTCTATTTTTTAATTACAAATATTGTCTGTCCAAAGTATGGAGTCCGAGACGCCTAGTCTGCATTTCTGCATAAGGCAAGTTACACAGATTAGGTTTTTAAAAGTTTTTTTTTTTGCTTCAGCATGTAGAATTTTGAAATATAATTATGTTTGATTGAAAATTTTGTTTTTTTGGCTTAAAGATTCAGAGGGCAATAATACAACTGCCAAAATGAAAACATTTAAAAGTATTCATATACTAAAGTACATTTATTAAAATATACATGAAGAGGAAATTTTCGCACACGAAAAGTACACATAGGATTAAATATTAAAAATTTCTAAAACGGTGATATTGCCATACTAAATACAGTAGTGGAGATAATGTTGCGTATGGAAAACAAGATAAAAACAGAAAGGCTATGAATAATCTCTCATTCATAATTAATGATCAATGATTGAGTATTGATCATGAATAAAACGACACAAGATCTTGAAAAAAGTCAAGCCTTCATTACAACCATCCAATCCCACTTGTGCAATATATACAACTTTTAAAACTAATAAACTTTATAACAGCCGAAATTTAATTATATGTATTATTATATGCATTAGCTGTACCCGCACTGCAGTTTTCCAATTTCAAGTTTTTTTTTTTTTGTGTTCAACTTTTAAAAGATAGTTTGAGTAAAAGAAGACAGAACTATTGTTCTTATCATTATACTGTAAAGTTTGTGCAAAACTTATACAAACAACTTTTAAAAAAAAAGATTTAGGTTTAATTTTTTATTTTATTTTTAACACATCACTTATATATTACACATTTCCTTATACTTATTGCTATATGAATTGAATGGGAAAATAAATAAAAGTATTATAGCGAACATAGATTCATCGAGGAAACATATAATTCAATTCAATGCCTTGACTTGCTTGAAAGGAAAGGAAGAAACACTATGTTTTTTTCACAACAAAAATCATTTTATTTTTAAAGCTAGTGCTACTTTAAATGTGATTTTATTACTTACACAGCCGTAGGTTATCAGAAAAAAGTGTTTTTTTAGTTAATACATATTTCTTTAATATTTTTCAAGTTGAAATTTCAATTCTGAAAACATTTTCTAAAGGCACTTATACTCTTTTGCATTCCTGTACTTCAATTATCGGAAAGCTACCAAACTTTCAGCGAAACCATCAGTTACCAACTAAAATTTTGACTGTAAATATTCCAAGCCCTAAGAGGTGAAAATTTTACTCGGCAATAGATTGCATAATTTAGAATTCGTCTCATTTCATTAAAACGTTTTCTAGGAAAAGGATCAAATGATAATAAATTTGGGAAAACTACAATAAAGCTTTTTCTCTCCCTAATTTCTGATTTAGTTAACAAATGACGCTTTCACACCTTAATTTCCCTCTTGTTAAAATGTTTTTGCAGTTACCTTACTTCCATATGTATGAAGTTGGCATGACTACGTTTACAGAATTACCCCTTTTTTTTCATAGTTTTTCCACATTTCTCCTCTTAAGGAGAGAATTTCGAAAAATTTAATGCAAATAAATCTTCCGAAAGAAATTCTCTGAATGATTGAATTCTCTAAAAAGTGAAAACCGCATCAAAATCGGTTTGGGCTTTTCAGGTTTAGCGAATACAAACAAAAGCAGGCTGAATTGGTATATATCTAGATGTAGAGATAGTTTTAAAATAAATTTGTTTGTGGTTGTGCGTGTGTATATGGCCTGATTTATATATATATATATATATATATATATATATATATATATATATATATATATATATATATATATATATATATATATATATACGTAGAAGGTAAAAAAAATTGATAAACAGTAACACTTTATAAAATAATTAAGATCGGTTACCGAGAAAAGGTTTTGTGATGAGAATTAATGATATTAAAAATAATAAAACTCTATATTTTAGCAAGTAAATATTTCGAAATTATCCTTCAGAAAATTAAGAAGAAAAAAGAAGATAATTCTGATAAAGTGGGATAAAGCTGAGAACTTAAAAAAGGGTGATCAAAGCTACGGCAATGAGGGGAAAATGTACAACTAAGGTATTTTTTTTTATTTAATAAAACCTCCGCAATCTCTCGTCCCTTTAGAGATAATTAAACTTTAAATTAGTAACAGGAAAAGAATACTTTCTGATCTAATGAAAAATCATCAAAGTGTAGCGTTTATTAAAGCGGCCAATAAAGCAGTAAAAATGATGAAAGGATCGTCAAAGAGGCAATACCGGTATTTACAAAATAAAAATATGAGAGTTCGACAAATCTTTCATATAGGAGGCACATCACTTACTTTAGCTGAAAGATGAGATATTCGATGGAAAAACGGTATCGTACTTGCCCCAGATTCAAAAAGAAACTTCAATCCAATATACCATCATGCGGATGTCAACTAAGAAACTTCAGGACTCTTGATAAATAATCTTATAGAAAAACAGCTCTAAAATAGCTCTAGAAAAAATCAAAAATCAAAATCTAGGATGCTGTGTTGTTTGACGATTTCCTTAATATGAATCAACTATAAAATAATAATTGTAAGAAACAACTGTTATAATTACAGTCCCAAATTTTATAATTAAATACACCAAAGGCCAATGCTATTTTTTAATGTAACCTAAACATTGACATAGCAGAGAACCGAAATTTGAAAATATGAAAAAAAAATTATATAATAATTTATCATCTAGATTACAGGAGTAGAAATCAGTATTTCGCTCATGGTACCAAAGCGTGACGTAGAGTTGGTCAAGAGCAATGAACTCAGAACTTCTCAGTCATTTTCTCAGTCCACAACACAACGAGCCATGACCAAGATAGTATTACTAAATTTAATTCTTAAAAGATAATGGGTTGCAATTTGTTGTAGTTTTTGAACTATACAAGTAAAATTCAAAGAACTTTGTGTCAGTTTTTTAAATGACAATATATATATATATATATATATATATATATATATATATATATATATATATATATATATATATAATAACTTGATAATTTTACTTTTATTTTTTAATCGTCTTTAAATTTAATAAGTATTACAGTGTATTATTATTATTCGTCCAACTATTAACTTAATTTAGTTATGCAATAACTATTTCAAAACAAGAACTGTATTCTCAGCTGATCTTTAATTTAAGGTCATCGTAGGTGCATTTTATATACGTTTCATAATTCGAACAGCACGGTTGTGGGGATTTCGATGATGTCTGATATATGCAGAGTGGCCAACAATATAGCATGGAAAAAATCGATTAAAATTCAAAAATTTCAAGATTGTGAATTGTAAAATTCAAGGCCCTTTTCGTCAATTTATTGGATTACATTTTTTTTTTTTTAAATTGGAACCAAAAAATGTTGTATTTGGTCGGCTTATGATAAAATGTACAAATCGCACTTGAAAACGAATTTTAACAAATTCTTACACTGACGGCTCAACGTATCGCCAAAAATCAAAACAACTACAAAATACCTTATAAAAATATTTTCAAGACAAAATAAATCAAATTCACGTACTGGAATGAATTTCACTATAATTTAGTTCATAAACTTATTATGCAATAACAAATATACGTAACAAAAAAAAAATGTTACAAATTAATCATAATTGTAGGAATAAAATGAATCCTGGCAACCCCTTATCTTTGCCACCTAAATAAGAAGAAGAGTGGTGCAAATAGGTTAAAATTCAAACTCGGAGGTTTAAGGAGCTAATACATTATTGTACCGTTCCATAACACACCTACTTCACTTAGCGATAGGAAGATCGACCCAGTAAGGAGAGACAGAACATACAATGAGTACGTGTCTGTGAGAGAGAGCACTTCCAGCGGTCCCTTTTGGATCAAATGACCTTAAATTCGGAATGTAGCTTATTTTCTAGGCAGAACAATACTATGAAAGTGGGAATAAATTTCAATCAAAGTTTCGGAGAGAAGTAAATTTTGGAGTGTCATTTTTTTTCTCCCACTCCCGCGGTGTTTAAATTTTCGCGCACTTCTGAAGTCCGTCCAAATTGCGTTAGAGGGTTGACAATTAGCATGTGAATTGAGTTGGTATTAGAGATGTACCTTTTGGAGATCAACTGTTTATCCTACCAACGCCATATTGATATTTTCAATTTTGTATTTTAGAGAAAATACGATCTTAGTGACTTGAGCTCTGCTGTTCACGATATTTTTAGATTTCTGACAGTCAAAAAGAAATTTTAAATTGAATAAATCAAATTTTCAGTAATAAATTGTAATATAGTAAAAAAAACAAAAAAAAACAAAACAAAATTGGTGAATTTTACATAAGTGATTCCTTAACTATTTAAGTTTAATGATCATTAAATTTTGATTTTATATTTATTTAAAACCTCTTTTCTTACTAATTCTATATTTTTTAAAAATAAATTAAATACAAGTTAAATACACCAATAGAATATTATTAATAAATAATGCCTATGACAATCTAAATACCATCCCAATAATAATATGTAAAATAAATACATTACACTGGTACGTACTGGAAGGTCTCAGTTAAGAAAGTAAGCATAAAAAATGGTTCCTCCATTACTTAAACAAGAAACATGCACGTCGATTAATTTTTTTTATAGATATTTTTATGTTTCGAACAATGAAAAATATTACAAAAAGTAATGATGCAAATTCTACTATCAAAAAGTATTTCAATTTCCAAGTTCTGCACATTTTGAAATAGAAATAAGAAAGAGTATTGTTAAACGAGGGATTTAATAATAAGGATAGGACATTGTGAACAGCTGGTCCTAGCAGTAACAATATTGTTGACACAAAGTTACGGAGCGATAAAATAAGTGGCTCACCTTGAATGCATAATCATAAGCACGGCGAGGCTTCCCCTTTATGCAAGCCCGCTCAACAGCTTCCGAATAGCAATTGCAATGCACGACGGACTTGATGGGCACAAGTCCACGGAATAAAGGGTAAAAATGAATCTGCCTCAGTGCTTTCTTTCCTCAATTTATCCTGTTTACAATGCATACGTATGTATATATAACTATTTTTACCCTTCACACAACCCCTATGTCATTCAGGAAATTTGAGGTAAAAAAGGAGTCGGGGAAAGTTTACATCATCGTCAATGGAAATTCGTCACGCTTTTTATAGAAGATTGTACTTCGTGGTAGAACTTTTGAAAGACACGTTGTTAGTTATTCACTATATTTTTCTGGAAAAGAAAACCAAAATCATGTGTGAAAGTATTGTAATATATAAGTTCATGCCAGTTATGGCATTCAACAAGATTTAAGTTTATTATAACAATTAAGTCGTTACTTTCACAGCTGTCATCAAATAACTCTATTTTAGATATTATTTAAGATTATTTTGATTATATTATCTTATACTAATAAGTACTTATTCTAATATTTTTACTAAGAAATATTAACAGTTAACCGTTGATAAATCAGTTAGATGGAGTCGATAGCACTTTGCCCTAATAGTGTCTGTGCCCTATCCCCCTTTATTAAATAATTCAATTTTTTTTTAATTCATAAATTTTAAAAACATCAACTTAAATTAACTAGCGAAAGACTTACTATAAGAAGAGTAATGGCTTTCTAACAAAGAAGTCCGTCAGTCCAATTCCTTTTCATGCAACTGCACTTTACTATTGTTATAGAATTTTCGTGCCGATGGAATTAGGCACAGATTATTGTGGATATTTTGACCGACTATAGGGCAATGGGCAGTGGTTTTGGGCTGGATTGCCCAATACAATTTATTAAAGTTATTTTAATGTGAATCTGGAGTAGAGTAAGTGTGCCCACATTTTTCGAGGAGCTACTTATTAATCTGCAGTAATGTAAAATTTTACATTTCTAATTCGGGTAATGTTTACGTCATAGCAAACCATAACAGAAAGAAAGATGGAAATTCTAAAAAAAATATGAGAATCATTGCATACTGGAGGAAAATAGCACCTTTACTGAGCACACGAGGAATATAAAGAGCGGGATCGATGGTCGATGGGAACTATATGGCTCGCTACGGAGGAGCTACGAAAGGTCGCGGCGAACAATAGAAATGTCAGATTCAAAGGCTACCCTAATTATCATTTTGTCCTTTAGGCCCTTTAAGGTCTTTCACACCGGCCGATATGAACCGGTGCGCCCCATAAAATTGTCTCCGTCGACAAATAAATGCTAGGGCGAAATGAGGGTTGTCGTTATATCGTGACCTGCTAATGATTCACCGATATGACAGCAATATTGGGCCACCATGAGCAATAGCAATTTGACATGAGCAGAATCAATGACATTAATTATACAGAAATGTTTTTTTTTCTACGATGAAAAAAGGCGGAGTATATAATATAACTAGACTTGGTAAATAGAGACCAAAACAATAATTAAAAAAAAAAAAAAAGAGGAATTATATCCCGTTACGAGTGATACTAGTGTTACTATTTTGAGGGAAACCTTTTAATATCCACTGACTGTTGATTATAGGAAATAATTATAAACCCATCATTACTTCTTCTCTTTATTGAGTCACTTTCTTTACACGAAGTTTGTGACTGGTCTTTCCATTTTCAAGTTTGCTTTGTCCTCATATTTGTAGCTTAAACCTTATTTTAGTTTAATCGTGTCTATGGCTTTCCTGTATGATTTCAATATTGTTCGAAACTAACAGATTCAAATAAAAAAAAATTTTTTTTTAAATATTTTGGATAGTATTTATTTACAACTTTCCTTGCCTCTTGGCAAAAGTAATTACTCTTCATTCTTTCATCGGAGGCGTTTAAAATGATTTGGCTCCACTATCCATTTCCACCCGATTCGTAATATGGGTAATTACCCTATCTAGCTGAAAGAAATCATTTTCTGTGATGACGTAGAGGCCAGTTTTTCTCTGTAGTTTAGTTTTTATTTTGGATAATATGTAAACACTCTAAATATCGTTGACCGTTCCGTGCTGTTGTTTAACCTATTTCTGTTTAAATGCAATTACAATGGATATCGAAAAGTACATCACAAATAATTGTAATTACCATAACAGATAGGTTGGTAAAAAATATTATACTGGCTGGCTTTATATTTCAAATCCGGTACGGATCCTACCGCTTCACACGGCAAATACATTATTAGCAGAAAATTAGCGGGCTTTAAAGAGTCGAGAACGGTGGTAGGGCGGACTTTTTCTGGATCCTCTCGACCCAAATGAATACCTGACATTATTCAGCGGATAAATCAGGCGGTAGGGCAGGGCTGTTAGCACCCCGCTTCCAAAGATGAAGTACCAAGGCACCTCATTAACTATTAGGACTTAAACTTGAACTAACTGGGCTAGAGCCCCTTCGGAAATCGTACTGTCCTATTATTCCATTACCTTCCCCTTCGCCATACAATCGTTGACAATGCCGCTAAACGACTTTATGTATTAATATATTATATATGATATATTAATTTTACATTCAATCCTTTTTTAACACCTCCATGACCCGTAGACCTTTTGCTATAGTCACAACCACAGTCCTCTTGAATTGATCACCAGATGTTGATGTCATGATCATTAAAGCATAAATATATTTTAATAGCGCAATGAATTAATGAAACTATCTAAAAATTAAATATACAGAAATTAAATTGAAAATATAGAATACTTATAAATGGCAGGGAAAAATAAACATATGACTTTCAGGTCCTCAAATGACTCATTTACCCAGATCCTAAGCCGTCAAACAGTGAATCTACATTTCAATATCAAAGGACCGTAAGAAGTTTTAATGCATAATTTATGTACATTTTAAGTTAGAATTTAGCATGAAGAATTCAAGTGAAATAATTATTTTTTTTTTTAAATCATAACATTAATCTCAGTTGATAGCACAATTAAAACAATGAACTAATATAATAATAATTAAAAGTTGAAAACTAATATATATAAATTAAAGTAATTGAAAAATAGTTTGATCGATAATTCAATATAAAATTAAACTATGCAAAGAATATTTAGCCCTAAGGTGGCATATCAAAATACAATGTTTTTTTCAGAAATTATTACAATACAAAAATAGATGCAGTAATGATTTCTCACAGAAAGATTATTTTAGTGCACATGACAGTTACGAGGTATCAATTCTCAGCCCTCTATATCGTCAATGTGGACACGCATTTATAACATCAAAATATACTAAATTAATGTTCGTTAAATAATAAAAAAAGTTTCTGTCGTTTACCAGAATATAAAGTGCGAGCATAAAATATAAATAATACGGAGGTTTAAAGTAGGATGTTTTTATTCTTCCCGATATCATTCATTTGGAAGAGCATATCAGGGGAAATCCTCTTAGTAATGGCAATTCCAGCAAAGGTGCGTCAAAGAGCAAATATGAATAAGAGGAGAGAAAAGATAAGAATTCAATTAATGAGTCATTTTTAAGATAGTAAATCGAACATGTGATCAATTTAAAGGGAAAACGTAGTTTCATTTTACTTACATTTCCGCTTTCTCAACTACATAATTCAAGTAAAAATTTATTTTAGTCTGATATTTTTTAAATGTACTTTTTGTCTAAAACAATTTTCAAAACCGCACATTTTAGATTATACTATGCTTATTATTATTATTATTCTAAAATAAATTTAAATCATTCCCAAGTTTTTAATAAAAGTATTCAAATTTTGATATTTTTTTTCATGGATTATTTTTCTAAGGAAGTTTATTTAATTTGGTATTCCTGTTATGTTAAAAATGATCGCATAGTTTAAAAAAAATGATACAAAATAAAAACCACTAATACAAATGGCACCATATTTCCTAAACATTGAAGGCTCTCCTCCTCAATGTTGAATCCGACACTAAGATATTTGTGCTGAGAAAATCTCTATTTTTTTTTTGTAACATAACAGAAAAATATTCAATAAAAAATATAACACTCTCGTTCTGTATACTGAAAGAAATAAAAGTGCAGAAGTAACCTAAGTAAGATTCAGATTCACTCAAATTTAGTCACAGTTAAACGATAGGAATTATATCACTCGCATCTCCACCCAAATAGCTTGATTTTCGAAATGTAAACCACTCTGAACTAACTACAAAATATTCTCAAAGTTTTGTCGAAAAGTGGTAAAGTTGTTAGGTCTACAAGAACGAGAATTTCCTTTTTTTTTAACTAAAGAATTCAGGGAGGTG
The DNA here is from genome assembly GCA_948150685.1 of Rhaphigaster nebulosa. Taxonomy (NCBI): domain Eukaryota; kingdom Metazoa; phylum Arthropoda; class Insecta; order Hemiptera; family Pentatomidae; genus Rhaphigaster; species Rhaphigaster nebulosa. Next base: position 26,013,894 of record OX411310.1, on the reverse strand, counting down.
TCCTAAAAAGTATAAAGAAGAGAGATCTCTGAAGAAAAAAAAAAACGTTGAGAAAGTAAAAATCATGTTTATTAGATAATGGCTGTCTTCCTATAATTGCATATTTAGACTGGAAATCGAAACATGTTTGAATTCACCTGCTAAATGGAACGTTAGCAACATTAAAGAGCAATGAGAACTACTTGAGAGAAACGTGGTAGTGGCAGTTCAATGGCCGACCTTGCTGTGAAAGCTGCGGCAACTTATGCGTGACAGGTAGGGAAGTTCTCTAGGATAATGTTTTAATTACATTGGAGGATGTTCTTTCTCAATTCATTTTGTAACCGCTCAAGGTGCATAACCATTAGTACGTAATAGTTTTGAGGCAGCATAAGCGCTTTTTATAGACCCTATTCACAACTATAGTAAACAGAGTAAGAAAATAACCATTGAGGATACTCCGGCTATCTTATCAGTTCTCAACACACGCGCCAATTGCGGAGATAACTGCATAGGCATATGGTGCTGTTGCGCCATCAACGCCCGTGACTCTTCCAACTACAATCTTCTACCTTATACTATCTTCTACAATCTTGGATCATAATATCCGTTTGGTGAGGTCTATTGAAAGCGCGGTGCATCAATGCTAACAGACCAGCTTAAGACCTGAGGTAGTTAGCTAACGCGGTAATTACAGCAGAGGCAGGTGTTCCTGGGTAAACAGTTGATGGCAGTTCTCTACTCCACGGCTAAGTCGGCAGCTTTTACTACCAGTGCTGATCTTAATCGCGGTTAGGGCAAATACAGCATAGAAACCATCGAGTTAAATAGCGCTAGCTATCTATTGAGTTATCTAACAATTGCTTTTGATGTTTTCTTTCTTTTTTCAATCAGAAAAAATTTTTTTAGTTATAATATTACAAAAAAAATATTCTAAAAATGTAGAAGTATATATATATATATATATATATATATATATATATATATATATATATATATATATATATATATATATATATATATAATTAGACTTTCATTATAATTTTTAGTCTACTTTTTACAAAGTAAAGCTATTAATATCTCTAAAATACTTTTCCCCCTCCATGAAGCGATTTTTCATTTAAGATGGGGATACAATAAGTTCAAATTATGTATTTTCAGCTTATCTCTTCACGTCTTTAGTCTGTATTGAATAATACGCTGGTCTTATCTCTTTATAAATGCATGTATTTTTAGGTATGCAAATACTAAGTATAAGCCGTAATATTTAATGCGTGCCTCTGCAATTTAAGTTTTATTGTTGTTTTTTCCATCCATTTTCAAAATTTAAATATAGTCGATGCGCGTTTTTAAGAATTGTATTTAATTTCCTGCATCTTATGAGGATATGACAAAGTGGTGGAGATAAAAAACCTAAATTTTTTGTCAGCTTCTCATAGAAAAACGGCTATACCAATCAATAGCAAACTTCATAATGCTGCTATTCAGAGCCATAAAAATGTTTTTAGTAACATTAAACTATTCAATCTTGAGGCAAAATGATGGGCATACTAACCTTTGATTTGATCAATCATTTATTAGTGCTTAAAACAAAAATCAATATTTTACTTATTAAAAACATTTAAAAAAAACGCTGAACGGTTATACAAATAATAAAACATCTGCTGAAATTTCTCTGGTGACGTTAAGAATCGTGCTCAATGTTATTCCAGTAGGAAGGCCGGGGAAAGCAGCTGGTTATAAAAATATAAGTTCAATAAAAAGGAATAAACAACTCTTCTGCAATGGACAGCAACAGAAAAGATTTTGTTCGTTTCAGAGCCGTATCGATTGAAGTGACTATTCCGTTAAACGCGGATTGATAACAGAGAATAAAATTATTGGTAATAAACTTTAGATTTAACTCCTCATTCAGGATGACTGATCAGAAAAGAATTCCATTTAATCTACTACTACTGAGACAATAATAAAGAACATAAAAAACTCATTCACTTTTATTAGAAACACCGTGGCGAATAAACTTGATTGAAATAGACTCGCTAACGAGAGGAATTAAAGCGATTCATATAATTACAGAAATATTAGAATAAATAAATCATCACTACCTGATTCTCTTTTAATATTCTTTGGATATAGAGAAATAATCAGTTGCCATCCGCATGATGGTATAGAAGGATCAATCTAATTAGGGGTGGATAAATTCTAATAGAAGTGGCAAATAATTTATCAATCCCTAAATAGAGAGATAGGACTGCAAACGCCTGATTTATTCCCGGAAAAAATCCAGATGCTAATTGTGCAAAGACCAAGAGGACCCAGCCCCTTGAACCACGGCCTATACCTCACCTTACATAAAGCCTACCTATCAAGAAAAATATTACGATGCCAAGCCAGAATCTGAACGGTGTCCGATCAGTATATCAAGGAACTAAACTTTCTGGGATCATTAGAAAAAATAAGTTAAATATTGATGATGATAATTTAAAATTGATGAAAATTGTTGTGGGGTCGAAAACACATTTTTCCCCCCTAACAAAAATAGACTGAATAAACTTGAAACTTGTTCATTTAGAGTTCTCCTGAGCCTGAGACATATTTCACAAAGTACATAACACCGCAGAGACTCCCAGAGACCAGAATTCTGTTGCTGACTGTAGCAAGTAACTCTCAACGCATTAGAACCCCCACCCCCAGAGCCTTTGACGGAAAGTTGGAAAGGATTCATCAAGAGCCGGACCGTACGTGGTAACAGAGCCGAATAACTAATTATTTCTAGCAAATTAAACCAACACTCTTTAGCGCCAGTACAAAGTAGAAACTGCCCTTCGCGCCTCCTTTTTATTTCACTTTGCCCTCCACCTTCAAGGCTTCCTCATTAAATAAATTATCCTCAAAAGTGTTTAAGTTAGTAAGTACATGAAGAAATAAAAGAACTCCCTCCTTGAAGGAATAATTACCGGGATTATTTTTACCTTCTCTCTATAACTGTATTAAAGCTTTAAATTAGTTTATTTATGAAATATAAAAGATAAATTGATATAGGGGTTCTATCAGTTCCATTAGCATGGTTCAAATGTTTCAAAATTATCTTTTATAATCAGGAATAAAAAATATATATATATGTATACCTAAGCAATACGAGCTGTTTTTAACTATAAACATTCCCTTCATTGCATTTTTAATTCATTTATCTCTTATATTTATTATTTTATTAATTTTTATGGCCTTCAGAACATTTTTGCTTCGCTTCATGTGTATTTTAATTTTTTGATCAACTGTTTGAAGATAAACAACCTCAGTTGTTGTTATGTTTTCTCCTTTATCCTTCAGTATGTGTTTGGATGTCTTGGAGTGATGTACTGTCTCTAGTTTATATATCTTCTTTACTCTGTGAATTGTACTGTATTTTATCTGCATAAATGTGACATTGTTATTTCCGTCCTCATGATGCCTTGATGGGCGAAACGTTGGACTGGTTAATTATTTACCAGAATTTTAGAGATTCGTGGCTATGTGTTTTACAATCTTTGAATTAAATCCTAACAATTAATTTTTGTCTCTTGTTGAGATTTTGGAGTTTTATATGAATACGACTCTTTTTGGGCTGATTTTCATGTCGTGTCATGAGCCAATGAAATCTAATTAATTTACACAAAAACTTAGGTTCATTGGGAAGCCAAGAATATTTGTAGAGTTAGGTCCTGGTACTAGTATTGGTATTGGTGGAGGACAACATCTACCTAGAACAGCAGTCCTCAGCCCAGTGTCCGCTGGCGAGTGTACCCGCCTAAGATAATCTGTAACAGCGATCGTTAACTGTTTCATGTGGCCTACTGCAGTCAACGATTTTTCAATAAAACTTTGTATTTTTTTAATATTTTATAATTAATAATTTACGGGAAATGTGTTTGAATAAGCAAATTTGTTTTAAAATGATCTTAAAATGTATTTATATAATAGCATTTTATGTTTTCTGTGTTAACCATCATTGCTATTTTATTTATTCCCTTTTTAGCAGTAAAAAAAAAAATAATGACACTGTTGGTAACACTGCATTCAACTTATTATATATACATCGTTATATGTCGGTATTGTTTGAAACTATTTTCTAATTCTAGTTCCAAAATGTGTGAATCTAATACAAGAAAACGAACGTATAATTTTAAAAACGACTGGAAATTATCATTTTGTTTTCTCAATTTCAAAGATAAATTTGTTTGCTGTGTGGTAGTAACCTTCAGCGTCACATCCAAGGATTTTATGCGACTTTTAATACGAAATATCCTATTAAATTAGAACATCAGTAACAATATCCAACACCCAATTTACACTGCATGAAAACAAACTAAAAAGATATGGTGCATGCCACCTGGTAGATAACTTATAAATGGGCCCCCAAATAGAATAAGGTTGGGGACTTCTGACCTAGAGGATGTCGCTCCGTACAACCGGAGTCGGAGTGTCAAGATTCACTTCTCGGGACTGCCGGAAAATAAATATTAGCTAACCACAAGGAATCGAACCCACGCCTTCCAATCCGTCCGGGAACCTCGCCTTAACGTACTTTGCCACTCTGGCCTCTATTTTTAGATAATGCTTGAGTAGACAGCTTTGGCCAAATAAATAAAATAATAAGGAATTAAATAAATAAAATAATAACAATTAGGTACTTATGGAGTTTGTCGCGTCTTCAAAATATTAAACGTTCAAGCACACAAAACACAATTTATCGCTATCCTTCCGAAATTGGAAACCTATTCATCTTGTAAATACCAAAAAAAATGTTTTAAAAACAAAATAGGACACAAAGTTAAGTACCCTACCTCCTTTTAACAGAAGAAAATTAATAAAAACAAGAAGATAAAAGCTTTTTTGTTGCTATAGATTAATGAAAGCCGATAATCCAAGGAGCCTATAGAGACAAAAAACAATATATTCTCAACAGAATATACAACTTCTAAAAATTAACAAATTAAAACCCTGCGGATGAAGTTTCATGGCATCAACAATTGCATTGCATGCATGCATTTTAAATGCAAGTTAGTTAACAAACAAGACAAAATAATAAACAATTGTTTATAATCACCCGTCAAACATAATATACTTAATTAATCTGAATAAAGCTAAAAATTATCCACGCCTGGTTCGAATTTTCGATGAATATAAATCTTTTAATAGATTCTAAAAATTAATATAAGCGGTCTAAAGTCATTGCCATCCTATATAATACAAAACTAAGTTTGATAAAAAAAATTGAACCACTAAAGTTATGGACATTTGTTGAAATTACGTTAATGTTAATTAAATTACGTTAATAGAATTAAATTGATGTCAATATAATTGCTCTGATTAATATTAATTGGCCTATAGAAGAACCTTGAAGTTTTCCGTAAACAAATAAATTCACTATTAGATAAATCCACGAAACAAGCTAGAGCGCATACGTTAACACCTTCAGGATATTAGTGAGATTAGAACAATGACATGAAATAATTGATACCTGTTCAAGAGACGATTAGGTTAACAGAAGGACAAGCAAGGTATTCCACCCACACGACACACGAAGGCCGTTCGATACTATAACGCCATTGATTCCGAAATCATAACATTAATAGATTCAAAACACGAATCCTTGATATAAAGTTAGGAATTGGACATACTATTTTAGTATACTCTGTTAAATGTTGGATACGTTGTAGCATTAGCTATTCCCTTCAAAGCGTACATTTCGGTTTTAAAAAATGTGTTATCTTTAGGTAGGAAACAAAATTCTTGATAGAAACAAGAAACATCTCCGATCAGGAGGAACATTGAACAACGGACTTCAGTGCTTCATTGAAGATTGGAAACTTAAAAAAAATTAAAGGAGATAACATATAACACCCTTAAGTAAATAAAGGCAGGAATTGGTTAATTAACTTACAGCTATCTCTAAAATGTTCTAAAAATATATAAGAGCATTGCAATTGAAAATTTCAAAGATGTCTCTTCCAGTATTTAACGCGATACATCAACCAAAAATATAGGAAACATGTGTGGACATTAGCGTGGGATATAACTCATCCAAACCTACTTCCATGGAAATGACAGATCATTATCGAATCAGGGCGCTTCAAATGAATAATTCCTAAAAGTAGGAAATGTACAAACCAGATCATCGTGGCGATATTACTATAATAAATTATACCTGTTTCCATGAAAGGAATCAAGAGTCAATTTATCAAAAATTAACAATTCTACACTTTAACTACAAATTATTTAGATTTACAGATGAAATTAAACTTCATTTGATTCACGCTTAAATTAAAATTACAACTGGTAATTAAAAATAAGCACAGTTTTTTTTATATATGTAAGAGGCGTTTTTCGAAAGTCAGTATATTAACAAATAAATCTAAATAAAGCTGGTATTATTGCGAAATACAAATATTGCAGACTAATTTTTAATTTAAAAAATATTTTTATTTACTAGACATACACATATTTCCTCCGACTTAATTAAATTTGATTATAAATACAAATTTAATACTTTTTATAACAAAAAAAAAACTAATCACAACTTTGTGTTTGATCACTAGTCCAATAATTAAGGTTCATTGAGGAAGTTTTCTAGATTTTCTGATTAGAGATTCTAAAGAGATAACTTTTTTATGATCTTTATAAAAAGGATTTAGGGGGAGTTTGTCAAGATTTAAAAAATAAAATAAAATTACTTTAATCAGTGGGTAGTAGGTCTTAAATTTATTTTTAAAAAAGATAAAAACCTAATAAAATTTCTTAAAAATATTTGTTAATAAAAAACATTAATTTTTATTGACAGTAAACAATAACGATTTCGTTGTCATTATTGTTGTAAAAAAAATTTAAGAAGTACACAAATAAAAAAAATAATACAAGCTGTTGATAAAAATGTTGAAATAGAATAAATCAAGAATTTAAAAATTAAAAAATGGTTAAAAAAAAAAAAGAGTACAATTTTTATAAATTGGTAAAACAATAACAAAATTTTGTGAATGATGCAGTACTTCCAATGGTTGTCTAGAATTCTTATTAATTTCTTACTTAAAAAACTTCAACCTAGTCTTCACCAAGAGAGATTTTATGGATTAAGATATGATTCGCCTATATCAACAAGGTACACCATTATCTTATCGCATGTAACATTAGATCGACAGAGCACAGTGCTTTCACTTCAGCTATTAGGCAGTATTTTTTATTCCTCCGCGTCAACCTAATCCTATCGCCGAACGACACGTTAAACATCCTGTTAAACCAAGATAGCAACATGGAATATGTTAAAAAGTGCAAGAGAAGAGCCGATAAAGAGAGAATCTAGCACTAAGCATTTGATCCTGGATGATATTCCGACAGTTTCTGGTAAGTTAAATTACGTTTACCCAGACCGGAGCTGATCCGGATCTACAAACACTGAATGTTCTTTTCATCGGCGATGGGGATTACTGTCCTCAATGTAATGGAGGTCTTCGTGACTCAAGCCCATTTTTCCAAACTAAATATACCCACCGCTCAAAGCCAAGTTTTCTTTTGTCCACATACCAACTCTAACCTTCCCATCCAATAACACCTAGAGTATTAATAGGTACTTGACGGCTATGGTATATAGTCAGAAATTTGCTTTTATCACGGGACTAGCAACCACTTGGGAATGAAGTAAGTAAGAGCCCATAATCAACACTAGACTAATAAGTAACTATCTTAATAACTTGGGACCGAACTGGTTGATTAGTACATGTTGTGCAATATTTAGGAATGTTTTGATCCACATGTGGTAAGAAACAATCATCATAGCCAAGCTTTTAGAGCAGATCTCCGACCAAAGGCGAAAGCCGAACCCTCTAACTCCGAGGGTTTAACTTTGTTTCATAGCATATGCACTGAATGTATTTCGACCTTCCCACTCTGGTCAGAATAACAGGATAATCCCAGTTGGAGCCCATTAACTCGCCAAACCCTAAAAACAACAGCAACAATAAATCTCCCCAATGTTTCGTGCCCAACGATAGAGGGAGATTGTTTCACAGCAAACTGCACTAGTCGTACTTTCTTTTGACTTCAGATATATCCACTTGCACATGGAACTTCTAATTCGTCAAATCTCCAGAGGGATAACAAATTTATAAGTCCTTAATGATTTTTAGATAACCGAACAGTATGTACAAAACACCATAAAACACGTTAACTTTTATTTTGGAAACAATCCAGCTTGGAGAACTATCTAAGCTTGATGTGTAAACCAATTAACGTATAAACTTTACAAACTGTATAAGGATAGAAAGATTTAATTATATAGCTATGAAAAGTAGGTGATGATAACTGACGTTGTATATGAAGATAATGTCGTGTATTGACTCTAGGATCGGGAAACGCTCCTGTGACGCACTCAGCCTCTATATTAGGTGAAATAAATATCTCTTCCTTCAACAGCTAAGAGGGAGAAATATGGGGATTAAACGCAAATACTTACCATGCCACCATAGTAAATGTAACTATTGGTCAAGAAACAGTATTTTCTCGTAACGTATTGAAACCATTCTTACGTTCTATGATGATTTTTTATTAGGTATATTGTGAATAAATATCTTCCTCTATGTTAATTTTAATTTATTGCTTCAACACCACATTTAATTATCAGACCCCATGCCGCTTACTTCAATGGCCCGATGTAAGCCTCTCTATTGCGTTACCGAAACTTGTTCAGGAATTCTCACATTACATTCAGAAAAGTTACCAGTCCGCAACATCGCAAAAAAAACTACGCATTGTGCTCCAACATATAAAAAAAAGTTAATAGATATTCTATTTTTATTTTAAATGTTAAAAATATTATTATGCAGTGTAATCAATATTTTATTTTGTATTCGATATAACAATTATACAAATCTATATTTCTACGTTCATAACCCAAGATAACTGTAGCAATATCGGAGATGAAATAGAGCTAGACGGACTAGTTTACTATGAGAGCTTTGAGCTAAGCACAAGTCAGTTACTTTAACGTGACGGGGAGCAGTTGAGGCGAGAGAGGTACTTGGATCAACACTATAAATCCATTATGCATCCCTCATGACTTTCTGACACGACACAACCTTCAACTCATCAAATTTACACAGTAGATGAATATTAACTACTTTCATATCCAAGCAATTTCCTTATCCTAAAGGGAAAAAGTACTCGACAAAAGCAATTGTTAGAAAACACGGAAAGAGGTTAAAATATTTTGAATCGAGAAGGCCTTCTTTTTTTTTTTTTTTAAATCCTGAGTTCATAAATTTATAATTAGATCAGAAAGAACGTTTTTCTAATTACCACCATGACATAATCAAAGGAGAGGTTTTAATTTTGAATTAGAAACCTTTATTCAACCTTCATTGCAAAAGTTAAACGTAATTATTTAAGTCTGGTGGAAAAAAACTATATACATTCTTCCATAGTATTAACGCACAAAAAATGTTCTCTTTAAAATAAAATACAATGATAAAATAATCGTTTTGTATCATTAATAAAAATATATTAATCAAATTAATTATATATATTCATAAGTCATCCACAGAATTAATACTTCGAAATAAATAATCTGGAACAACTTCTTCAGCTAATATGTAATACTTTTATCAGTAATGAGTCTTGTGATTTATAGGCTTTATTTTTGTATTAGCAAAACAAATAGATGAAACTCTATAACAACAAAATACTAAACATTCAATAACTAAAATTTAAACTAATTTAATCCACTTTTTTATTGCAGTGAGTACAGCTAAAAATAACTCATCTTATTAGAAAATGAAATGATAAAAACCTACAGTAACATTGCTTTGTTTATTTGCTTATCCTCCCTCTCCCCTAATATGTGAATAACTCCAAAGAATAAGTTAAAAAAATTATATTAATATTTTTATCTAATACAAAAACATGAAGGCATTATAAAGCACTATAGAATATACGGTATAACTAGGATTTCCGCTTCAGCTTGTTTTTTGGATTTAACATATTTGGAGCACATTTAACAAATATGACAGAAAAGGAAAATTTTCAAGACAGGGTGGGAAGATCGAGATCAGCCATAAACTATATACCAATCTACACATGACGAGATTCAGATATGTGGCGCCCAAAACATGCTCGGCCATTACTCCCAAATTAAATTATAACTTGTTCGTTCGCACTTTCCCTATATAAATAATTATGCTCACCTTAATTTCAGAGTATCATGTTTATGAATAACTCACCTGTGAATAAAAAAAAAAACTTTAGTTTTTATGATTTTAGTTTTATCCACTGAAAAAAAAATAAAAATAAAAAATCACGAAAAATGTTAATGCATTGCATTTCACATTAGCCTTTATTATAGCTAAAAAGAAGCAATTTACTTATAAATAAAATATCAAAAAATATCAATTTTATCAATGTTATAAGTGAGATAGGGATGTCACATCCTTTTAAGAAATGGAGTGACTTTATTGCGAAGTAATATTAAAAAAACATTTGTTTTTATATGCAATTTAAAATTAAAGGAAGTATAACTATTTGCGACCAAGTTGGCCAAATAGAATACGTGCAATTTCAGAGGACCAGGGAGCGGTAAATAAACGTTACGAGAACACCTTCAGATAATAAATTATAAAATCAACAGAAGTTTAAAAAAAAATAGATTAGATTATACTATAAAATTAACGGCAACGCTCTCAGATTAAATTAATGAATAGATTATTCGCTTGAACTTAAAGGGGAGAAGGGATTACTTAAAGGGGACAGAAGTAAGAAATTAACAATTGTAAGAGGTAGAAGGAGACAGAGTGAGGTGGTCAGCTATTTACCCAACGCCGTTCTCTCGATGGTAAATAGAGCGACTAAATCGCGTTTCACACTCTTTATTTTCCAAGCTTTCTCTCCCATTCCCAATACGCCCAGGAGCGGAGGTTCCCACACAGCCCCTCTTTCAACGGACCACAATAGAAGGAAGGAGTCCTTAGAAGAAAATATCCCGCATATATTGCACATTCTGCTATGTGATATCTAGAAAAAACGGAATTTCACGATTCCGTTCATTCTGTAAAACTGTGCACTTAAGTTCTTAAAAACTCATAATAACATAAAGGTAAATATCCTTTTGTAAAATTTTTACAAGTAGATCAATAACTAAAATTTTAATTCAGAAAATAACACATTGAATACCCGAACGAGAAAAAAACAACAAAATGGTGCTGAGTAATTCAATACAACTAAAATATCCTTTAAACGGCATATTTAAATAATAACATACATACATTATTATTAAAAAATTAACATATATAAATTTGATGTATAGACAAATATTCGGACATCTGAATGTTTAGAACAATTAGCATCACTGAATTAACGACACGAATATGAATATTTTTTGCATTGTTATTGACTAACCTTACGAACGAACTAATGAATGGAGTTATCGTTATTGAACGCGGCGGGGGTTGGAATTGCATCTAATATGCAAAGATGGACTAAAATAATTCGAAAATAAGGGAAATAGAAGAAAAAAAATTATAAAACAATTATTAAAATATGCGTAACAGAAATAAATTATGTATTTGAAAACAATTAAAAGAGATGGATGCAATCTAGTTATTCTAATTTAATATAATCCAAATCCTATGACTAATACTTGCTTAGAGGTCAATCACACCGAGCGCCCACCCACTGTAATGAAGGTTAACGACTTGGCCATTGCTCCAAGATTAGCCTGTTCGTGTACACTTGGAAATATCGCTAATGGATAAGTAACAATTGATTTCACAAATTTTGCAAAATCCAACAGAAGTTGTGAGAGAAAGCGGTGGGTTCAGGGTATCTACTAGTTGGTATGGAATTGCCGAGTTCCAAAGGGGAAAGGCAGAGAAACTGGCCATTCAAGTCGCAATACTAGCCCAGATGGTCTTCCAAGGCATCTCTAAAGTCCCATTATTACAAGGCGAGGCCTCGCTATTTTAAAGTAGCAATCGGTGAAGAAGAGGAAGCATTAAACCGTATTTTTCTAATGTATACAAAATACAACAAAAAATATTTGAGAACTGGAATAAATACTATACTAGGAAATAAACCGGACGGAGAAACATAATAGACGGGCATACTAATGCTGAATATTTGAACTCCACTCAGAGTCGTCCTCCAAGCAACCAACAGAGGTGACCGCTCTAGTATTGACGGGAGACTTGTTTGGCAAGTCGCTCGGCAAAGACGTTTACACAGCGTTAACAACCCACGTAGCTTCCAGATATTTAAAGTGCGGGGGAAAATACAGTTAACAAACCATTGAAATTCTGTTACTTTCGTTACATTATCACAACAACCTAAGGAATATAACAAAGTTACTCCGAACGTAAGGAAAAAAAAAACCCTGATGGGTCTAAAAGAAGAGATTTGCTTGAAACAAATAACCACACCATCTTCCTCCACCAAACCGGCTATTTTTTTTTTTTTTTTTTACTCCTGCTTTATGTACCTTCTATGTCTGCCTAAAAAAAAACTTATATAGAAAAATAATCATTGTATAATTAATCATTGTATACCATCCCTATAATAGTTAATTCAACAAAGAACAACTATGTAATGTTGGATCTTATTAAGGAGGTATACCTATAACGCTATCGGACCTTATGCCTGCAAACGATTTAGTATTAGTGATATCACAAAGTTTAATGATGTCGAGGCACAGGTTCACTTTAGTACCTGTAACTTAACAGGAATTTTTGAAAAATTTAAAATAACATTATATACATCAATTGAAACTTGGATAACCTCAATATGGTTCAAAATATAGGCGAGACCGAATTCCCTTTGCTAGTTTTGGAGTTCATAAGTCCAGAACAAAGCTTATCTCAAAGTATAATCAATCAGTTGTTCAACCTCAATAAAATAAGAAAAATGAAAGTTTTATAAAACTTGTGTAAACCTTATCAGATCCTGGGGATCAACTTAAAAACCATCTCCTACTGAAATCCTTCTCGGTAGCGATCCAACAGTCAATTGTTCTGGAGGAAGTGGGCGGTTTTCAATTCCAGTTACATACAACTTTTATCAGCTCAACTTCCTTAAATGGCGGAGAGTTATCGCTGTTTCATCCGATCAGAAGAAAGTTCGAAAAGGCGGTTTTGGCACAACTTTTCAACCCTCAGACTCAATCAACATTATATATTCATTCCCTTCGGTTCGATAGGTTTCTTTCCAGCTAACGAAAAGTCTTTGGCCTAACGTGTTACCATGCTAAACGTTAGCTCCAAATACTATTAACATTACTCTTGATAGCTGAATAACTTTACAAAAAGGTGAATGGTCTTAACAGTTAAATAAAAATTAAGTTACGAGAGATGTGATTTAGAAATATGAAATTTCAGCAAATCGATAGAAATACGAAATCAAAGGTTGAAGATACAGCGATCGTGTTTTAAATCCTCCGTATCATTAAAATTCTTTTTGAACAAACACATTCCCAATAACATTGTTGTGCAATCGAGAATCAACTCGACTGTTTTACATTTGTGTTGCAATACAGCAAAGATTTTGGATTTTTTCGCGAGGTCTATTCTTCACAGAACTACTAGTATTTATTTAATCGACCTTTTTGTGTTATAGGACTAAAAACCAGACATGAATTCTATTATACTAGTCCTTCCGAGGTTTTTTTTCAGAGGAGCTGGGAATAGAACGTGATCCGCCTAGCCTCGAGGGAATAACTGAGTAGCAACTCGTATAAAACATCTAAGAATGCAAGAAATTGTTATTAAACGTGCTCTGTTTTAACTTTTAATCTATAATCACATAGAGGGCATCTAAATGGATATCAAAATATGTGTAAGTTCATGATTTTATGTATAAAATCATATATATTTTGGTAGTATTGTGAATCATAAATTCGAATTCCCTATTGAGGAAATAAAGGCCCCAACATCACACAATGAAGGCCCCCTCATCAAGACAAACGATCTGCGAGAGTAGAAATTACTCGAGATCAGCCCACCTCCAACTGTTGGGCCATTAAATTCTTTGACTCTCTAAAACCCTTTTAGCTCTTCAAGCACAATAGGATCCTCTTAACTCTTTCAATCTTTGGACCGGAACAAAATACAATAATTATTTTGATATACCAGTAAGTATGTTGTAACCATGATGAAGACATAAATAGTTATTTAATTTAAAAAATGAATAATAAATGACAATGTATTTATTAAAATAAAAAAAATATGTTCCTGACAAAAAAATAAATAAATAAAGATCCGAGAAGATATTTCTCTTATCACGCTCAGAAATATTAAAGGGAAATATACTAATAATTCAAAGGGGCTGCGCACGTATGCCCCAGGAGGAACCCTTCACGAACCCTGGGCCGATCCACCACTGAAATTTAATTATCAATAATTAAGTTTTTAAATAAATAAATTTCCGTGTGTATCGGAAATGAAGCCTGAGATTCAGACAGTACTACCTTACACACTGATCAGCCAACCATGTTCCATAAGAAAGGATAAATAAAATAAAAATAAGATTTAACATTATACTAATAATAAGATTTAATATTTAAAATAAGATTTAAAATTAACAAGTTTTTGATATTATCGCTCATCTGGAAGATTAAGGATACGAGTATTTCAACTATAACGGATGCATTAAGAGTTGTATATTGGACTATTTTAAGAAAGAAATTAAATGGCTTATAACACAGGCAAGAAGAAAATAGATAGTGTTGTTAATAATATTAAAAGTATTTATTTATGGAATTATAAGAAACTGTCTTAAAAACCGGAGCATGTACATAACTATAATACATTTTGCAAATCAATTATTTCCCAGAAACAGTTAATACTATTTTTAACAATCAGAAGCATATTCAATTTAAATATATTTCAAGTTAAAGCACAGAAAAGCTCAAATCAAAAAATATGTTCTCACCTTATCTCGGGAAATCTAAATGATATGGTAATTGAGCATCAACTCCGTTTAAAATAAAAGCGGTTTAATGGCCCATTTCGAAAGAAACAGTTTCCCTCGTAGGTAAAGGAAACAAAGGGAGGCAATAAAGATGATTAAACCTAATAATATGTTGACAAATTTATGGTTTAGGGGGAGTGTTTAAAATTATTACCTCATATAACTTTTAATTTGTAATATACAGTAATAATAATACCATCCAATAAATTTTTTTTTTTTAACTCAGGAAAAATGAAATTGAATAAATTTTGTCCGAAATAGGTAGGTATCAAGTTAGCTTTAATTCCTCGTTCGATAACTTCAAGCAGACACCTATCGCATATGTAAACCACTTACAAAAATAAATAATGAGATTTTAATTATTCAGAAATCCTACAACTACCGAGTTAAAGAAAAATTGATTTATGGTCCCAAGAAGTTATTAAGCAACAAATGAGGGATCACATTGCGACGGTTCGTAAGACGTGAGAAATATATCTTAATCCTGACTAAGAACGCCGAAGGAATCTGGGAGCTTTCCAACTTGGATCTGAGGGCCCGATTCGTTCTAAAAATGGAACAAGCAAAATATAACTTATCAAAACTGTTATAAACAAATCACAATCTATAAATATTGTAGGATTATTTGGATGTCAACCTTTCAATAAAAACATAGATAACAGTGCACCGCGGTTTCACCCGCCTCGAAATTGGGATCGACCGATAAAATACAAATTAATGCTTTAAATAATATGTTATTCAATTTCATTTATAGCAGATATTTTCAAGGAACAGGGTCAAAACTGCATCGTTCCTATGGTTAGTAGTGTCATGTTGTAAAGCCAAAAATCTTCCAAGATAAACGATATAACGTAAAACGAAGTTTTAAAATCGGGCAGATAGTTCCTGAAATTAGCGCGTTCAGACACACAAACTCTTCAGCTTTATATAATAGTATGGGTCACCTTCATTTTCCAAGCACGATGCAATGCACCAATACAGAATCTGTTTATTTATTTATTTTAAAAATAACAGACCATGATTAATAAAAATTAAATGCAACTCAAGATCACATCCATGACCTTAGGTTAAAAATTGAATATTAATCCATATCACTTTAAAATCATTGGATAAAAACGATAAACAATTTCAACACAAAATTATTTTAGATAAATTTTACAGCCATCTTTTGTGTAAGTGTACAAAATTGGCACAAATAAAATTCATAATATACATCACTGATCTTGGTGAACAGGAAAAAAATGTGTTCAGGATAGGGGAAAAAAACATTTGGCAGCAGGCTACCGGATTTGTTAATTACAGCGTCTTAATATACTTTTTATAAAAATAAAAGTAGTACGACAAAAAAAAAAAATTCACGTATCAACTAAATCTCTGTCGTCCCTATACGATCGTCCCTATACAAGATCTGTATGGGGATTAACCATGAATAATTCAAGAAGCTATAAGTAGCTGGATAAGTTTTACAAGATATAGAATTACAATACAAAAATAAGTACGCTTTAATTTAATTTTTATTTAAATAGACAAACAATATTTCTTTTATTTTACATATAAATATATATTTTAACTATGTAAAACTGCTAATTCTCAATAAAGAAATATCATCGCTTAAGCTGTGACAACTAAACTCAATGTAAGAGGAAGGAAAAACGTGTTATAAACATAATTATTTATTTATTTACTCCTTACGTCTATCGTTTTGTAGGATATATATAATTTTTTTCTGACTACAAGATGTCACTAGAATGATGCATTGATTTATTTTTTAATAAATGGTATAAAAATCGTATTTTTCATTTTTTCGGAAGATATGACAAGTTAAACGACGATATCTTAGCATAAATAAAATCGTCTTGAAATAATTTGAAGGGCGATATTTCAACGATGTATTGATATACAAAATAAACTTTTTTTTATTTCTATTATTTATGTAAGGGAATTTCAGTATGGTCGGGTAGTACTTTAAAGCCTAAAAACCAAATTTTAAATTTCAAATAATAAAAAAAACATAACAAAATAAAGTTCCTCTTGTTTATTATTGTATATTGTTTAGTTCAACATGGCGGCTAGAATATTGCAAGACAGCTAATGTGCCAAAAGGAACTAGACTCCTAACCACTTGGTCCAAGTTAGAGTACAAACATCTATGGCAAGAAAATTAATATTCTGTTAAATCAGTCGCGGATCGACCCTGTGGTCGGAAAGACCTTCCGTTTTCCCCATATTAACATCCTTTACTAAGTGGGTATCTGGCCCTTAACCGCATTGGGGGACAAATCTGGCGGTTGAGCTTGAAAATGCTGACATTTTGTCCAACAATAGGTCGAGGAAAATTACTTCCTTACCAAGTACCAAGTAGCCAAACTAGTCAATCCGAAGAGACCCTTATCGGTTGTAGTGGTACATTTTTAGATTTTTTACTTCAACAAAATTGTATGAAATATTTCTTGCTTGAGTTTTATCATATTATAACCATGTATTACGTGGGAGATTTTATAAAAGTGGTTAAATGGTTTGAAGTTTGCGTATTCAAATCTATCGCTATCCCTGACTCACTAATTAAACATCAAAGTGGAAATTTTCTAAGCAGATCTTACCTGATTTGTTTTAAAAAAAATTAATTTTCATTTTTTGATCATTTTAACACGAATCGTAAATTAAATTTTGGTAGTTTTTCATAAAAAAAACTAAAATAAAATGTTATTGCGTTAAACATTGAAACTAAAAATTGTTTCTAATAGAAATTAAGAAATGTGATTAGAAATTCTCCAAGCAAAAAAAAGCAAACACAAAAATTTTCGTATCGTAGAACTCTTTTTGGGTGTCAGCGATTTACTGCAATGCTTGCATACATATATATCCTTTTTAACTCATAAATTTCGACAAAACCACAATTACAATTTTGAAATGCATCAACATCTAACTAAAACTGTTCTAGATTTTCTTTTCTTTTTTTATTTTATTATTATTATTATAATTTTCTATTTCACTTTAGTTGTAGAGAGAAAATCATTTATTTCCATTAAAAAGTTTTCCAAAATAGACAAGACAGTTGAGGCTGAAAAGGTCTTTGTCCGCAGAGATTAGTGACGCCTCGCTTTCTAATCCCATTGTTCCAGCTAGCCTTTTGCTCCAGATTAAAAATCAATTAATTCCCTCCATCATCCGGATCGCTTATCACAAACCAATTTTTCATTTCGCTAAGCCCGAAAACGCCAACACCATTGGCGCTTCCAAGTTATCATCGAATACACAAATGCGAAAGATATGATCTAAAAAATTTAAAATCTGAAAAGTTCTAGGGCAAATACATTCCATGATGAAGTGGTATAAAAGTGCACAGCGATCAGAAATAAAATATTCCTCAATGCCATCATAATGGTAATTTCTTGATAAGACTTCGCTATTCTTACACTCAATTAGCTCCGCAAAAAGTTCCCTAAAAAAAAAACCCTTGATGGTAAACATTAAAAATTAATGGTATATGATAAACCGGGATCATGATCCCTCCACAAGTGCACCGCAAAAAATATCACTGAACAGCTTCCTTAGCTCCCCCAAAGGCAGGTCAAAGATGTAAAAAGTGAATTAGAGGTTGGATGGGTGGGTGACCCTCTGTCAATAGTCCTCCGTCATCCTCCATCAGCCCTACTGACACCAAGGAACAATATTTGTCCCCATCTTAGTTCCCTTCAATCACATTCCTGTCTTCGCTGCTAATTCAACCGCCGACTTGAGGAATATCTGCCAAGGCTAAATCTTTAAACAAATTCTCAAGATAGCATATTTTTATAAACCAAATCAGGAGTTTATCCTTGGCAATAGGATAAGTATCGAAGAAACTAGCTTGACTCAAGAAATGAAAGTAACAGATCAATAGAACCCCAAGAGATAAAGTAACAGATCAATAGAATCCCAACAGATAAAGTAACAGATCAATAGAACCCCAACAGATAAAAATAGAAACGCGGTCTCCATTCAGTTGATGAATCTGACAGTTTCAAAGTCAATACAGAGAATCTTAAGAATAACCTAAGGTTCATATTAGAATAAATATTTTATTAAAATATCTGGTGTAGGCTACACATGACTTCCTTGTACGCCTATTAAACTATCAATCGGCCGCTCAAAAATTGATCCTGAATTTGGTTACTAGTTTCCGAAGATTGCAGTATCTCAGCGTCGCGACATCCATCTATTGATGCACACATTACGTTATTTATATTCATATGTAAGTCTTATATAATAAATTTGAGAAGTTTTGCATTATCAAACTGTTTTTGAGTTATGCGAGTACGCAAGTACGCACACTAGTCAGAATGGATTCATGGATGGTCAAAACGGATATTTCCGTTGAAATCTGAAAACCGAAAATTTTCGTGATTACAATACTTCCTTAACTGCGTGCAAGGATGTAAAAAAAAATCAATGTACGACAGGTCAAAACTCATTTATATGTGCAATAAACGATGACAAACATATACTGGGTAGATCTCATAGAATAATGAATGTCTCATGAAACAGTTCTTTTTATGAAATTAAAATATTTACTTTAAAATTCCCAAAACATTTACCATTCCTACAACACTTCACTAATCCTACTACGCCAGACTTATCGAACGTTCCAAGATCCCAGCGAATGGAAACAGTGAAAGAGAAATCGAGGAAGTTGGGATAGAAGGAAACAGTTAAACTAATTCCACGCTCGAAACTTGATCGAGAACCAACGAGGAGCAATGAGGCATTTGAGCTCAGCTGGCCACAAGCTTCCTTCAGGAACCTCAGGGGATGTCCTACGGTTGAGTAGCGTCGGCAAGGAATCGGCGAACGTTTCCTTAATCACAAACCACCATAACCAGCCTATAAAATACAATAAGAAAAGAAAGGATTTCTAAACATTATTGAACAATGTTCATAAATGTTTCCTTGTTGCGTGTGATTTCCTTGCCCCGTGATGATTGGAGAATTCACAAACTAATTCATATATAAAATGGAAAAACGTAGGTGAACGAAACAAATGGCTACAACAAATAAAAGAAACGCAGAAACAATAAATGCACACATCTAAATTTCTTAGAAATATTTTATTATATTATATTTTTTTATTTCAACAGTGTTATAATCTTATCGTAAACAAAAAAATAAATAAAAAGGATTTTCATCGATCATATTTTCGAGTAATAATCAGGACTGAAGGAGGATGTATGTAGCACATCTGATATATACCTCGAAAATGGGCATCGGATAGAACAAGGATAACACATTCACTACCAGCAACCGTTACCTGGTGCAGCGATACACTGCACATTTAGTTATAATGTATCTGTACGTCATAGGTAGACTGTCGTTCCTGTCCAATTTTGCTTAATTTGATTTTATTATCGTATTTGCAATATTTAGGCCATATTTGCCGAGTAAGGGGGTAGTAAAATATACAATACTATAAATATGAATATTGGCCACTATCAAAAACAAAAAATACAATGCGACCTGAAAATTCGGGTCTTTTATAGAATATATATAATACATACTTTTCAGTAATTACAATAGCCGTTATTACAAACATCAGTAATTATAGCATTACATAGCATGCTTGTAATTACATAGCAGTAATTACAAACATCATACGATAAAAAAAAGAAAGAAAGGCGTATAGATTATTGAAACATTAATATTATCTAAAAATTATAAAACAATAAACATTTATAATATACAATATTAGAGGAGTGTTACTCTAGAAGCAAGGATTTCAACATCTTCTGAAATATTCATTCAAAAAGATCAACAAACTCCCATAAATATGAATCCAGCCTTCATCTGGGGCCTCAAACTCCTTAATTCGTCTTCTGACTTCACCGTTTGGCCGTATGCACCAGTCACAGGATCCACAAATTTCTATTTGTATCGTGAACCACGTATCTGAGAATTTTCCTGGAGCATTCCTACAATTTCTGTTTTAACACCTCTATTTGTCGATTGTATTCATTATATATCCTTCCCTACAGCAGGGGAATATGTTTTCATCTAGAATAACTTTTCACATTAAAAAGGATCGAGCACTTCTTTCTTATTTTAATTTTTCATACAAATCCAGAAATTTCATTTTTCTGGCTTATGGTTATTTTATGCATAAATGTTTATATGTATATATAATACTGAATCTGATATTAAGAATTACTAACGATCTATGTAGTTATGGAAAAATAACTGGTGTAGCCGTAAAACTTGTAAATGTTATTTTAATTACCTCTGAGGAAAGAGTTACATTAACGAATAATTAATCCTAAAACATATGTTCATGAGGAACAATAAACAGTACAGAAAATTAAATCAAACGAAATCATGTTTGCAATACTACCAGTAGAGCCAAAGCCAAGAGAACAGAAAGAGTAATTTCGAAGGTGAGCTACCTGAAGCCTTATCCGGAAAATGGAATTCAATGGAATACAAACAAGACGATCTAATATTCTTTAGGAATGGTAAGAGCCTCAAACCCTCCCCTCAAAGGAAGACAAAGGGGAAAAAGAAAATGCAAATAAGCTCCTCGACACAATAGGCCAAACGAGACATTGAGGAAAAGGAAGATATTCTATTTACAGCAATGGATCCCTATTTTAATAAATAGTACCACGTAAGGCGTAAAGTTAAATTTCCGAATAGACTACTGAAATCTATGGCTTTCATCCTTCCCTTCTTACAGTTCAGCTTTCCCCTTCACTGGAAGGAATCCAGAAAAAAAAAATGCACAGCTACACTAGAAATAAGTTTCTAAATGTAAAGAATCACACTAACAATAAAATACTAGACGAAAAATGATACTTACGGTGTTTTTTCTAGGAATCACAAAATATCATGAGATATTTTTCAACTTGCTATATACAAAATGCAAAAGGGGATTGAAAATATTAAGCATAGCATAATTTTTATAGAAAGAAACCAAATTTAGAAAGAACTAAAGAGAGAAAATGGGAGACAGAAAATGTTCTGAAAAGAGATAGGACAATTCTAGAACAGAGTTTATAAAATTATGCTAAAATGGAATCACTATGGCCGGTGAATAGGATGAACGTTTTGGAGGTGAAACGAGGCGATGGCCATTGCGGATTAGCAGCAAGGATCTCTCAATCCACGGATTAGCCACCTGCGTCATACCCAAAGCTTAGGATCCGCTGTTTGCCTTACAGTATATGTTCCCCAAGGTAGCCCTTCATTACGTTCATATACGTTATGTTCAACGGTTTTATAATTGCTCCTAATTATTCTTACTACGAGTACAAAAGTTCGCCCTTTTGAATAATATTAACCAATACAAACTACATTCAATTTATACAATTTAATTAAGATATTTTTACGGGTGTATCTTAATCTAAATGCAGGATTCAATGCGATTAATGTAACAAATACCTTGAGGATAGATGCTGTAGTGATTATAACTGACTGTAAACCAGCTAACAATGTATCTGTTAACTTCTCATAAGATTGGAAGCAGAAATTCAGTGGAAAATGATAACAAGAAAATTAGTTGATAAGTCGGTTTCGGACTCCGTAATCTTAATTTAACACGACTCGTCACAACTTGGAAAATTTGAACTGTAATGTGTTATATGTGTAATAAACTGAATTCACAAGTCATACTTAAAGCCATATAAGTTACTATAACAAAATTGCATACAAAACAACTTTCGCCGCACTATGAAGAACCTTCGCCTTCTTTATTTATATTAAATGCTTCAAGAGCACAATATATCTGGAACTACGTAGATGCTAGGATCTGAGATAATTCAAGATAGACTTAATATTTATTCAAAAGGTAGCGAAACCAGTAGCTTTCTTCACAAGAAGAAACAGCGAACTCCTTGCTCGAGAAAGTGTAACCAAAAAAACGAAAAATCAGGTGACTCTCACAGCG
The DNA here is from genome assembly GCA_948150685.1 of Rhaphigaster nebulosa. Lineage (NCBI taxonomy): Eukaryota > Metazoa > Arthropoda > Insecta > Hemiptera > Pentatomidae > Rhaphigaster > Rhaphigaster nebulosa. The sequence goes on along the minus strand of OX411310.1, from coordinate 25,991,024 downwards.
GCCTACATTCTGGTTTCAACCCAAGCATTAAGCACAGGAACATATGGGTATCCCCTTTACTAGGCCAATTTTCATCTGCCTTCAGAATTATTAATCCGCTCCCTCAATATAAGATATCTTTTAAATTTTTTCAACTCCCCTCCCTCTCTTCCCATTTCATCAAATCCGTATAATCCTTCTTAACATCCTCGCCCCTTGCTGAATATTTAAAAACGGAAAAATAAAAGCGAGCACTATCAGTAAAGCACAGTGCTAAATAATTCCGAACGTGTGCAGGAGGAGAATCTCGATGTGGTACTTTCCTCTCTCAGCTTTGTTTGCCGAGTTACACGAAATATACGGCGGGGGAAAATACAATATCTCTGATTGCATTGTCTATTTTTCAACCTAAGACAACAAATTATTCAGGCACCTCGGTCCAAACTTCAACAAAACCCATTCTAATAATTCATTAAATTTTAAACTGATTTAATTTAAAACTTGAGGACAAATAGAAGATTATTACTAGACATTATCCGCGAAACCATTTACAATAACAATTTCTCAGAAGGTATATTAAAATAAAAGTTCAAATATGAATTCAGTACTTACAAAATAAAAATGTATGTCAGTTGAGATACATACCTGAAACAAAATAATGTTAAATGTAGACTTAAAATTACAGTAATAAAGTCCGTTAATTCAATACTAGGATGTATATAATGCTATTTTTATATAATATATGTAAAACAAAAATATATTGAACTTTCTTGTTACTTTCCAAAAAAAAGGACTAACAAGAAAACAAAGAAAGAATCACAGAAAAACAAAGAATCACAAATTTGGTGGTTTTGGTCTATTCGTGTTACTATCTATAGTGGTTATAAACGAGATGTAAAAAGCAAGATATTTATATCGATATCTTGATAATATCGGCATAAAAATAACGATATTTAAAAATATTGTATTATAAAAAAAGCGTAAACGAATTAAAGAAAGATGAGGAGAAAATCTGTTTCTTGATATTTAAATATTGCTGGAAATGGACTTAATAAAAACAACATCTTATTTATATCGGAAAATTTCAAAATATCGTTAATTATTTTTCAAATCAATAAAAACAATAACATAATTATATCGCCCCAGAAATATCGATTTAATAAAAATAAAATTTTAATTATATCGTTCCAGAAATTTCTATATTATATCGAACAATATATTAATTATATCGTATAGAAATATCGATATTATGAAAACAACATCTTAATATTATAAAAACAATATCGACACAGAGATATCAATATGTGAGTGGCCCTATAAAATATCTTTTAAAAGGTTAAAAATACCGAAGACCGATATAGCGATTATTTTTTCTTCGGTATATTATTTTTAATTATTCTAAAACTATCGATACGATATATATATATATATATATATATATATATATATATATATTCCAACTTCACATCCTTGCCATTCTCGCTCCAACCCCTTAATATATTTAAATAATACCTGCAGAATTTTGTGAAAAAAAAGAACAAAAAAAAACAGCCAATCTACAAGCCGTTCCTCCATAAAACCACTTTCCTTTAATTTTAGGCCAAGCTATTTTGGGCAGTTCCAAATTGTTGGTTACTGAGGGGAAAAGAGCGGAACCGGAGAGGACTTGAGAGGAAGCAGAGGCCCAGAACTGATTAGGGGCGGACAACTGAGTTAGCCTAGATTTTGAGAAGTGGCGGAGGGCGGACAAGACGATGGATCAATGATTGATTTCAGAGCGAGCAGGTAAATGGATGAGGGAATAGGGGATGAAAACTTTATTAGTAGAGCAATTTCCTGCAGGGGCGTCTCTAATCAAGGCGGGGTCAATATGTACCATTCGGTCGGCTCCAGCGCCTTCTTGTCGCCGTGTCGCTGTCTTGTAGGACAAACATAGTCTAATCATCACTAACACGGAGAGGGTATGAAATCCCTCAATACATGTAGGCACTCTGTTTAGACAATTAACAGTAATAAGTAGGGGCAAAAGGTTAGTTATGAAAGAACAAACGAAAATAACAAACTGGATTGTAACGAATATAAACTAGATAAAAAAAACTGGCATAGAGTCCAGAAAGATATAACCTGAATTTCAAACGGTAACTACTAATTTTATGTTTTATTCGCATTAATAGTAAATTCGTTTACATCGATGAAGACAAATCGGCGAAGGTATTAAGCGTCTAAGCTTGCAAACTAAAATGGGTGGTAATGGAGAAGGCGATGAACACAATCTTGAAAATAGCTGCGTAACGTTTAAACAAAGAACTGATTAGGTAAGTTTAGTTCTCTAAATTATGCAAAATTAATAAATAGGCTAATGCATAGACCTAATATCACTTTTAAGGAATGAAAGTCTTTATTTTCAATATAAAACAGAAACCTTCGATCAATAGTGTACGTTATTATGGTTTCTTTTTTTTTAATTTACCAAATTGAAATTTTTCGATCTATCCAATTTTCTTTAAAGGAAATTAAAAAGAAAAAAAACAACTACATTTATATCTGGTCAACATAAACAATTGCTTTATTTATTTACACTCAACCAACCCCCGGCCATCATTTCCTTTATTAAATTCCACGGTCAGCGGTCAGCTACCATCAACACGATATACATTTTCTATAATTCAATAAAATAATATTACCTGCGTATCAAATAGTGTCCGGTCTGCAATTCGATATAACGTAGAAGAAATAAAAAAATTGTAATGAAAAAAATTATGAACCCCGCCACATATTTGTGGCTTTTCCGCTTCTAATGAATAGAAAAACAATAGTAATTACATAGAAAATATAGATAACAACAAAATAAAATAAGATGGACAATAAATAAATAGGTAAAATATTGGTACCTGGAAAACGGCTGAATATCCTAGCGAATGGATAGACAATGCAAAGATAAATGGAAAATTGGATAACGATTCGAAGAAAATTGAACTGATCTAGGTGTAATTATGAGATAATACGAAAAGTATCCATATGGACCGAGGCGTCATCGGGTAGAAGACAAGAGACTATCAAGCTTTAGATAATTTACCATTTCTATATTGCCACGATTATTCACAGCAAGACAACGGCAGACAGGATTGCCTACTAAATGAAAGGAAAGCCATCAGAGGCTGTCATTGAGGAGAGGATGCTTCAGCTGAAATCGATTACAATCTCGCCACAACAACCGTCTAATCCCTAAGCTACTGTGCCAGCAACAGAGCATTCGGGAGTTAGTTAACTCCACTCCGCTAAAGCAAGCGGTATGTCCCGCTGCTTCTCCAATCCACTAAGATAACAGGGTGGATGAGCAACAATAATAACTACAGAAAGAGCAAGAAAACCAGCCGAATACAAAAATTAAATAATAAAAATAATAATAAGTTCTATAATTTTTTGTTGTTTTTTAAAATTTAATTTAGAACTTCATTTCAAATACAATAAGTGGATACATGATATTGCATGTATAGATGCAATATATAGATATTTTTCATAAAACTTGCAAAAATCACATGCACATATTTCACCGAAAATTTCTTTTTTCTTTTATAATGCAATGAAACTTTTTTTTAGGAATTATTGATATAAAAAGCAATACGGGTAGAAATCGTTTTTAAAAAACGCACAAACACGACATTGATGAAATGACAGGGACTGGTTAAAAACAAGCAGAGGACTGATGGAATGACAGGGGTAAATAAAAAAAAACTGCAAAAGTTTCAAAATAGTTTAATTTCTCCAACCAATACCTACATAATTATTATTAACAAAAGTAAATTCCCTTTATATATCAGTATTTACAATACATAGCATATTGTAGCTTAATTAATTAATTAATGATTCAGTAAGTTTTTTTACTATGTAAAAAAAAAAAACTACTGTTCTATATACAAAATATCGTATCAGGATTGGATAAATTCATATTGAATCTTAATGACGTTTAGGTATTAAACAAGTGCAGGAGACTGAAACAGTAAAAAAGCACCCTCTGATTTATCTTTCTCCCCAGACGGTTATCAACACCGACAGGATAAAAGTTGACCGCCAACTATCAGCTGTTGCCATGCTACTAGTCTCCCACTTCTTCAAGACCAACGTTGTTGCGACTGTGTTGTTGTTTGTAGAGAACTTGACCAACTAGCATGATACGAAAGGAGATTTTGTTGGGACATACTAATTTACTCGAATAACCAGGCATGTCTGAATTAAGTAAATATGCAGGTGAGTATATGTTTAAAAACTAATAATTGAATTTATAGAAAAAAGTTCGGTTGATTTATAGAAAATACATCTTTCAAGTGAAATCAAAACGGGAATAAGCAGGAGATAGGGGTTTTTAGATTTTTTTTTTAAACTATATTTTTGTGGTATACATTTTTTTTTTAAATATCCATCTGTATTGTTGTATGATTGATACAACATGATAGTAACTAGTGAAGAAACTTTAGAAAAACTCTGATGAAAGTTTTATGTTAGAACGACCCAAGGACATCAAATGCCTTGGAGGGATACATTTTTAATGCTCTCATCTTCTTTATCATTTCTTATCATACTTATTTTCAGTTCCAATCTTAAAATTAAATTGGAAGATAGGTATACTTCTTGATTTACTAGGGCTGAAGAAGTAGACAGGCTGAAGGGCAACGGACTAAGGAGCCTAAGAAAAATTACAGACTTTTGCAAGAATAATTATCACTATCAACATTACTAAATATACTAACTAAATATACTAAATATACTATAAAATAAAATATATAATATATATATATATATATATATATATATATATATATATATATATATATAATATACTAAATATACATTACTAAATATACTAATATACACTTAACTAGAAAAACATTGAATTTTTATTTTCCTGCCGCTACTAATTAAGGAAAGCACTGTAATTGGGTCCAAGTTTCGATGAGCAGTTTTTAACGGATACACTTCGTTTAAGTATCAGTATACGATTACTTATGCGTTTCAGTGCCTCCGAAAAAAAACCGTGCGTTGAATCGAAAAAACAAAACATTTCGGCCATTGGTCTGTCTGTGTGTCTCTGCCACGACTATTTATTGAACAGATGGACCGATTTTGTTGCTTATTTTTTTGTAATGTAAGGAAGGGTTTTATACCCCAATGGCTGTCACGAAATTGGGTACCCTGTGCGCAATATCCGAAAACGAGTTTTTCTAAAGACTGTAGCTCAAAAACGGCTCTAACGAAACTTGACTAAAGTATTCTACTTAACGCTTTTTAATTATTCATATGTAAGGTACATTCCCGAGCAAAAATATTATAACGAAAAGGATATTTTATTTGCGCATAACTCGAAAACTGTGCATTTTATGGCAAGTTTTGTATTTAATTTTTGGAAAAATAATTTAATTCTCGAAAAAAAAACATCATCTAATTAGGACCGCAATGAGGAAATATATAGAGCATAGAACTTTATACCCATTTTTAGTTTTTTTAACCATTGTTTCATCTTTGTTTAGTCTTAGCCTAGATCTCAACAGAGCTTAACATGAAAAATAAACATCTTATTCGCATTAAAATTAGAGAAGATACATCAAACAATTTTTATTTTAGACTATCATACAAAGTGGTAAGGAAAGTAGTGTGAGTGGAAACGGCAGATATTTTATGTTAAATTTAAAATATAAAGTAGGATTAGAATGTCCTAAAAAAGCCTGCACGAGAAATGTATGACTCTGATAACAATGAATCAGTTAAATCATATTTCTTAAAAGTTTATTAATGGAACTTCATAAAATAATTCAAATAAAGTGAATTGCCATTTATTTGAAGTTGAACAAAGAAAGGGGACAAATCATGAGAAACACAAGGGTAATAAAAGCGGCTAAACTACAACTGAGTGTTCCACTTGACAGTAACTACATGAGTTTTTATGAGACAGCTTGACTATACACTTTCTTTTGAAGAAATTATATAAAAAAGAAAAACGATACAGGGGAAACAATCACAGTACAACTACTTACATATAAACAATAAATTATACTTGATACTTTATAAATAGTATTATAAAGTCAAGAAAATCATGTTTTATTTTGCAATATCCCGAGGATAAAAATAACCCCAGGAAGGGATAACTAAGTTAAGGAAGGGAGAGGGCAAGGCGGAAAGTTCAACTCAACCGTCAGTCAGCCTCAGAAATGTATTCAAGAATACCAAGCAGAATACTAAACTTCTCCTCATTACCAACAACAAAAGGAAAACAACACACAAATTAACTTGAAATATTTTACAATTAATTTTTTAATAATAGAAAAGGTTTTTTCGTGGCGTTTCTAAATGCTACGAGAACCTTATCAAAATAAACAGCATAAAAACCAGCCAAGAATGTATAAATTATCAAAATTAATGGCACCATTCAGAATCCATATGGATGATATACATAGTTCAACAACAGTCATATAATGAAATACTGAAGTTTATTTTTTCAGAATATGTTTTTATATTTTCTTCATAAATTAAAAGTATCAAGCCTATATCGTAGTGATAAAGTGACAAAGTTTTAAAAATTGTATGTTCCAGATGATCCGAAAAAAACTGATAATGATTAATTACACGAAAAGAAAATAGATAAAATTAAGCTCTCATCCTTTATTAAACTGAGTTTTACAAACGAAGAGACTTCGGTTCAATACTGGAAAAGATACTGAAGATATAAAAACTGTGGACCATCATTATAACATGGAATTGGATACAACGCGGGTCTAGCCCTGGCCTCTATATTAAAATAGGATGATACAATTATATACTTTTTTGTTTCCCTGCACTTTAGAATAGAAAATAATTAAGTACCTACATTGGCGGTGTGCTGGTTACAAAAACGCTTAAAGCAACTTAAAATAACTTTTAAGAAGTGGTAACAATACTTAGCAATAAGTGTTTATCGGTAAACAAATTTGTTTTTACTTTGCTTTTCATGAGTTACCTATTACTCATTACTACAACCGGTACCAATAATAATGTACCAACAACCAGGGTGAGAATGGCCGAAAGGGTGATGGCCAATATTTTTCTGCATGAAAATGTTAGAAAAAAATATTTAAAATACTATATAATAAACTTGTAAAAAATTTTCTAAGCTTACATATATACATATACTACCAGTAAATTATACATATATATATATATATATATATATATATATATATATATATATATATATATATATTTCTTTTTTTTTTTTTTTCCCCCGGTTGGCTCTATAGACCTTGTAGATCTTTGGCCGCGCGATGTGGTGTTCTTACAGACATTTATTGCTTTTGGGAGCGCAAACAGCCTGGAGGGGGTCACCCAACCTCACGTTGCTGCGAACCATGGTTTCCATGGTGCAGCGGCAGGCTGCCCATTGCTCCATAACCGGTCCCTTTGGGGCCAATTCGACAGTGTCCTTCCCACCGACTCACTCGGGTTCAAGGACAGTGACAAATCGGTCTAGATCCACGGATTATGGCTGCTCGGAGTCAGCAGGCGCACGAGGACCTATATTTCTTTCCCCGAGGCAGACCGTCCAAGGACCAAACCTCCGGGCGGCTATTTTATGTCCTGGAAAACCACAAGGCGATTCACAATTAAGGTACACGGGGTAGGGTCATCACTCCTACGCCCGATATATATATATATATATATATATATATATATATATATATATATATATATATATATATATATATATATAATTTACTAGGAAAGTTTTGAGAATTTTGGCCATACTCACTCAACCCCGTTGACTATTTTCACCCCTGTTGGCGGTACAATATGTTTTTAATAAAGCATCTTTTATTACATACACGTGTGTATTTTTCTTCCAATGATTTAAATTTGTCTACCCTCGCAATAGCGCGTTTTCAAAATGACAAGATGAAAACGGGTGGGTATACGGCCAATAATAAGGGAATGAAAATAGAATCAGAATAATGAGTGGATTTTTCATTCCTCAGAAAAAGAAAAAAGCGAAGGACGCTCCAGGTGAATTTATGACGTCAGTGTTTGCCTACCGGGGAGGAGAGGAGGAAAGGGTGGAAATTAATCACCGTTATTTTCGAAAATAAACACCGCACATTCGGAACCCTTTTCGACCTGGTGAGAAAGTGATCCAACGGTATCAGATCTCGATTCGGCAGTTCCTTTGACACCTTCCTCGTAACCAGCAACTTAAATAAACCACCATTAATTTAGAAAAAAGATACCATCAGTTTAACTACCATTGAAAACTAAATTAAATGTAGACAATAAAATTATAATTTTTCAATCGAAACCTTCATTTTTATAGAAATGAATAACAATAAAAAATGTTTAAAGAATCGCCACAAATCATTTAAATTTAATACCACAAACATAAATATATATGTTTATCATATCATTTGGAAAATATTCCTCCACTGAAACTGACTTTGAGATTTGAGCTAGGAGTTTAGTTAAAGATATTATAACACAATTTACGCAAAAAGAAGCTAAACATTGTTTATTAAAAATATTTCGACCTGGAATAGACCGAACAGTACCCAAAATGATAGAATAAAAATTATTAAGGATCACTTTTGATTTATTCCAGTAATTAGTATATTTTAGCGAGCCTACATCCTCGTATTTGTCTCTCTCTCGAAACAGAAAACATTTTTTTTTTTTACATCTCTAAGCTAAACATTACATATTTTGAGTATACTAGAGTTTCATCAAAATCGTTTAAGAAACAACGAAAAAGTTTATTTAAGGTATGTCAGAACACTTTTTACCTAATTTATTTATTATGTTTTATTCATTAGCACATTAGCACCAGTGTTTCGAGGTGTTTGCCTCATCATCAGGATTCAATCTTTTTTTTTTTTTAAGACTTTTTTGGACCAAGAGGACGCTAAAACGAATAAATTATGAGGTATCTAAATTTTTGTTTCAATCCTTTTCATTCTTCTTTTATCTAAAGCAACTGAATAAAAACCTACCGACTTTACTTTTATCTTTGTTAATATCTCGGGCAACCACTCGTTCTATTATAATCCTGCATCATATATAATTCATGTGAGTCAACGTCCTCATTCAGTGTTGATAATTGCGGATAAAGGTAATGAATCTAATGATTGATTGATGTGTAAACAGGAATAGATTTCATTTTTTTAAAAATTAAGTGAGTGATTGCCATCCAGAAGTAGAAAATATTAATCACTGAAGAAGAAAAGGCTGTATATTCAGATGAAAATACTATTCAACAGAATCTATATAAACAAACCATAACTTAAAAAAGAACTTAGAATAGTTAATAACGGGGTGAAAGCTTCAGCCGCAATTCTTTCTTATTTATCGGTTTATGTCTTGACGAATGGCCAAAAAAATAGATCATTTTAGAAATTTAAATAGGCCATTACTCAGAGAGCTAGCCCGGAGTAAGACTATTTTTACCCAGGCCAGCTTATAAATGATTTCCGTTGCTCATGAATGGCCATCCAGTTTTGAGAAGTAACCAGGAGGAATTGCCCGTTTGGAAAGAGATCGCCGCTCGACGGGCCGTAGAGAAAGAAAGGCGGGGTAGGGAGAAACGGGGTCAATTAAGCAAAAAGAAAAGAAGTAGAAGAAAAGCGTGGTGAGGAAGATGCCAAGTCAGTGGAGGGGGGTCACGGTACATCACGGTGACGCTTCCTTCCTACTGATAGGGCTCTCTCATAACAGCAGAGCTGGTAATTTATCTAGCAGAGAGGTGAATAAACTTAACTCTGGTCCCAGTTGCTCGTTCATTTCATAGTTAACGATCTGGTTTGCGTGCGATGTCCCACTAGTCCCTCCGCTCCTTCAGCAGTATTAAGGGAAACGAGGGGAAGGAAGTAGTTATCTTCCAGTACCGGCGAGGTAGTAAAGTAACTCCCAACACACTTCATGAACAATTTTAACGACCCATCTACCAAACATATCCAAAACATCTAAAATATAATGTATATATGCAAAATGATTTAACAAGTAAAAAAGAGATATATTAATAAAGATATTGTATAAGTTAAATGCAGTTGCCATTCATTTTAATACGATTACCTTAAAATGTACTGTATTTTTAAAACGAAATATTTATATTCCTAGTTTAGGAGAATTTTAAAATTTATAAAATATTTTATTTAAAAATTTACAGACAAGTGTTTTATATAATGTTTTATTTGGTAAATTTCAAGGAGACTGGAAACTTCAGAATTAAAATATTTTCATAAAATAAATTGCTTTTCTGCAGACTTACGAGATAATATCTATGGTCTCAGTGAATAATTTGGTAAGTCGAAAAATGGTCCTCCTGAGTTATGCGTATTGTGATAATCTCACAAGCCTACTGGGAATAGTGAACAAGGTGCTAATTTACATCTCCTCTATTACTTGTAAGCATTTAGAGCAGTGAGTTACCGACTTCTTGTGAGTAACCAAGCTGGAGAGACTTGGAAGATGATCACAATACATATATAACATAACCGGACCATTTTTGAATTATCGACTTACACAGATGCCATATGTATATTCTAAACGTTACATTAAAATCCCATGCTTTCCCATCCCAAAACCCTGCTTTCTCAACTACGATTTAATTATACTAACATTAATATTTAAAAACACCAATGAATTTCGTTAAATATGTTCAATAAGTATCATTCTAGTATTTTGGTTAAAACTTGAATATTGTCTTGAAATTTTGTCTAAATTATATTAAAAAATGGTCCTTAAAAAGGAAAACCTTCAATATCTTTTTCTTAGCTTAAGAAAAATATCTACTATAATGAATGATACTTGATTTCGTCTTCAATTCCTTTTATTCTTCACCTAGAATTATACTTTTAAAAGAATGAGGTTTACTAAAAAACAAAAGAAATAGAAGAACGACTTTTTTGAAACATCTGAATTAGGAATAGATTATAAGCATTAAACATTTGTAACGAGCCTAGGTAATTAATATCTTTTCCTCTTTCCCTATCATGGCTGTAAACATTTTATGCAGTACAAGTTACAGTATTTTTCTCAAAATTACTCGCCTTCAATGGCGTCTCAGAGATACTTTACGGTGGACACCCATTTGTGATAAGTGTTTTGTACAACTAACGCTATGTTGACGAACTAGAAAAAATACTGACTGATAAAAAACAAAATAATAGAGGCTGAGAAGAAGACTACACCTTATAGGTGTAATGATCACCATTTGGCTCTTGGAACATTTCTGCCGGATATGGAAGACCTCGGGTACAGCGTATGATCACAGTTTCCATCTGAGTACCGTTAGCAACCAGAACACCACTTACCGTACATATCTCTCACGCCGGTGTTTCGGAATAGGGCATTAAACCCAGGGAGAACCGTGAGACATATTACACTCTATTCAAAAACGCAATAGCACTATGTTCCTAAATTCGCTCCAAATGCAATTTGGGGAAAGGACAAGATATGTTTATAGATTAAAATTAAGAGAAAAACTTTGATACGAGCTTATTAATTAATTTTTATTTTTCGTCTGCTTTCTTGAATAAACAATACCTTCGAAAACTAACAATTGTATAACTAACGAATGTGAAGATAGCAACCGTTTAAGAGACCCAAAAACAGCTTTAACTTTAACTTTTCACTTCCCCATTGAGATAATTCTTTATAACTCTCGGTCGTTTTACTATTAGATTAGATTTGTGGTTTATGCAAAGATTTTAGTTTGCAAATATGCCTTTTGGTAAATTAATAAAAATAAGCGATTTTTCACATTCGCTAGTTATTCGTGGTAGCGACTATGGAGTTAAATTTTATGCAAGATATATATATATACACTGCTGAAAATTTTTAATGAGATAGTTATCATTACTCCTGTTTTTGACATTTCCTGTTTTAATAAAAACAACTCCTGCAAACATTCATCGGACTTACTTCCAATGGCATCTCCCTTCTCGGAAATTTTTTTCATCGTTTTTAAACTAAGCTAACTTCTATATATTAAATGAAGCAATTTGAATTCTCATTTGAAATTACAAATAAATGTGTTCAATTTCATTTTAAAAAAATTATAAAAGAAATCAGTGCTAAAATAAACTATAAAATTAATTAATAATTAAAGCTGATAAATCGATTATTTTGGAAATTCGTGTTTTTCTCTAGCTCTTATATTCTCTTAAGAAATAAATTTTAAGGAAAGGAAAGCGACATAACTACAAACATCTAAGAAGAGAATTACTACAAACCGTAGTACATCTGCATGCAACATAAATGCCGAATAACAGGATCAATGACAAACTCCGTGCACAGCTGGCTGTAGAAAATAAGATTAGCAGTCATCATATCATAGGAAATTTAAGTGATTGCGAGGGCATGGAATAGGATGCGAAATTCGAAACCCGGCTGTTTAATGTGTAAATTGTGCCTTATACGCTGGCTCCCTGCAGATATTAGCATAGATTTCCATTTGCATGTGGTTCCGTTTAAAAGGAATCCCTCTCAACCCGCTTGAGCTAAATTATATCCTTTGCATGCCTAAGTTACAGACAATGGGACTGTTTTTTAATTTGGCACCCGGTAACTTTCTGGCTCGCGATTAATGCTAGTAAAGCTATCATCAGTATTACAATATGGGTCACATAACACAAAAAAGAAAAGTGTTACTACATTAAATAAGTAAAGGAAAGTGATTATTTTATATTCATAGTCAAAATAATATTCTTTAAGTTCATTAATGTATTTTAAATTAATTTCTACCCTAAGTTGGTATGTGGAAGTAGTGTGATGCGCAACGCATCAGATTTTTGAAATTTATTTTATTTTGTACATGTTTAAAAAGAGATAGTAAACATTATATGTATGTCACATAATAATGGAGAATACATGATTGAGGGATGTTTATGATACAAAAAGCACCTTAAAGAAGACACATAATTCACTTATTATTAAAATGAAACACAGTAGATGCGTAGTTGCTATTATATGTAAGCCTCCAACAACAGCAACTAATGATGAACAAGTGAAATCTCAAAGAATGAAAAAATAAAATAAAAACCTAGCTACTTAATGTGCAATGTTATTATGAGCATTTAAATAATTAATTATTGCTGGATAATATTCCATTAAATTAACGCAAATTCCCTTACCTTTTCTAAGTTTACCTCCACTCTTACCTTCAAAGTTAGTATTGTAACGTTATGTGCTAATAAACAATTATAATTATTTAATCTCTGTTTCAACTAGAGCAATAGAATTGTTCCACCAGAGAGATTGTATATTTAAGATTGTTGTAAGTATTAAGAAAAATTTTAAACTGTAAAATTGTCTATCACATAACAAACACTATTATCAGTATATTTCGAAAACCATTTGACGATTTTTCTCGGACAGAAGAATGGTTTTTAGGGATACAATTTTTGACGATGGAGGAAAATTAGAAAATTACATAACCCGAATTTCGTAATATTTCATTGTCGGAGTAAAATTGCGGGACAAGGCGTGAATGAAGTGACTGGCAAAATGAACCATAACACTTTCACAAAATTATGTCATTTTTCCCCCATAAAACTTACATTCTTTTCATTCGAAACTCCCTCCCTTTAAAGACTTAAAGCCTGATAAATAAGAAAATAAAAACAGAGTTACGAAAGAATCCGTCCGGAAATATTTAACACTTTTTAAAAGAAAAAAAAGATATATCACTTAATCAGGAAATCCATAGAAACTGGTTAAATTATACTTTAGTATTTTCATTATGGCTTCTAATTAAAAAATCTGCCATACTAAGTAATTAATACCTCTTGATTATTAACAATATAAAACGATTTCGTCTCCAGAAAGGAGTGAGTATTTTTGTAAAATTAAGGCCTAGAAAGGGGGTTTAAGACGGAAAATTGAGCAGCTACCAGATTAGAAAAGTATTTGCATGGTCAAAACAGCAAACTTAATACTTTAGTTGTTGATTATACTCAAATAATAATTTCAGAAAAATGTTTACTGCGATTTATCTTTATATATATATATATATATATATATATAATTATTATAATATAATCTGATGAAACCGTACTGAGATTCAGTTTCTGAATATCCAAATTATTTCTTTTAAAACATTCAAATAATTTATCTGTATTGATAATGGAGAGGGAAGAACAAATCTGGCAAAAGGGTCTTCGATCTTTTTTGATAAATATATTATTATTTTTTTAATTTGACTAACTTCTCACAGCAGATCTACCAAACATTTTAAGATATATTTTTAAAACTTCTTACCTTTAAAATAAAGTATTTTATGTTTAAAGTAGATAATGTTAGATATAATTAATTGCATAACGATAAGGATATCAGTAGGAAGGTGATTATATAATAGTACAATAAATAAAAAAAAACTATAAAAAAATTATGGCCAGCTGAAACGGTAATACTATATGAATGAAATACCGAGATGTGACGTCACCTTGCTACTCGGATTGCGAACAGGTTTGCCAGGGTGAATGTTACTAACTCCTTGACCTTGATCTTCTAAATCCACAGAGGAAAATGTTATGGGAATATTTTAAACTCTGACAACATACATTCAACGACCAATATTCAAATAATCTCATTATTAAAAACAAACAGTTCTATCCCATTAATTATTTCTTTCATATTCATTGTTCTGGTAATTGAGCTCAAAATAAAAAACAATGAACGTGTAATAATGTAAATTAGGGGCTGATTGGACCCAGTAGGAGGTTACCTGGACACACCAAAAAAATATATTACACCTGCTTAGGTCTCTTACAATGAAAGTATAGGCATAACTGACAATCTCTGAAAGAGGTACCAGCAGTTGCCTAGGTCCTGAGGCACATTTTTGGTTTTAGTCAAAGTAACCTACTAGGGTCGTAAGTTAGGGTACTATAAATCATAAAATAATAATCACAAATTTCTTAAGTAGTAAAAGTATTATCTACATTTTCGGATGTGTCCAAAACATCATGGATTTATTTTAATTCAAATTATAGTAAAACGGAAGTTTAGCCATTAATTACATAAACGAATAACTTATTTACTCATAATGAAGTACTAATCCCCGAAACATTATGTTTTGATTCCATATTACGGCCCTATATCCACCAAAGTCGGAAATGAATTGAAAAAGCAAAAATGACTTGCTTATTTGACCAAATAAATATCTCCAACAGTCCAATCTTAAATTTATTCCCATCTATAACAGAAAAAACAATTACTCACCGACATTACTGGAAAAACCTTGACTCTTAAACCGTTTACCTAAAAACACGCTACCAACCTTTCGTCCATTGTTGGTTCAATGCGAGAAGAAACCAGTACAAACTTTTCTGATTGATATAATCCATTTAAACCTTGGTGAGAAGCAACATGTATTTGATTTCTTGTCTTAATTAAATTCATAAATATTTTATAATACTGATTTATATTGCATCTAATTTAATATGTATAATAGATAAACTATATTTTGAATTGCTAATTTTTGAATTTTTTGTGTGTCTTTAGAACTGAAGATGGATGTATAACATCCGAAACTAGTTTTCAATAAAACAAATTTATAGATGTGGCAAATAATTTATCAATCCCTAATTAGATTGATCCTTCTATAACATCATGTGGATTTCAATTGATCATAATGAAATGCTGCTATCCCTAACTAATTAAGGAATAACTAAAAAGAAACATAATATAATTTTCCCCACCCTATATAATTAATGAATATACATATATAATATAAAGATACACATATAAAAATACAAAAAATACTTCCGATCTCATGTTAACAACAGCATAAGGATTTTTATTTAAGTCAAAATGAATAATACCGAGATTAAAGCTAAATACATATGATGTGATAACAAAAAAAAGAAAAGAAAAAAAAAAAGACTTCCATGTCTAAACAACACTTACTTATCAAGTCAGTTTTAACCTTAAAAGCAAAATGTACAAAAATAACAATATAGCAAAAATCAATGAAAAAATAAAAGAATGATTTTGCATTCCATTTTAGTTTTCTATTTTAGTTTTTGCATTGTACAGTGAGGAAAAAACCTTATCAGTTGGCTGAAAATATAATATATTTGCAGTATTATTAGATTGTTACCGATACTAAAAGTTGATCTGTTAAGTTTGTAGACTTAAAAGTCATAATCATAGACATTCTAAATACGAAGCATAATATTAATTTATTTAGATTCAATTCATTTATTAATTTATGATTTATTTAGCCTTATTTATGTTCCCCATTTTCAAGGAACAGGGTATCCCGTACCCGTAATCCTGAACGGGTTTAGAGATAACAGATACCTACCTGCTAACCTACCTGCCGTCTTAGTAAGCAAGCTTTTTATTATAGAAATTGTACATAGATAAATACATATTCATTATTATCAAGTTTGAGGGAATTTACCCGCCTTCTCTGTTTCTTTAATCTTTAAAAAAAAAGCCAAATTCGCAACAAAACTAGAAAAAAAACCCATTAACTCTTTCAAATAAAAGTGTCTTTTTTTTAATGCATATTAGCCACTAAGAGTCAAAAGAGGTAGGTGATAAAAAGTTAGTTCCACTATAAAGCTACAGGTTTTCGTCCATAATTTAATATTTGCATATATAATAAAAATATATGTAAATGTAAAATGGAAATACGAGCTAATGGAAATTAGCAAGAAAAATGTTTAAATAAAGCAGGAGAGAACTAAGTAAAAATGCAGGGGTAGCACATGCCATCGGATGGTCTGACCAGCAAATCCAGAGCGTAATTAATCATGCTCAGCTCGTGAGCTCTAGCAGTTTAGTACGGGCTAGTTCGTTAGTCAAGCTAGTGCAAGCAAGCAACCCGCACAATTCTTAATCCTATCACCATCTATTTTTTATCAACAACATTCAACATTCTAACGTTCTACCATCAAGAAAAAACTTAATATAACTAGTTCTATTGCACGAAATGTCCATTTGACAAAATAAGAATCAATATAATGACTATTGTCATCTTTCTGAGCAAAGAATCCCCAAAAAACGAAGAGATAATAAAAAAAATCCGACTTCGACCATATAAGTTTATTTTCCATTTAAGTCCACGGCATGACAAGAATTCAATGGTATAAAATAATAACTGTATTTATTATTTATTTACTTAGTTAGGCAGTAATTAATCTGCCATCTGCAAATTATTTTTGCAACAAGCAATTCTGTCCTCATTCGGTATAGCGGTCAACTCAAGTCTCTATACCACTGCTAGATGTAAGTGTTTGTGCTAAGGGGTTCATGTTGCAAGTCAATCTGTTGTGGATATTTTTGTAGTACTCTGTGGCAGTACCTGAAACTGTTAGGATGTCCAAGTCCTCATGTAGCAAGTCATTTGTCACATAGAATGGCGCGTCCACTAAATAGGTACTAATAAAAATAAAATTTGATATTCTTCAATCAATTCAATATTTCTAACAATAGACTGATGAATACCTGGACTTTTAAGAAAAAATAAACAGTTATAAATATATACAGCGGAGCTCAAAATATGATGAATTGGTTTTAAAAAGAAGTCGGCAAAAAAAAAAAAAAAAAAAAAAAAAAAAAAAATTCGACGTGTAAGCGCAATAAAAGAGAAATGTGGAGGAAGAGGAAGGGCCCTCTCCGACTTTTACTAAGTAAAAAAAACAAGTACGCACCTCTCTTCATCATGGAAATGGAAATGTGAACACCCCCTCAAAAAGGTAAAAAAAAAAAATCAATTTTTCTTTATGAAATACAAAAGAGTAAGAAAATATAAATGACAACTCCCTGATATTTGACAACCACATGATTTATAGATGATAAACTTGAAATAAAGCCTGCAGGCCCAAAAATAGCAGGTCGGGTTCTTCGATTGTCTAGAACTTTAGTTGCCTTTTCATCCTTGGAAAAAGGTAACATCTCCAAATTTTCAAAAAAAACAACAACAAATTTCCCCACCATTGGCATAAAATAAAATAAACTGACAATGGACTGCTAGAGCAATAATCTAGGAAAGGATCAGTGGTGGAATTACCAACGTTCAGTTTAATGAGCAAGTATTCGATATTTTAAAGCAAAATACCTTCGAACGATAGGATATTATGGTTCAGGGTAAAGATGGAACAACTAAATATATATATATATATATATATATTTATCAAAAAAGATCGAAGACCCTTTTGCCAGATTTGTTCTTCCCTCTCCATTATCAATACAGATAAATTATTTGAATGTTTTAAAACAAATAATTTGGATATTCAGAAACTGAATCTCAGTACGGTTTCATCAGATTATATTATAATAATTATATATATATATATATATATATATATATATATATATATATAGTAGTGATATATATATATATATATATATATATATATATATATATATAGTAGTGATATATATATATATAGTAGTGATATATATATATATATATATATATATATATATATATATATATATATATATATATATATATATATATATATATATCACTACTATATATTATTACGGTAGTTTAGATCCCTTTTCCGGCTCTCAGGAGCGGTGGATTTTGATGAATGAGGTATCAAAAGAAAGGGAATTTCATGGAGAAGTGACGAATCCTAATTTCCATTCTTAAATTCTTACAAGGGCTTAAATAAAAGTGATGAAAAAACAGGGAGGTTTCAAAGATTTGATGTCTCAAAGTCGACGGATCGAGACGGGATAGGTTGGATTTTAAAGATTTTGACGCGGGCATCAATATTATATATGCTCCTACGGAGCATATTGGTCCAGCGTTTTAAAGCTTAAAAACCTACCGTTTTTGAGATAACGCACGATATAAGATCACATATTCCGTACGCCATCTTGCGTACGTGGCGTTGTCATGGCAACTTTATATCAATTTGAGTCTGTTTACAAACACTTTTAATGAGTGGGAAATTATATACTGTTTCCCATGTCCAACCCTAAAGGGCGCTGTTAAATATGAATACTAAACATATAAAATGTTATAGCTGGATCTAATTGCCTGACTATTAAATTGAAGAGATGTTTTCCAGTGAGGTAAGCTAATTACTAATAAATTATGAACTGCAACTTCAACATAGTCATTATAAACTATGTAGCTTCACCAAATATGTGTGTTAAATAAACTTTTTTGGTAATATTGTATTGATTACACGAATAAATATGTTTATACTTCTAATATATTAGGGATTAGAAGAAGTATTGATGTCTAATGCGAGAGTTCTCGCTCGGGTATACTAGTATATATATATATATTATTGGATTGTTAAGGCAGCTGGCAGGCCAGTTTTACTAATGAGAAAAAAAAAATTTCAGAGGACAAGAAGGTTTCGAGAATCTGTTGTTAGGTTGGATACTGAATTCACTAAAAATTAATAAGACTCTCCGGCTCCCCTCTCCCCCTAAACTTCGTCAAAACCTGAATCAACAAGATCCCTACTTCTACTTCACGGTTTATCTCACCGTCTATTACGTTTAGTAGTGACTCGTTTAATATCAGGTTCAACCACACCACATGGCCATTTTAACTGCAGAGTCTATTACTATAATTAAAATTATCTAATTCAAGTCACGCGATTTCGCAATAGTTCATTTTATTTTATTTTTTCCCCAAGAAACCATGATGCGTTATAACGAACCGAAAACATTATTTAGTTATTTTAATCAAGTCTATAATTATTCTCATCCAGTCATGTATTATTAAGATAATATGAAGGAATATTTAAATAAGTGTATATATGTATGTATATATGCGGTTACAGAGATATTTGAACGCTTATTTATGTATATATACACACACACACGCCCACACACATATTAGGAGAGAAATCTCATAAAGCGAACATGACAGTGTGGGAGATTAAAGGTCACCCACCAATTCTATTCTGGTATTCCTTTTCAAGTTTTGTCACCGAACAAACAGCTTTTTCAATAAAACGGCATGGGATTAAAGTGAAAATCTCCAATTTAGATTCCTATTTTCTTTTTGTTTGATGAAGCATACACCCGTACTTTTTTTAAGCCAGTATCAGTTATATATTTCTCACCGTTTCAACTCCTCCTTTTTCACTCTCATAAGCTGCCTTGGGGTCCCATCCCTCAAAAGATACTCGAATTAAAGAAAAGGTAATAGAAAGGGTATGAGAAAAAACTTCCCATGTTAAAAATGGATACAGGTTCATATTTAATTTAATAATTTGAAAATGTTACTGGACTTTATGTTCTTTTGACGAATAATCTATAAGTTTCAAAACTGAATCGTTCTCCCAGATAGAGCCACTGATATTTCGCAAAACACGGGACATGTTGACACCTGGGAGATACTAAGCATCTAGCCGCGTAACAATAACAATCACCAAAGATGAAAGACATGAGAATTTTCTACACCTCTGATGCTTTTCTGTCACGGTACAGTTTTTCTTTCCTTTTTTTTTCCTAAACCGTGACAAAATTCGACTTGAGTGATATAATACCCCGGACCCCGGGTAGCTTCTCAAGGTACTTCTAATTCATAAACACCAAGGACAAGTTTTTATTAGTAGTACTGAGGTTAAAAAAAAAACTATATAAAATATAAAACTATAAGCATCATATATTTTAATTTGAATAAAACTGGTGCGGAATAAACAAGAGGATAGTTGGTTTCTCTTCCAGACCCGTTGCGCCATGAGAACATCTGGAAGGAAGGGTATCGCGCCAGTATTCGACAGATATCATTGTTCAAACTTAGTTGCTCAACATTCAAGGATTCATTCCTTCCTTTCCGACAGGTATTAAACAATCCAACGATGTCTGTACTGTTCAACTAAAACCCACTGTCAAAATAGAAGGAAACTTGCTGAGGATAATAACGAGGAAACTGTTTTATAAAACTTATATAATCTTTAGATGAAGAAAAAGATATCTTTTCTGTCCACAATTTGTACCATATCCCTCCCTCTCATTCTCCAAGCATTTATTCTTAATTTTAATCTTCATTCTACTTTCGCTTAGCTGTGCATGAAATACCCAGTAAAGGAAAGTATTGCCATTGTAAAACAAATCGATTCCGAGTTTTAATCGGAAATACATGTTTTAAGATCTGCTGAGTCCAAATAACAGTTTCACAAAATGGTCCGTTTGCAATCTAGCTCAAAAACGAAAAATTATACGAAACTGAAATTACGCATTTAAGGTAAGTATATACCTGGGATGTTACAGTAACTTTTTCAGTAAAATCAACTTACCGTGCCACTGTATACCATAGATTAATCATTTTCTTGGAAACAAATGTTAAACTCAAAAATTATTTTCAGCTAGGTCTTAGCCTCATGAAAGTAATATATAAATAGCTTTCATTATAATGCTTAAATATATGAAAATATCCAATTTCAGTAAAAAATAAAAAAATAAAACTAATTCACAATAAACAAAAAAAAGAGCTCAAAATGAGACATAACTAATTGTAAGGACATAAATAGAAAGTTCATAACATTAGATTTCTGTTATTTTTGAGACTCTTAGACTTCTTGTTCGGAACATTCAATTTATGCCCTAACTAATTCACAATTTAATATTAAGAAAAGAACTAGCGATATCTTATACTTTTTCTTTACAGAACATCAATCACCCCCTCCCCCAAAAAAAACGTCAAAAGGCTGAACAGATGCTGAATGAGGAATATCTATCGAGTTCCTATTAGTATCAAACATCTAGATGGTTTCAATGGGAACTTATCTCTCTCATATGTTATATTCATCTTAAATTTACCCAGTTCTTGTATAAAAAAGAAATTGTGGGAGACATACACCAACTCTGTAATATATAAAAAAAGAAGCTCATTACCGATTGGAAGAGATCAATATGTTCTGAATAGAACTAGAAGATTCCCACGTCAAGAGTTATCAGTAAAGTTATTATGCCGTCACCTTTGGCTCCGCTAACAAACACTCATTAGTTTCGAAACCTGCCCATGAAATACTAAGTCTTCCTGATAGGACAAGGAGGCCATTTTAAGCCACCCTTAACCACTGCTTTTGTACATCAAGAACTTGTGACTTTTGGCGGGCAATCGACAGCTATGCTAATTGACACATTAACATACATCAGTATTTGCCTATTTTCATGTAACTATCCTCATATACAATGTTAAGTAGAAAGAGTTAATATTTTAAATTGAGATTGCGTACTTGTTAAGATGATTAAAATAGGCAAGGCGGTATGAGGAAGGGTATAAAGGTAAAGGTGAAGCGCATCTAAACGACTTCGTTACGAACATAAAGGAAGGGATAGCGGTCCGGGCTACCTTCTGCGAATCCTCTCTTCTTTCACCAATTTTATTCTATTTACAGGTGTGAGGGAATTTTTCCTCGATACAAGGAAAGATGGTGCTACAGGAAATGAGAGCGAAGGCAAGTGGAGTGAAGTTATGAAGGAAAAATCCGCATTGTTCGAAGATTGAAAAACTTGCAACTAACCTTGAGAACTTCATATCAGTCAAAAAGACATTTTAAAAAGTTCCAAGATCAAACATCAAAGCATCAGCGGAAAACCCCCCAAACAAATAGAACAGAAACAATTTAACATCTTTAATTAACATCCAATTTAAATAGCAATAATGTGCATTAAAAATAGAATTTAATTGAAGTTTCCAAGGACAAGGCATTAAAATAACCCAATTTCTCTATACTACTGGTGCTAATTTATGAACACTAATATAAAAGTTGATTTTTAAACAAGAATACTATAGACAGCTCTTTCACACAGTTCAATGGAAATTGCTACTAGATTTCAAAAGCAAATGACAGTTTAAGAAAGTATAGGACTTGTTCCGACATCAGAACAATACTCTTTTATTGTAACAATATTGCTTTCACCCAATATTCCTTATATAAAAAATAAATAAAATATTATTTCAAAAGGAGAAAACAATGTTTGATTAATTTACTTCTTTGAATGGCTCGATCCAGTGAAAGTTAAAAACATATCAGTTCTATTAGATATAGAAGTACATTGTTTTATATCCCCATTTCTCCGCAAAAAAAAACATAAAATCGTAGAGGTTGTTCCGAAAAAAAAAAAAAAAAAAAAGAGTTGATTTTATGGAGAGGAGAATTATGGTATTGCATGTTAAAACAATAAGAGAAGCAAAGCAATGAAGGCAGTTTGCTATATTCGAATCGCCCAGCTCTTACCTTCGGTCTAGTATACAGTTAGTTATAAAAGAGCCGAAAACGCTTCGAATCCATTGAAAGGATAAGGATAATCGATAATAAAGTAATATAACTTAAGGTAATAATGGGCACCTCTAATAGCCGAACATAATTGAACCGATATTTATCAGTGAATCACTCACAATTGACTAATAGCAACCGAAATGTGGCCGGGTTGTCACCTCTTCTATCAGTGGATTCAGACAGTAACGAGATATATTAAACTTTCAGCAATGCTTGAAGCTGAAGATATATTTTTTATTGTCCATTTACCAGAAAGCCCATAAGCCTCTTTCTAGAGTACTCCAAGTCGTCAAGATATCCTACCAAAAGACCATCCCACTCGAGATGTATTTATAAGCCCAATGAAACTTCAAAAAGAAATGTCGATCTCTCCAAGTTATTTCTTACCTAACTCGTTCAGAATTCGATGTCAATAGTGCTATATTGTGGCCACTGTATTAAGAATTAATCCTAAGATAATTACTAACTAAAAATAAATCTGTAATAAACGTGACACGAAGGGATTCTTATCTACTCCACACAATTGCTTTACAGAGTAAATTTTGGGGAACGGAGAAGATTGAGTCTTGTATACGTCTTATAAGATAGTTCGGGGGAGGGAGAGAGAGAGGGCCATAAACCAATCACGTAATTGCGTTTCTTCTACAGGTCTTATCGTGTCCTTCTCTACCGTAAAAGAGACTAGACAAGAAGGGGCCATTATATTCACCTAGCGTCTAGCATATATTTCAGTAAATCTAAAAGACTTGTCTCGGGATGATTAGTGATTAAGATATATTTTAATAAATTTTGTAAACTATGGAAAAAATAAATGCATATTTTTTAACTTCGGAACAAATGTTTCAGTGCGCAGAAGGCTGTCATAACACACTCGAAAAATTTGATGGCTAATAATGGAACAGTTCAAGTATGAAATGCAACTAGGAAGACGTTGCTGCAAATAATCTTATGTGGAAATACGATGCACTGACACGCAAACAGTTTCAACAAGTTATGAAAAGTATGTACAACGGAACCAGGTTGAAAAAAAAAAGTTTTAAAACCTGATTCACAGGATTTCCGCATTAAACGAAATCAGTCCCAAACCAGGGACTTTTAAAAAAATATGGCATATGCCGCAGCAATAAATAACAAAGCATTAACTTACCCTCCAAACAAAATCAACAGCGTTCCTCCTTCCAACCCTTTCCAGAACAACCTGGCCAAGAGAATACACAAGCCTTGCTTGAACAAAGGTAAATAAGAAACGAGAATTCCATAGTTCGAAAGTGGAATGTTCCACTCCAAACAGTAGATGTGTAACTGTTAGCTGTCACTAGGCGACAATAAAGCGTCTTCCCCGACAGGTAGGAGTCCTTAATACATAGTCATTACTCAACTTGCGGCAGCTCCTAACCTCAACCAGACGGGTTTGCAAGTCCGGGTGTCTAGTTTGACAGGTAACCATAGAATGCTCATCAATTATTCACCTCAAAAGATATGTATGGGGGTAAACTTAAAAAATCATAACCAATAATACAAAATTTTAAATTTATTAGATGAATTCGCTATTAATTACAGTGAGTTAAGTCACATAATTGTGAATTCTTAAACAAGATTACCTTTTGGATATCCATATAAATACAAAAATTAATGTTTTTTAGTGATGTCTTAAACCATTTATCACAAAACTAAACAAATTGTATTAAAAATAAAAACAGGAAAATTTTATAATAAATGCACAGGTATTCGTAAAGACATATAATTTAGAAATTATTACTATAATTTATCACGAGTGCTATCGTTGAATCCAGAATGTTTCTAAATGGCCACTTAAGCCAAATAACATCAAAATATAAATCTACTACATAATTATTTAAAATTGAAGAATAAAAAAAGATTCGCCTATACCTTTTTCTTTTTTAGAATGCACATTTATAATATTACTAGGTTGTTACAAATTCTTTGTGCACTAGTACAGCTTTATTTCCGATTACATAATTTAAACATTATTGAATACTACTCTTCAAAGTAAAGTCTGCTGTTTTTAACTACATTCGTCCATCTTTCTGCCAGTTATTGGATTTGATGCCGGTACCATTCCTTTGGTACCAAATATTGAGGCATATACATATTGAGGCAAAGAACTCTTCACATCTAGTTTTCACGTCCTCATAATTATCAAAGATCCGACCTTTTAAAAAATGAGCCATTGATCTAAACAAACCATATTCTGATGGTGCCATATCTGGGATGGTTTACGCTATGCAATTTCGATACTTTTTCCTTGGTCAAACGAGAAGGATGCAGGAGCATTGACTTGTTACATACCATATCCATTTTACGTTCCGAATTCAGGTACTTGCGTAATAAACTTGATACCATAAAATAATCCGTATTTAAGCGGATTTGGATATCGACTCCATCCAATTAAAGCAGTAATAATAATAGTGTAGATTATAACCCACAACAGTGGTCGACACTTTCGAACGTAATTATCAGAATTTAAATATCATTGAACAAAATAAAGTGGGACATATTGTTCAAATGCTCAAGCGAACAAAAACAACGAAACACTACCAAAAATCTCGAGAAAATAATAGCTACCTCAATAACAAATAAATTTCGTGCTCAACAATCATTCAGGATAGAAATTCAATATTTAACGCTTATTGAAAATAAAAGATACAAATAGTAAACAATTTGGATATTTTATAGAAATAAATTTACTTTTTAATTACTTGCCGAATGTCATAATTCAAAATTACACAAATTGAAACCATTGAAACAGCTACACTTTTTTATTTTCATAAAGCACCTATAGAAAGAGTCCTATCTCATTAGTCGAAATCCTTAGGGGTCAACTTGTTAAAATTAATGAAGGCAAACAAAAACTCCTTACGTCTTTAATGACTGATTATTTGAAACACGGGTCCATTAAATTCAAAATTGGGTAAATAAGATCTAAGAAAAGAATAAAACTGAAGGAATGCTGCTTAGGTTACTTAGAAAATATCATTTAATCAAAATAAAAACGATTATAAGTAGGTTTATAATTATATTAATAGGCTGATTGTGACTTCAAAAAAATAAACCCACGTTAACTATTTTTATATCAATAATAAAAGGTGACAATGACTACGCTCAACAGAAATTAGTAAAAGGGGAAAAGTTATGAGAAAAACAATCCTCTTCGGCAGTGGAAATTAAACTGTATATCCGACCCCAAGAAAAAAACCAGTCGACAGACGAAATTGAATAAGAAACTTTTATAAATTACTTTGGAATCACAAAACTAATACAATCCTTTAAAGGCTTCAATAATGAAATTTACCACACTTCAAAAACTTTTCTTTTCAGCTTCTTATCTCTTTCGATAGTTTTTTTTTAAGTAAAAACACGAGAATTAGGAACTCCATCAATATATCAATAATTTAAGAAGAATTACGGAGTTCTAAATGATCCCATCATCATGGAAATCGAAAAATTATTTATAACAATGATTTAATTATGGGATGATTTAATTATTTGATTCATGAAAGCGGGAGATTAATAATTAATTGGTTAAATTAATTATTGGTTAAATAATTAATTTAAACAATAATTCTGCTGATCAAATTCATCTCAAAGAGCACACTGTACAAGAGCCGACGTCACATATGGAAAGCCATTTTAATTTTCAAACCACTAATTTGAATTAAACTGAATTGGTAATTGAACGCACACCATGTATAGCATTACAAATAGGCCATATCAATGGGCGGATAGGCAACCCTAATAGCACATTTAAGAGGATTAAATCTAATTACCAATTAACGTTAGAATATAGAGAACCTGCTTTTCGGTTTGAAAAATCTCAATTACAGCGAAATGGTCATGCTTTCCTTCTGTAATAACCTTCCATAGCCAAGTATGATTCAGGTTTAGCTTGCTACATAGCGCATTCAGCATTCCCATCGTCAGGATCTCTCGAACAAGCGACCACAATATCATTAGAACTAAATAACGCAGTAGAGAACCGGATCCGAAGAGTAGGGTCAATAAACCCTAAGACGCAAAGAGTTGTTTTGGTAGGTTTCGGGGAAGGAGAACCCGCGAAATCTTCGACAAAGAAGTAAAAAAAATTAGGCTTCGGGCTTCTTTATGAAGCGGGAAAGAGTGTAGAAAGTAGGTAGAGAGGAGAGCACAATGGTCCCATTATAAACGGTCCGAGCGCAGTTTCTAACATCTCCGGCCGGATCGGTTCCAGAGGAAAACTATCAACCGCCGGCTTTCCCTTTTCCACCTCGGGTATGAAGCTAATTCGGCAGGTCAGATCTAGAAGCCTGCATATACATCCTCATCTCAGCTGCTAAATAAGTTGGGAAGACAAGAGAGCTTACAGATACAGAACCGATTCCTCAGTCAACTAGTTTCTAAATCGATATTTATTAGGAAGCTCGAGTATAAAAATATTTACTAATTTCCACCAAACATTATTCTATTTAAAATATCTTCCAGCAGCTATTACCTACAATGATATGAGGCGCTCCATGGAAGAAAGGCCAATCCGTCATGTCACCATAATTTATTTTTTAATTTAAAGGCTAGTATATTATTTTAAACAGTATATATTTACGGCATCCTGCATACACATATATAATGGTATCATGTTAATATATAATAACAATTTTTTTTTTCAAGACGGTGGATTTACCCTTGTTTGGAGCACCTCGTACATAGTCCAAGTTTTCAAATAACATTAAAAAAAAAAAAAAAAAAAACGTGAGCAGCAATACGGTTACTAAACCCGTATTTTCATAAAAAATACAAAATATCAAAATGGGAATTGAGACCAACAAAATGCACTTTTCAATTCACATACAAATTTTAACTGGAGGAAGCCTTAATACCGCGGGCGAGGGAAGAAACAAGTTGTGACCCCAAAAGGCACTTCTCTAACACCAACTTAATTCACAGAAAAATTTTGAACCCTCGAACTCAATTCGAAGGGGCTGTAGAGGTGCCTTAAAAATCGCGAAAGAAAAATCGAAATTATGATTGAAATTTATCCCCACTTTCATACTATTGTTCAGCCTAGAAAACAATTATACCTATCGAATTTCGCCTCATAGGATCCCAAGAGGGCCGCCGCAAGTGCCAAAATGTAGTGGAGAAAAATAAATGTAAACATAACCCCTACAATCCAGTTCTAGGGTTTATGAAACGGATATGTACTGCCGTATATATAACCCGCATCCCCCTCAGATGCCCTTCAATTCAGTGCAATAGACATTCAATAAAACTGGATTCATGTCAAACACGGAAAAATATGTTCTTGTAAAAAGCACGTATTAAAGTATGATTGATAGTAACAAAATAATTTCTCATAGGATCAAAATATATTTCCTATTTTATGATGATTGCAATGAAAGTGCAACAAACATAGCTTAGCTTTAAGTTAACTACTTACGTACAAAATAAAATCACTGACTCAGCTCAAAGCATACCTGAAACAAAAACGGAAAACGTCAATTTAGAATCATTATATTATACATATAATTTAGAATCATTATATTATACATATAATTTATATATATATATATATATATATATATATATATATATATATATAATATATATAATTTATATATATAATATATAATTATATATTTAATACAATACAGTAATCATGTTACATACAAGTAAGATATTGTAAACCAATTTTTAAAATTTCGGCATAACAATAAACTAATTATTGCACATATATAGTAAAAATAAGAAAATAAAAAATTGAAATAATGTCGTATTAAATGGGTCATTCTTCGAAAATAGGGAGATTTTAGGATACTGAAGTCAAAATATCCCATCATAATTGTTTCTAGACCACAAGATAAATCAAAATATTCCAATTTTCTATTCCCAAAAAGTGAGAGAGTGAGGGTGTGTGTGTGTGGGAGTGATGAGAGCAAGAAATACAATTTTTATAATAAATAAAAAGTGAGGGATTGAGGTTTTTGTGCTTATTCATTGTTTACTGATTAGGCTGTAACTTTAGAACATCCTCCCTCCATATTTACACCACAATAAATTCCATAAAACCTGAAGAATTCCAATAAAAACCATCAGATATTTCACTCATATTCTCTACTTTGCGAGAGGTGAAGGAATTAGGATCAGCAAACATGAAACACATTTTCTAATTTACAGATTTTAATGGTCACGATAAATTTTCGAGATTGACGTATGTGGTATGGAATTTTATGGTGTCCATTATGATAATTTTTGAAATGCACCAGAAAATAAAATTTGTGGGGCGTAAAATAAATCTATGGTAAGAGTGATGAGACACGAAAGCGTTCCATAAGCAATTTTTCTTTTCATAATAAAATACATACTTTACATACGATAAAGGTTTTAAAACAATAAAAAACTAATTTCAATTTGGTTTTTATTATTCCAACTATATTGCCAAAAAGCTGTTTTGATTATGTAAATTCCATGACTTTATGAACATAATTAAATGAAGACACACATCACAGACTGCCACATTAAATAGAACAATAAAATAATATTTCAATAAAATTTATTATTTAAGTTCTCCTATTAGAAAAACTGTGGAAGGTATTTATGTAATTTTTACATTTAATATGTTTAGAATTTTTAATAATACTTCCTTAGATAATTCAATTATTTGTTGAACCGCAGATGAGCAGCTCTTAACCTACATCCTCACTGTTCGACTTTCGATTGAAACATTGCATGCAACGCCGCATGCGATGTCGAATCGAAAGCCGAAAAGAGTGGAAATAGCTTCCGTATGTCAAAGGCTTATTATTCATAGATAGGAGGTCCACATAGACAGTATTTTTATTTGTTTTAATCTTATGAGCAGCCTTATATATATATATATATATATATATATATATATATATATATATATATATATATATATATATATATATATATATATATCTACCATAACCAATCGCAAAAAAACATTATAAATTAAAGTTATTTTCTGGAGATTAAAAAAAAAAATGCAGATAAAGAGAGATTAAAAAGTTTTAAATAAAAATAGAATGGGATCAAAAACCGTTAGACAAGGAATTATCAACTGTCTATTTTGAGAAGACAGTAAAGGTTACAGCTTCATACAACCGAATTTCATGAATATATTACAAACCGTGAAAAGATGTAAAAGTTGCTTTTCAGCAGCTTTCGAAACAGGTGATATATTTCCCTACGTTCTTTTTCTCTTGATACACGTATTCACTAACGACATAATAAAAATAAGAATGATGAAATAGCCTCCATAATTATTTCATGAAAAATAGTTTCCCATTTTATTTTATTTGAAAATGTTACTTCAGAAATAATGGAATTCTTCTTTCTGATATACCTTTCTACCTAAAGGTAAGCTTTCAAAACGAAAAAATGAAACTGCTTGAAGTAGCGAGCTTTACTATAGTCCACTGTTAATTACAAAGACGGTATACTGTTAGCAGCGACAGTTCCAACCACAAGATTTCTCCCTAATCCATTAAAGGATCAGGTATCGGACACTACTTTGTTAAGACAGCCACGGTTCAATACCTTTATACTCTTATTACCAACGTATTAAAGGGAAGAAAAAAAAATATTTATAGACAAGGCAGAAGCATAGGGTATAGCATAGGGCGACAAGTTGTAGACAACACCCGTAAAGCGAAGTTTAACAATACAATAATTCTCTAATTTCATTTTAGCACAAAACAAATTTATAATATAGTAACCGGCGGATATAATTTGTACTATATTTTGACGGTTTATAAATTGTTTTTCTACAAGTTATTAAAAGTGAAATCATTGAATAATAAACATGTGAATTATTTATCGTTTTGTTGATTTCCAGTTAAACCTAATTAAACATTTAGAAATTTATATTCTATAAAATTTAAACCACAGCATTAAAACAACAGTAAGGACCTCATTCGAAAGGTTTAGATTTCTTTTTCATAGAAAATTAAGACAAAAATCTAAACCTTGTTTAGAGGGGTTTGTTATCACTCTTCCAACGTTGAAGATGGGTAATCCAAGGTTTGGTAGAAAATAATCCTCCTAATACGTTATTGTACATAGATTCTATTTATATGAAAATATTTAAAATTGTCTTTTATTGTTCCAAGCCTATGTTAAATAACTGAACTGCTAAATAAATATTTAACAATAAGAATTTGACAATAAACTAATTATTTTATCAAAACCAAATCCTTTCTGTATCCTTCGGTTAATAAGAAGTTTATCCCAACAGATTTTGTTGGTTCATAATTAAATGTTGGCGGTAAGGTGGACAATAGAATGTAGATTTCTTGTCGCACTGGTCTGAACTAGCCAAGTCCAAGGTCGGTCCCGCAGATGGAGGGCGACCTTAAATAGGCAATCAGATCGAGATGAATCAGGCAGAGGAACGTCGAAGGGTGCGTCCGATGAGTTCATCAATGGAACAACCTGCCTTAGCAACAAGACTAACGAAAAATAACAGAGTATTAAGAAATCAGATATATAAAGGCAAATTACTAGCCTAAAACCAATTTCTTATTCCTAAAGGAAATGCTAATCTCATTATGAATATATGCATAAAAGCAGTTTTTAGTAAACAAAAATTTTCATTATATGAGAACAAATTATATGATTATTATAATACCGAAATTTTAGGATTTTTTAATCAAATTAATCCAAGTTCAATTATTTATAACGATTAGTTATATTATTAAAACAATTTAACATTCTGCTAAAGCCAAGACGCGTAGCGTTCATGAAATTTTAAACGGTTCTTATCGACACTGTCCATTTAATTTTAAAAGCCAGACAAAATGGCCGACTAATGTTTGATGATTCTCGTCTATATTCTTCATTAGACTTCTCGACATGCAAAAGCGAACATAGTTTATCGTAAAACTCTAAGCATTCGTTTGCCCTTTTCATGAAGGAAACATATCTCCGCCAGCCATGCGTTCGTTCAAGAAAATCAAGAAATATGAAAGCATGTGATACCTGCAATAGTTTAAAAAACAGCTTGTATCAAGAAGTAGATGGTTGGGATTAAAATTAGAAAAGAAACAAAAAGTACGCTGATTCCTTCAGTAAATACATTAAATAGACGTTTCGGTGGAAGTTGTTGACATTCATGAATGCAGAACAAGCGAAAAATTCTCGCGCACGCAATCTCTTGTCTCTCGATCTCTAGCTTGTTGTCGATTCAACCTTGATGAAGTTCTTCAACTTAGGCCGAAACTTCTGATCACATGAAAACAGTGTAATTTACACTAATGTGTGGTTGCTTCCTGTCGGCACCCTACAATCTTATCTTGGATGACATCTACACTGAAAAATATCTGCAGAATAAATAATTCCTGTAGCTTGTATCTTAATTTGCATTTAAAGATTTTTTTTTATGAAGCAGACCGTAGTGAAATATTCAGAAGTAAAAAGTTGTTATCCGATCTCAAAATTATTGACTGTTATTACAGTTCGGGTTATAACAACATCAATAAAAAATACGTTTACCAAAATCTATATATTCAATTTTAGAAATAAATCTCTCGATATCCCTTGAGAGATATAAAAAGTCAACCTATCGCCATCAATAGCATAAAGTATTAATGACCAGACCGCATCATTTTTCTCAGTAGCTACTCATTTATACTTCGAGATTTAAGAGACCACTTTAGGCTTCAATCATTTAGAAAAAAAAATCTTAGTAGTTCCCACCATAATATCTAAACAGTATATAGA
Source organism: Rhaphigaster nebulosa (assembly GCA_948150685.1). Classification (NCBI taxonomy): domain Eukaryota; kingdom Metazoa; phylum Arthropoda; class Insecta; order Hemiptera; family Pentatomidae; genus Rhaphigaster; species Rhaphigaster nebulosa. Next base: position 25,958,082 of record OX411310.1, on the reverse strand, counting down.
ATTTGAAGAAAAAAACAGACGATATTGCAGCTGTTGATATACTTTAAATTTACCAAAGTATCAAATCAAAAGGCCGAACCTCAGTCAGCTGAGACCGGGGCAAAATAATACAGCGGACCCCTACCACTCAATATTTCATGTTTTTTTTTTATTTTTGTCTACAATATTAATATATGGTTTAAGGTATTATGAAAACAAAATTTAGTACAACCGTATATAAACATTTTACATAAAATGCAACACATTTTTTTTTTTTTATACAAATGACTAATTAATGATAGTATTTTTTTTTTTACAGAAATTTACAACTGTATAAGATTATACAACAAGTAAACATGATAAAATGTACATGACACTTGATAATGACATGAGAAGGAGTTACCCATTGGTAGTCCCGCGGCCATACTCTTTTAAGACGCCTCGGAGGATTATCGGGAATAGTTTGGGATGACAGACTACGTACTAGGGGATTAGTGTGGGCAAGGAGTTTGTAATTAAAAGAGGTGTCTCTATTTCGGGCTAAATCTGCAACAAAGGGTATATTTAGGTCTTTATGGATAATTTTATTTTTAGGGTGCCAGACTCGATCAAAAGCTTGTTCAACGTCGAGAAAGACTCCCGTGCAGTACATTCCACGCTCCAATGTAGAGGATATTACATCCACAACACGATGACACTGCTGGATAGCAGAATGAGATGTTCGAAATCCAGATTGGTGTCACGTGAGGAATTGGTCCATCAGGAATCACGTGAAATGAATCCAGGATTGGATAAATGCGTTTTAGCATGAGTTTTTCTACGACTTTTCCCATGATTGGTAAAAGGGAGATAGGGTGGTAGGAGGATGAGTATTCAGGTGGCTTTTTGGATTTTGGTACCATTTTTATTATGGACATTTTCCAAGGATCGGGAAAATAGGTAGATCGGATTGCAGCATTATATATATAGGTCAGAAGTAGGATAGCTTTTCGAGGGAGCTGTTTTAGAATATGGGATGTGATGAGGTCGTGGCCAGGAGCTTTTTTGGAAGGCAATTTGTGGATGATATTGATTATTTCAGAAGGGTGAAACGCTTTAGGAGGAAGGGACATTTGGAGTGGGATAGTTAATTCCGCTTCAACATGCTTAAGGTGTATAGGGTTAAGGATGTCAGGATGAGGATTGAAAATTTAGTAAAATTTAGTAATCATTATTGAAATAAAGTGATAACACTAGTATGACGAACTATTTTTCATTTCTATAAATGATTAATCACAACACTCTTCTTGCCTTCTTTTCTGGGAATGCTTGAAAAATTGAGTCAAAATTTTATGATCCGTGCTAATCTGGATTCAAGACACAACACTTTATTTTCTCTTTAAATTACAAATAACATACATGGGAGTACGATAAAGTATGATAAAAGTAAGTGATAATATTTATTATAGATTGAAATGATTTTTTTAATTTTCATACAAGAGCTTATTCAACAAACTTTTTGACTCGATAGACTTTTTTAGTTAACTCTTATCGAGGTCTCTAGAAGCACGGACTCCCTAACGGCAGTACTGTCAAAAGAATATGTAACAGCTCAACTGAGAATGGTAACAAATCAGTGCAGATACCAGCTTTGAACTTTTAGTACAAATGAAAAGGGAATGCGTTATATTAATAGCAGAAAAACCTTCGGAGGATCGTGGCTTGAATCAGGAGCACTGTTCCGTAATCTCATGTGGGGGAAAACTGCTCCTGATCCTTGGTTTGTTTCATACAAGGGATATTTCTAAGCCACTTGTACAATTTAATGAAGTAATTAGTGTTCTGGATAGATTTATTCCCCTCGTAAATACGAAATATATTTAAACGAACATTTGGCACCCATCAGCCGCGGTATATGCTGGGCTTTAAATACGAGATTCGTCCCCCGCGGTGGAGTAATCACGGTGACAATAGGGCCCAGGTAAAGGGATGCTACATTTAACCCTGTCAATGGAGAGAAGGATAGGAGAGAGGACAAAAAAAAAAAAAACGCAGAGCCCGGAGCAGAACAGGGAAATGACCTTGGGGTCAGCCACCTTGGCTGGAACCGCACCGTTCCACATTCCCCACCACCAAATCACCAACAACACAAAACAATCGTCACTAACTCGTTGCCAACAATTTACAACGATCGGGCTAAACTTTATAATTGATTAACTTCCATTCAACTACTAAAAAAAACGCACACTGGGATGACGTGTAGCCACGGTGGTTTTTTTTCCAGCAAAGGAACAAAAAAAATCTCTACTTTCAGCAAAAAATCCTTAATTGTAAATGTTAATAAATTTTGTTAGGATGTGAATATTCAATAGATAGATAGATATGAATAAATAAATAAAGTCAACAAATCGTTTTTTTGGCATTTAAATTTTATTTTGGAGTTTTAATTTTTGCTTATTTGATAGAAATACTTATTGATAGACGATTTCTGTTCTCAAAGTCATATGATTTTTTTTTTATCCTTTAGATCTTGCTAAAGATTAACTATGCTTTGTGACAGTATTTGATTAAATTAATTTGTAGAGGTCTAGAAAGCCAAAAACAATGTTTTGTTTAGGGTGTTGCGATATCCACCAATACCTTTTTATCCCAGCATGCTAATGTGCTCATAGTACACTTCGCAGAAAGTATTCATTCCGTCGTAGGATTGTAGAATAGCCTCGGATTCACTTTTCTATTACATGGTTTAATTCGATTTACCTTACCTTGAGTACTCGATTATAAAATTATAAATAGCGCGCTATATGAGGCACGGACGCATGGAAGAGCCATTTTGCTTTGAATTTTATTGTCTGAGACGGATTATTAATTAAGCAGATGAGGGGTTGTCGTCAGTCGTAATTACCTGGCTAAATTAGTGTACTCATTATCATGGGGATTTCTATTTATGTAGATCTGAATACCGCCCTATTTGTGTTGCGGCTTGATGTGAGTCCAAATCATCAGGGGTCTCTTTGAATAAAAATGCTATTTGGGATTTAGTGTGGACTGCTTCGGTAAACAACCTCCTTTCCCTGATGACTGGTTTTTTTCAGATAAGGAAGGTAGTCCATAAGGTCCAGGCATTCGGACCGCAATTTTTATTTCGACATTAGTTGTTTCACAACTCAACATGTTTTGGTGATTCTGCTGTATCTTTTTATAGCAACATTTTTATTGCAGACCATATTTAATTCACCTGTTTTAGGGATCCTTGTGGTTTTAAAGAAACATTAATTGCATTGTGCTCTATATTTATAAGGATCGTGACTTCGATCTGTACTTTCCCTCCTTCATATACCATGGAATTATACAGGACTAAAGTTCCCCACTCGGCTATGGCAGCGTACAGTTACTGGTGGTGACCTGTGAGTGTGAAACAAGGAGCGTTCAGTGTTGTTCGTTCACCTGCCGGTTTCTCACACGAGGACCCGTGCCGAAATCGATTTTCTTCAGCTAGCCAGCAGACAATGGCTTGTGTTCTCTCAGGCCGTTCGCGTCATCTTCTATTCTTCCATCTGCCTTCTAACTAGGCGCACTTGTGTATTCGAAAGCATAATTCAGCCTATTACTTTCTCTAGGAGTGTTGACATTGTTTTAGGGGTCCGTGCAGTAACATGCTTTGAGTAATTATTCCAAATAATTTTAGCAATAATTCTTTTTGTGCTCGTCACATCGTAAAACTCTTATCACTGGACGCTGTTCTCGAATGATTTCTTAGGGCCAGATAGAGCGTTTAAGGAAATATAATTGTACATGAAACATTTTAGTCTCTCGGTAATCCGAACTAATTAAAGCCAAGGGGGATCGGAGTAGCGAAAAAGTCAGATTATCGAACAGAACTTCATTAATAACTAAAATATTTAATTTAATAACAAAAATATATTTTAATTATTTTCTTGAGAAACGCTAAAATTTTTATTTTATGAGAAAGCATCTTTTTCAAAGCCTCTAACTACAAGTGGTTCGTGATAAGTAAAGTACTTACAAAATTTAAATTATTTCCCTTTAATTTTCTAAATATAAAGATATAGCTTACAAACGTTAAATTTCATTCCGTGTTCACCTTTTAAGTCGATTTATTATTTATTAGTTTCTCACCTAAAGTTAATTTGGCATGCTTTCTTTTTAAAGCGCACATTTGAAATAAAGAAAACACAAAATTAAACATAGGATATTTAAAACGATTTTTGGAAAACAACTTTTTTGTATTTTCTTAAAACTCCTGACTGCTAGGTTAATTATATTTTTGAATAGCGTAAACTACGCATTGTACTAACAATACAATTTATTACTAAAGATTTATTTATTTTAAAGATTAATTAATATCCACTGATAAAGAAATCGAGAAAATAAATAAGCTTCCAAATTACCCTAATTTTTATTTTAAATAAACGGAGTTCATACAGACGGTTATATTGGATGGATGTATATACTATAAATACTACTAATCAAATCTTCATTTTTTTATTTATTTATTTTTTTTGGGTGGCTTGTATGAGGTTCGAATTAATGAAAGGTTCGGATTAGCGAGATTCCAGTATACTATAAATGGTAATATTATGCCATTCAAGTTTGCAGACATTTTTCAGAATTCGACAATTATCTATTTTTTTCTCTAATATTATAGAAGAGGTCATTTTTGGTTGCCTCGTCCCTGGTTACCTCGGTCACTTTGGCTCTTTCGGATAAAACAAAAATAAAAAAATTAAAAAATGTTTTTAGTTAAATACGCTTTTAATCATGCTCAAATAAAATAATAATAAAGAATGGCAAACGGATTATAATTCAATAAATTTATTTTTTGGAAAATATAATTTAATAATTTTTGTGGGATATAATTGTAACACTCAAGAGACATACTATGAGCAAATCCTCAGAGCTTCATGAAGGTGTGTCATAAACTGTCACATTTGAGATGTTTTGAATCATATTTTAATATAATTTTTGATGAAAGGTTATTATGACCTTCAAGTAAAGTACCGCTTTGCCAATTTAGACCAAAATCTAGTATGTTATTGAAATCAATAACTCTCGAAACATTGAATTGAAATCTCAAACTAAATTTGAGAAGTTTTATATTATATTTTAGTATAATTTTTTAAGGGAATCAGTTATGACTTTCAAGTAAAGTACCACTTCCGATGATCATGTACTGATCAAAAAGAAAGGTTCACAACTAGATTTTACAACAATCCGAATACAAAATTTTAACTTAGTACGGCAAACCATGCGAGATAAGCACGCACGAACGTACGTAAAGACGTCACGACGAAACTAGTCAAAATGGATATTTCAGTTGAAATCTGGAAACCGAAAATTTTCGCGAGTATTGTATACAAGGAAGTAACCAAATAATATCAAATCATATTTAACTAAAAGCATTTTCTACTTTTTTGTTTTTGTTTATCATTCCCTAAAGAGCCAAATATTGACCGAGGTAACCAGGGATGTACTCAATTATGGGGACGAGTTATCCAAGATATGTTATCTATTCTGGTCGATACTGATGGAGCATTTGCTTAGATAACAATTCGCCCTACTTTTTTTCTTCTTCTTTTTTTATCGTATATAAATAATAATACAATTCTTCCATTTCCATGATTACAACTTCCATTTCTTCCATTTTTTTATCTTTTAACTAAACGTAATTATTTAAAAAACAAAACAAAACAATATTTAACATTCAATCTCGAGAAACACCTCTGTTAAGTATAACGTCACAATTATAGATTTACATATTTTATTTCCATTTTTTAAAATCTTCAAAAGGAGTAATTATGGAAAAGAAAGAAAGACAAGAAATATGCAAACGAGTCCATTATTAAAATCTCTGCTCAGAAAATTATATTATTTTAGAACCAAACGGGGATATTTTTTAAACAGGTTTTACCCTAAACAATAAAAACGTAAAATTCATGGGTATTATAATAAAAAATAAGTAAATTCTATATAAAATACCTAATCCCTTCACAATTTTAGTAATTGTAGTAGGATAATACCACATTAACACATCAACTTAATACACAACTAAAATAACAACATTGTTTCAAAGAAACAGTGCAATGTAACAAAGTTATGATGATTAAAAAATATGAAAATATAAATATTTAAAAAAAATATATAGGATAATACAATGGGAATGTACAGACCGAAGCTCCCTTAATTAGAAACCCTCTTTATTACAAGAATTTCACTTGTTCGTTATAATTTTAAAAAATAATGAAAAATTGCTGAATTGAAGGAATATAATAGAAAAATGTGCTGGTTCAAATGAATGTTAATAGTAAGGTTCTAATCTGTGCTCAACGTCAAGAGTTAGATAATTCGATTAGACAAATCATAATAAAAACCACGAAACAAAAGGGTTCACACACAATAACAAACGCTAATCCATTATTACTGAAATAATTATATTTTGGTTATTACTATTTAAATACTTTGATATGCAAGTATCGAAACAAAAACATGACTCATCGATACAAGGATAAGACCGAAATGCTTATGTCTTAGTCTAAAACACCATTAACTACAAACGTAGCGTATAGTTCAAGTAATATTTGCAATCCATATAATAACTATTAGATATGGATTAGAATTTCGGGAGTAATAATAATAGCCACTAGAAAAGAGGAGAAACCAAGAGATGCTAGTAGCAAGGTACCTAGGCCGTGGCGGAGCGGCAACGCCGCAGCTCCGCGAACCGTGCAAGATCCGTAAATAATTGGCTCCTCTCGAACCTTTATTTCCACTCCGTGACAGCATCCACCCATCCGGGGAGCAGGTAAAAAGTCTAAAAGGGACTGAATAACAACAAGCAGGTGACTTGGGCGGAGGCTATGGAACAGTTTCAACACCGCTGCTGTTCAATACAGGCTAAGTTCGTGAACCGAAACAACACAACCTTTCGCGGCAAATTGACGGAGTGTATCACGAACAAGGTCGAGTGAAAGCCAAAACAAAACCCAGATGCAAATGGCTGCGGCAGCGCTGCCAGATACTTTCTTTTCCTTCGACCGATAGAGCACCTCAGCCGATAGTGCCACTACCGATGCAGCATACCAACACCTGTATTACACAACCGCTGATAAAACAAGCATGCTCCGGGGGAGTTCCTACGCAGTATGCCAAGAAGGAAAGGAGCCATGCTATGCAACTTACCGCCTTTCCTGGACCAAGATAGAATAGGAATTGTCAACAACACTAAAAGAATTTCAAGTATTCTATCCTCTCTACTACGTAACTGTTAAGACATTATAGTACATTTCGCCACTTCTAATGCAATAATGCAAGCTTTAAAATTAATCTAGATGGATTAAGTTAGATGAGAACTAATTTCCAGACTAAATAAAATCAACAATTCAGTCAGAAATCATATTTTACTGAATGCAATCAAGTTGATCACCATAAAGGGGTTAGACGATTTGTTGACATGTAGTATTTTGAGGCAACCCAATGATAACAACTTTCCAGTAACCGTATCAATTGAAGAGTGGAAATGCAAAAGAGTCAAAGTGCCTTCAGCAAAATTTGTCCGACTTGCAAGTTTTAACTTGGATAATATTAAAGAAATACGAATTAATTAAAAATAAAACCTTTTTTCTTGTTACCTATGGTTATATCAGTAATAAAATCATATTAATGATAGTATTAATTCGGCACACAGAACTGCAAACTGCAAATAAAATAAAAAATATGAAAAACGGCACTTAAGACTCTTTTGCATTTGCGTGCTTCAAAAATCCTGTTTACAGATAGACTAATAATGACTAAAGATGAACTATTTACAGATAGACATCTTCATGAGGTGTGTATTTGAGTGGTAGGAAGAAGTTTCAGTTATACCAATTTTCTGTCAAATGAATATAGCTGGCCAAGCCAGGAATTCGAACCATGGCCATCAGCATTAAAAAAATCACGATTTCATACTAAGCCTGAATACGTCGGATACATTGCGTGTGTAAAGTTGCATCTCTCATTGCGTGTACTAAAAAATTACAAGGCAACAGTTTTTACGATAATGAGTTTAGCGTCATTCATCTTAGAGAGGCATGGTAAAAAGTAAAAAAAAATGTAACAAAATAATAACTTTTTAGTAATAAATAATAATTAATTATAAATTAATTAAAGTAATAAATTAATTGACTTATTCATGTTAATTATATTTGACCCAGAAGTAAAAGGTTACTTTTGGTCATCTCAAGAAGGATAATAAGGAACAGTACTGATTATTAAATAGTTATTAAAGGTTGATTAATTTCTAATGGCCTCCTTATAATGTCGATTTCCTAATGACAACTGCGCCTTGTTAGATACGAAGGCATTGGGCCATAAAGTTATTAATACACACTATGACAGCTGACCTGTAAACGTAAAGGTTTCTCGACTCCAAATTCGCAGAAATATTTCTGATTGGTTTTTTAAATAAAAAAGGAATGATCATTTCAACAAAATAAAATCGAAAATGTTAATCAGTTGACATCCGCATGATGGTATAGAAGAATCAATCCCTAAAAAATGTTAAGACATACAACCTCGAGCCAAATAACATAAATGTTTCTAGTTTTTTAAGACTGACCTAGTAACGGGAGGGAGGAAGCGGTGGATGGGAAACATCGGAAAGAAACGAGATAGCGAACGGGGGAGATAACTAAAGTGATAAAACGACTGGAAGAGGATTGAGTGGAGCCATTCCAATTAAAATGAAAGAGAGAAACCATTCGAGGTGATCGTAAGGCGGGCTGACTGGCAGACTGATTGTGCCTGGACACTCCATCGGTCAGATTAATCAAGGAGCGTCGGATGATGATGGATCGGTATGGGTCTGAGTAATGAGAACACCGCCTAATCCAAAGACAACATTTGTCTTCGGCTACCGGCTATTTATCTGACTCCTGGAAATAGTCGTCTCGTCGGCTAATAGGCTGATAGCACGGAAGCCACGCCCTGTCCACCTACCGACCAATCACATTTGCCCAAGGTGGAGGTCTCTAACAGTTTGAAATATTGAGGTCAAATGAAGCGATGGAAGGCTGGCCAGTCCTCTTACAAAAGATATCGAAACCCGCATCGGGATGCCAATAATACAACAGAATTAAGGAGGGGAGAAATATTAAATACACTCGGAAATAACGAATGTGGCATATTTGTTATTATAACAGTGATTACAGGTGTGAAGAAGCTCTTTCTATATAATAAAATAAACATACAGAAATTGTGAATAGTTTCCGAAATAAACCAAGCGGGAGTTTATTCCATAGTATTGAGCAAAAAAATAAAATAAAAGTAAATGCTTTCCTGTATCTGTACGTCGGAGATGAACTGTTGTAGCACTTTCAGTTTTACAGCAGAGCAGAAGTTCCGGATTGGACTATATTGAATGTTATATATAGTGGTCAACTTTTATATTTGAAGTGTTACTGGTGGTAATTGAATATCATATTAACTTATTTACGATACCTATACTCGAAAATTATGGCCAAGATAACGCAAATACGATAAAAAAAAAATCAAAACCAGCAAAATGTTTAGTTCAGCGTAATTGGTCTGACAGTTTATACTTACGACAGTCTACTTTTGACGAAGAGATATATGAAGAAAAGAAATACATAATATTTTAAAAATCAACTAATTAACTTTGGATGAACGCTACTTAGGGATTATCTATACGCTCTATACATACATGATGAGAATCTATTCTTATCTATATGCCGAGTAATGAACATTGTAATCGTAATTTTGTGATAATTGGTGAATATAACAAACTTATAATACACATAAATGTAATCATGATACGTCTAAGTTAGAAATGATTATATCTATACAAAGGAATGAATGTTCCATTAGCGCCCCCAAGCATCACAATTTTCGTAAGGGGCACATGGCGAGCATATAATTTATAGATATAGTTTCTTTCGTATTTGGTAATAAATAGTCAAATTCATAAGAATTTTTTACTAAAAGATGATACTCAGATTTCATATTAACACCAATCACGTAATAATTGTTCAAATGGTATAGTAACATTGCGAAATTTAATAAAACAATGTCCACCAGCCAAGTGTCAAATTCGATCCAAAAGAAGAGGAGCTTTACTAAACTAAAATAAATTTTTATGGCTGAAATCAATTCTAACGAGTAACTCAACTCATATGTCTAATGTTTTAACTATCGATAATATTTTGCATCAAGATGATTATTTTTTTATTATTAAAATATTCATTAATTCATAAATACTATTATAGTCAATATTTATAATTAATTTGGGATATATCCTGATACAATACTTTTTATTTTATTTTACAATTTAGTGCATACAAAATATATTTTATTGATTGGTAAAAAAAAATAAGAAAAAACATTTGGAAAATGAATTAAAATAAGTCATCGGTAATGATTAAAGTAGTGAATGTTGAGTTCGCTTTCGCTGATTTATACAAAATTACTCATATTTTGGGAATAATTTGGATTTGTTATAAAATAGAGAAACATTTTGTACATAATTTTCCGACCATTTTCTAATTATAAATCTATATTCTGGTTGAATAGGAATAGGAATCAATTGTCGAGCTGTAATTCTAAATATTTCACGGAATTGGCAAAAGGAATGGAAGTATCATTTAAGATAATGTTCGCTAGAGGAATACTGGTCATCTTATCAAAAATTTGATGATGATATAGGGAAGGCATTCATACAAAATAAGCGTGGATTCAAAAATAATTTATCAATTAGTAAATAGAACGGTATATTAATTTAGAAAATTGAGATTCTACAGCACTTTAAATAAAATTATTATTAACGCTGAGAAAAGCCAATTTTAACAATCTTTAACTTCATACCCATTCCATACTTAATAAAATCAGATCACATCTGTTTTGTGTTTGAATATTTATTTTATTAATTTAATAATTACTGTATTTATTAGTCTTTATCTTTTTATTTATTTTTTTTTCTATATTTATTTCGGTTTATATTTTTGCGCGTTTGTAATTTTAACATTCGATTAGCATTTTAATTTTGCAATTATATAAAAGTTTTTTATTAAGTTAAGAAATTGTGAAGAATCACTGGAAAAGAAAATTATGGGATATATAAGAGTAAAATAAACATAAGGAAAAAAGATGCAATAAATAGAGTCAATATAACAACGGTATTGTATGTAAATAAAAAAAAATTACTATGACAATTAATAGAACGCAAGGAACCATTTTTACATCCGCTGCACTGTTTTCCACCACATATAATGCACTTGTTTAAGTTTAGAACTCGTATAAAACAAACAAGTCTAAATGAATATCTATTCTAATAATAAAGTAAGGGTATGGTCAAGACACAATTAAGGTTGATAGATATCGCTATGAATGCCAACTCATGGTAGGAAAATTTAGCGACTGACTAGTAATTTTTTTCAACTGATAACTAGACGCAATAATCTAAATGCTCCATGATACAAATATTTAAATAATTTTAAATATTAAAAAAAAAATCAGCATTTTTAAAATATAACAAAATATATTAATTGATATTAGTTAGTTAAATAAACGCGAAAATCTATCTATTTTAAATATAAGTACAGATTATAAAATAATTGTCGAACATTATTGTTTAGGCCTTGAACTCTTAATAATCACTATCTAAATTGTAAAAATGTGAAATATTCAATTAAACAAACAACTATCATACAAATTAATTTTTTAGCAAGCCATAGTGACTGGGTTATAACGAAATAGGTGCCCTTCCTCAATGCATGTACGTGCTAAAAGCTTCACAATGGCCGACCTACAACCTATAACCTGAAATATTGTAAAAGAGGCGGTGTTCTCATTTTCAGGAGCTCTCCAGCACACTGAAAGGCCATACATCAGCCCCTATATTGATTGTATTTCCCCAGAATATACAGCAACACCTTTAGATAGAAATTCTTTTTACACTACACAATTCCGGAAAGATAAACGAGTTATGGACTCGTAAAAACACAACATAAGATAAAAACACAACTTTATATAAAATATAAAGGAAGGAGTGGGTTTCGAATTCATGGGACCGAATGTAGATAGCAAGGAAGTACATATATAAGTGGGTGACGAACGCATTTTAGATTCACGTTACGGAGGTACAAGTATGAAATGCCATTAATAAGGTTTTCGCGAATTTCTCTCTAGACGTTAACATCTCCTTCACACGGTATTAAAATGCGAAAATTACTTTCTCAAATAAATTACATTGTTTGAAACTTTAAGTTAAATCGGATGGAGCAAATTGACGAGGCATACGTGTATTTTTTACATTCCTGCAATACTACCAAAACTAAATATCAACATCCTACGAGTGAAAGCGACAAATAAATAAACAGTGCATTTCAGTACCTTTGAATTATTACAATTATATTGTAAAAACCAAGATAACTCGAATTGAGAAAATGGATTTGAAGATGCATTGATTTATTGATTTTTGCATTGTCCTAAAAATCATCATTTTATTTAAAAATAATAGCCATCCCAAGTATTTCTTTTTTTTTTTTAAGAAATTAGCATTTAATATAATTTCATGCATTCCGAAATTCTATTAAATGTTGATTTCTCATGAAGAAAAATCTTGTTTCTTCTTTAAAAAAGGGAGATGAAAAATATATAAAGGGAGAGAGAAAAATATACATATATATATATATATATATATATATATATATATATATATATATATATATATATATATATATATATATATAAGCATATGAGAGCGTGAAGTCCGCTTATATTATATCATAATGATATGTTTAACAATAAATTAAAACACAATTATAAAAAGAAATAACGAACAGCAAATATGAACTGTGATATCATATAAAATATTTAAGAACAAACAGGAGTTTGGTACGAAATCGAATTTTTAACAAGCGAAAAAAATATTTTTAGTCGAACTTAAGGAGCAATTATCTTATAACATTCCAATATTGAAAAAAAAGGAGAACAAAATATTAAAACGGCAATTCGATATAAAAAAAAAAATCCCAAATCTAATAGTAATTTTACTTCGTGGAATCAGTAAAAAAAAAAAAAATCACACCACATATTCTCTCAAACGCTAGATAAGACATTATAAGGGTAATTCCAATAAAAAAAAAAAATTCCACCCCACTCTCCTAATTCAGATAACACTTCTTCTACCCCATATCTGAACAAAAACGTGAGGTATAAATCCGGGAAGAGAAATATTTACAGCATATTTCTTATCAAAGGAAATTTAGTATATAAACAAAGCACTAAAACCTGGAAGATAAACTAGAAGTTGGTCCACTAACAAATAACTGATACAAGTTCCAGTAAAAGTGAAAAAATCATAGTATGAATAAATCTGCCTCTGCCATACATCTACTATTTTATCAAGAACATAAATCTTATTAAACACATTTAAGCGAGAACTGTAGTTTAGCAATTAATCTTAATTTCGATAAATTCGAAAATAAGAATTAGAACGGTTCTTTAGAATCCTACTGGTCAATGACGTACTACACCATTAATTATTTAAATTTAAAAAATACCTTACAGGCATTTTGTATATATCTACCGGTGCTGGTAAGATGGCTTTTGAAATAAAAGCAATATGGTCAATTACATAGATGTTGTAAGTGTAAGATTTTTTTTACTATTCAGAAATGAATTCCTTAGTTATTAATTCTTTGTTTTTGTTTTTTTTGTATAGTAGGATAATTTGATGTTATTATATCACTATATGCAAACAGAATTTAGTGCAGATTAGACGTTTTCCAACTCTTAGTGCTGTAATGACCAAATTGTAGGTACTTCACCTGTCAAGTTGGCCATCTATATCACCTCCAAGTTGATTATAAATAATAAAGAATTTATTATAAGCTACAAAAGATTTAAAAAAATGTAGAGAACTGATTATTACATAAAAATGGAGTCGTTCTTTGACCACACTGGTGCCAAAGAATGAAAATGAAAAGCGTATGAAGTGCGTTCGAGACGTTACTCCGACAATAACCGAAAACAAATAAAGGAGGGAATAAAGTAACGCTTTTCTTGGAGCAATACTTAAACCGCTTCATACTAAAATGGGTCTCTTTGAATCCGAAGAGAATTTCCAAAAGAATTTTGGAATTTGAAACATTTAAACCTGTCATTTACAAGTTTTTTTTCTAAATGAGAACAGATACTCTCAACCATAGATTTATAATTTGCGTATAAAAACAACACGAATTCCTTCAAAATTTAGGGTTCAAATGTGAAATCGAGACAAAAGTCGGGATTTGACCAAAATGTGACAAAATCCCACCTAGGTCGAGGAGCAGAACTGCTCGTCTATTTACGAAGTAAAGGCGGCATTATTGCAATCCCAGAAATTCTTGAACTTGGCCGGAAAAACCTTGTGCCCTTTTATCTTGCGTGTTTCCATGTGAACACTCATAGTTGAGATCCTGCCGTTATCAAGAGGGGATGACTAAGGACACCGCGAACCCCAAGTTACTCAGCAGATCGGCGGCACAAAGACCCAGCGCGCCACGTACACCAGAAGGCATTATAAAACAGTGAGAGACACAAGATGATGTTTCGTAACGACCAGTAATGAGAAAGACGTTCTCTGGCAGAGCGTGTCCGAAACCGAGGTCCTTAACCCCCAGCTCCTGTTACTTCGCCTCACAGCTCTCAAAACTTCTTTCCTCGTGAGTCAGCTGGCGTTTTAACACTTTTCAAAATAATAAATTTATCTAAATAAATAAAAGAATTAACTTTAATTAACAAAAATTACTACAATTGTGTCGAGTACCGTAATCAATATCGTTTCAAAATTAGCAACGAAATTTCATTGTTTCCGATTTTACATAAACTAAATTCAATAAAGGTTTTTTTTTTCCTAAAAATAAATTAAAATTGCTATTACGATAAAATTACTATAAAAACATTAGTCCATGTTATTATTTATGAACTCCAATCATCACCAACAATTCGAATTATCTTACATATATTTTGTATTCCAATACCAGCATTATTATTTT
This sequence comes from Rhaphigaster nebulosa, assembly GCA_948150685.1. Classification (NCBI taxonomy): domain Eukaryota; kingdom Metazoa; phylum Arthropoda; class Insecta; order Hemiptera; family Pentatomidae; genus Rhaphigaster; species Rhaphigaster nebulosa. The sequence goes on along the minus strand of OX411310.1, from coordinate 25,943,071 downwards.
TTTTTTTAAACGAATTAATTTTTATTTTTAAAAAATCTTCAAAAGTAAGGTAAGTAAGTACCATTCGAAGGATTTTGTTAAAAATTTCAATATTTTTTTCATGCATTGATCAAATAATTTGAATGGGATTACAATACCTACCTAAAAACTTTAAGTTAAGTGAGACATCAAAACAGAAATACGTTATATTACATCTCCTTTACAATGGGACATATAAATAAATAAACAAATTATCTACAAAAATCAGATGAGTAAACAGTAAACGATCCCTTACATTTGATGTATTTAATACATGAGCAACCTATATTTAAATTTTCAATAACACAAATTTTTTTTAAGTACCATTCTAAATTTCTCAGTATATTCTATACTTCTATAGTACCATTCTATATTTCTATAGTTAATTTTATTTTATTTTCTACAAATGAAAATTTAAAAAAAAAAAACTTTTAAAGGCTTAGGTTACAACAAACAGCGCATATATTAGGATATACAGCAATCGTTCACGTGTTATTTAAGTTTTAATTTGAATCTGTTTCTCGTTGTCCGATGTTTACCCAAATATTCAAATTTTAATGGAATAACAATAGTTTTTATATTTTAATTAATTTAATGGAGGTATTCTAATATTTCAAAAAAAAAAAAAAAAATATATATATATATATATATATATATATATATATATATATATATATATATTCTTATTCTAATAAAATCTAAATATTAGTGTAAACGTCTGACAACGAAAAACAGGTTCAAATTAAAATTTAAATAACACAAGAATGATAGCTTTATACCCCAATCTCAAATATAAGTTGGCATTCAAAAAATAAATTTCTAGGATAAATTTGAAATATAGTTTAAAATATATAAACACAAGCATATATATATATATATATATATATATATATATATATATATATATATATATATATATATATATATATATATATATATATATAGAGAGAGAGAGAGAGAGAGAGAGAGAGAGAGAGAGAGAGATAATTTTTTTATAAAATGTCTACCAAGGTAAGACTTTTTTCCCTCCAGCAGTTATTACTACGAAGATTTTAAGAGCCACGTGGGGCAACCTCGTCACAGGCGAACGAATTTGTGGACAGCGAAAGAAAAAAAAACACTGACAATAACAAGATTTTCGCAACACTATCTTATTAAGATTTTTTTTGTATTATCTTTTGTTAGCAAATCAGAAAGTCTGTAACCTAAGGAACTCCTGGCTAGCAAAAAAAAATTAGAGTACAAAAATCATTATTTTTTTTGTTATTCCATTCCAACCGTGTCAACCCAATTTTAATTAGAAATTAAATTTAAATTGCTAAGTGTGGTACACAATTCGTTAGGTCAATCTTTATACTTTCATAAAATTACTTATTATGACAATCGATATAACATTTGGAACGAGTAGAGAATTAAACGAACGAATGCTCGAACCTATCCGTCTATTATTATTAATTATTACCAACAACAAATTTACTAGACTAACACTTCACTAATGTGGAGCGGTTAAGTTATTCATTAAAAGCAGGCATTGGGTTTGCTAAATGAAGTCTATTTCTGAGTCAAGCCTTCCAAGTCGATGGGACACAAGAACCCAATTAAGTCTTCTGAATTTTAACTGAAAGGAAGATTTTAGAGGAACCTTTCCTCCCCCCCTTTATCCATTTTCCATCTGAAACAGAAAAGGGCTTTCCACCAACGGGAAACTAAAAGGCTTTCTCATCTCCGGGGTAAAAAATTAAAAGTAAAAAAAACAAGCAACAGAGGATTATATTAATTGGCCTGTTTAGTAAGATATAGGGCGACCTACATTTTAAATTTAAACTGAACAAAATAATAAAATGAATGGGCTAAATATTCTCATTATGTGACAAATAAAAAACATTTAAAGGTTTTTTTTTTTATTAATTTTAAGTTTAACCGGATGTGGCAAAATCATAACATTTCAAAGAAAATAAGATGTAGTGGTAATATAGAATCCAGTGGGTATTATGAAACCCCTTAATATCTTGGTGATAAAGGATCACGAGATTATAGTATTTGCCTCAATTTGTATCTAAGGAGCGGTAACGTGCAGGGCAGGGTGTAGGTTTAGTTGCCACGGGGTGTTTATATTAAAAAGTTGTTTTTGTTTTTTTAAATATATTTTTCAAAACATCGAGAAGATAAAGTTCAAACTGTTATTTTTGGTCTATTGCCAAAAAAATTGTAGGTGATCGCGCTAAATATCGTTTCAAAGGGATGTATTGTAACGGTTTTCATTCGTGAATCTCTTCTTGTATCTCCCAATTTTTTTTGAGGGTGATGTAACAAATCCACAATGACTATGTTTGAAATATGGAGCCCCATGGGTTCTGGTAATATGGAACTCGGTTCCACTGCTTGCCCCTCCAAAACAGCTTCAATAATCTATCTAGAGAAAAAAATAAATAAAAAAGCTGGAAGAGAAATTACAATAAATGATGTGAAAGAAGTTGCTCCATCGGGATCTAAGGGTATTACTGGTGGGAGAGAAGGAAGGGGCATAACAGGAAATGAAGCAGAAGTCATATAAAAAATTAATTTTTGACTTATACCCACTTGATTTTCCATGCAACAAATATTTAAAAAATAAATTACCCTCAAGTCAGAGAGAGTATTTGACTTTTTTGATAAAATTGAATTTCGTTTATTTGGTGGTTAGAGGAGAGCAACTTTGAAACTGATAGTGTATGACTAATATAATATATAAAGCTAGTAATTACCATAGGTATTAATATTAATATCATTTTTGGAAATTTCTAGCACTGCTAAGTCAAAAACAAAGTGGGGTTCCATATTACCACCTCTTCCCCCTATTGTTCCCTTTACAAAAATGAAAAATTCTGGTTACCTAAAATACATACTTACGATTCTTTTTTTAGTTAATAAGGTAAAGGACAGCGTTTTTGTATATAAAAAAAAATACGTCGGATTTAAAAAAAAATTATAAATGTATTCCAAAAAAACAATTTAATTTTTAAATTAACTTAAGCTTAATTTACTTACATGAATCACATACGTATAATTTAAAAAAATATATTAATAGCGTTATTAGGAATGTGTTCTTTTTTTGCTGAACTAAATTTAATTTATTTAGTTTTTAATGACATAAAAATATCAAAATTATAAAAAGTATGTAAAAATACTAAAACGGGAATATTTTAACTACGGAATGATACTTCTATGCAAGACTTTTATAATCAGAAAGCATCGACATTTATAAAAAAGAAATATAATTTAAAAAATCAAATTAAATCGTTACTTATTTATTCTTGGAGCTATTCCTTTTCAAGAGGCCGAGTAGATGTAAATATAAACTCGAACGAAAAATCCTAAAGGATCTCGAAAACTGATTTAAGTCATAGGTATTTAGTTGCCAGAGACAGATAGAGGAAACAGTTTCGTAAATAATTATGCAATAAAGTGCTTTTGGTAAACTCCAAAAAAAAAAAAAAAAAAAAAACAGGCGAAAAAACCTGGTATGAATAGTAATCGAAATTTTATAAATAAGCAGATAATTAAGAAAATACAAGGCAGATGGAAATGTAGTATTTTATACAACGGAAAGGATAGAAAGTAGTGGTGTTAAATTTAGACTAAAAAAATATAGAATAATGACGAGTTTACTAACAGCGAGAATAATGCATCAGGATAACAATTCTAGCGCCAATGACAGCCATAACTGGCAGTCAACTAATTCGTCCACAGTGAGTTTTTTTAATGGTAAGGAATTTCAACTTGTGATTGAATACCATTACATGATCACGTCACTGGAATAAGATGGCTTGGTAATCTAGTTCAGATTGAATAGAAATCGTGAGATCTCTCGGCATTACAGTCATTTTCACAACTCGGGTATTTCACTTTAAAAACGTTTCAATCGTTAGGAAATTACGAAAAATAGCATTGGACAGTTGATATAAATAATTAATCTGCAGTAACTGAAATGTCAAATTGACGTAGACTGAATCAATCACTTTTATTAATCACCGAATAATGATGAGTGACAACAGGTACAATAATACCAGGTATTGAAATATGATGAATGCATAAAACACAGACCGGATTTTTTATGCAGTAAAATATGTAGGAAAAAAAAAATAAAAATATTATATAGGCCAAATACTCAATTATTTTTACACGATATTATATATTACGAGGAAAAAACAAACTAAAAAAGTACAATCAATTAAATAAAAAATAATTATTTTCTAAAATCATAAAAATAATACACTAAATAATTAGTAGTTGACATGAAGATAAAATAAGGTAAAGATATCTGATATGGACAACACATGACTTCCTTGAACGCCTATAAAGCTATAAATCGGTGGTTCAAAAAGTGATCCTGAATTTGGTTACTATTTTCTGAAGATTACAGTATCTCAAAAACGACACTCGGCGTCCCAACATCCATCTATTGATACACACACAAATAGGGAGGAAAACCAGTATTTTACACTAAATTTTAACACTTAAAACAAGTAATAAAAATGTTTAATTGGATTGGAAACCAAATTGCGTTTGTAACCTTTATTACAGAAACATATGATTTATGTATTTAATTTAAATATAATTTTTGATGTAAGCTTATTATGACCTTCAAGTAAAGTACCCTTTTCGGCTCACCAATTTTAACCAAAATATAGTAAATACATTCATATCGATATAAAAGTCCTATTTACCAAATTTGAGAAGTTTTACATTATATTTTAATATAATTTTTTATGAAAGTCTAATATGACCTTTAAGTAAAGTACCGCTTCCGGTTTTCCAATTTAGACCAAAATCTAGTATGTTATTTAAATCAATATATAAGTTATAAATCTGAAAACCGAAAATTTTCGCGATTACAATACTTCCTTTACTTCGAACAAGGAAGTAAAAATGTTATTAATAACATTAAAAAAAATAAAAATTTGTTTCAGAAAAAACATTGCACATAAAACAATTTTTTTTATTTATTTAAATAAAAACAACAAAATATGGAAATTTTTAAGTAAATATACGAATTATATTAATTGTTTATCCCTTTCATAATTAAAAACAAAATAATATGATAATAAAAGAGACGTGTTGAAATAAGAGCCACAAGTTAAACTTCAGTAGATAACCCTTTCCTAAAAAGCTACTAAAAATTATTTCGTATTTTTTTAATCTCTGTTATACGTTCTAATAATCATAAATTGCAAGTCTGTTTTCTTTTAAAAGTTGTTTTTCTCCAGTCATTGACTCAAACACATACTGCTTGTTGAACATAACAGCTACTACCGTATATTTACTTTAGTTCCTGCGTAACTTCAAACTGAGGCTATCTGATAGAAACCGAAAAAGGTAGACCTGAAGAGATAATGTAGAAAAGAAAAGATAAAAATAAATCATAGAGAAAAAAAAGAGAGAAAAGGGTGCGGAAGGATCTTTTTTTCTTTAGGAGTGGTCCTGCTTTGATAAGCTTATTTTTACCATCCCATTCATTCTTGAACTATTTGGCACTCCATCTATACTCTTAATAAAATCAAGTGTTCACAACCTGATTTCACAATCACTCGCGGGTTTGGCGGATGAAGATTATTGAAATCGTAGAAAAAATATATAAATGACCCCCAACCCTATTATATAACATTTTAGCACACAAAAATAATAAACATGATTTATTTTTAAAATCAAATTTTGATTCAAAATTGCTTAACATTCAATGTTTGAATGCGGTATGCATTAATATTTTAAATCGATAAAATGATAAAACGAAAACAAAATTTGCAATTTGAATAGATTACTTACTTAACATTTTTCAATTTCTTATATATTTAAGAAGTATTTGAGCTAAAAAAATTCGAGAAAAAAATTAAAAACAAAATTTCATTCCGTTAAAAATGCTATGTGTTAAATATAACGGAGAAGTTTTATGGGATGAAAACGGGTCAAATGTCCCATTATTTCAGAAACTGGTCCCATTTTTATCATGCTAGAACTAAATTAGGGCACGCAACTAAGAGTATTTAATATAAAAATTAAATCGATGGAAAAGTGAAATAAACTGGACCAAAACAAGAATAAAATACCTAACGACTGATAAAATACCTAAAATGATTTCGGAACTAAGCAAATTTAAAATTAAATAAAGCTCCGAAAATTCTTAAGTTAATATTTCGATAATGAAACAACATTAAGGTCCTAAAATGTAGGTGGAAATCCTGTAAAAAAATGTTAATGCTGTTAAATAAAATAGTTATTGCACCATTTTATAATAATTAATTCAATATCATGTATATGTTTTAGTATTTAAATAATTATCTCAACACCCCTTAAAGAAGGAACAACCGCTACCTAACAGATTTCTCCTAAACTAGTTAGCTTCAGAACGCAACCAACAGATGGCACTGGCCCCAAGGCATAATAGATCAAAATTTTAATTATTTTGGCCGTGTTTAATGCAATATTTTGTGTGTGTGTGTTTGTTTGTGTGTGTGTGCATGCGTGTGTGTCTGCGTGCGTGCGTGTGCGTGTGTGTGTGTGTGTGTGTGTGTATAAAATATGGTAATGGTATAATTAAATGATATTTTTAATATTCACTGAAAAAATTATCTTATTATTTTTTAACACTTCATCATTTTAAGTAAACATATGAATGTTTACTAAGATATATACATATGAATGTTGGACATGAGTCCACCCCACTGAAATTGTTAAGTTGTATAAATGTTTATATAAATTTTTTTTTTCTCCAACAGTTTGATAATTTTATATCATGAATTTTAGAAACTAACTAATAATCAATCCTCTCGATTCCTAATACAGTATTTTTTTTAGCTTTAGCCTAAGGTGGGGTGTGCCAGCAGATCAATTTGAAAACTTAAGAATTTAAACATCCTTGTAAAGCTGAAATTTGAAGCATACAACATCCCGCTTCTTTCTCGCTTCCCAGCTTCTACTCTCCTAAAGACAAAACATGCCAATAACCATAGTTTTTTGGTTTTAACTGTTGGTTGGATCTTGACCTTTTTGAGAAAACACACCCTCCTGTATTTTTTTACATTATAGACTTTTTCGTTTAAAAACCACTTGTTTAAATTTATTAATGTACTTCTGTGATAAAAACGGCTTATTCTTGATTTTCAAATTGTATGCAATGCCGGTAGTTCATGATACACCGAATCCATTTCTGTAACTTTCCACATATCAGGTAATAAAAAAAAAACTATTTTTCAACTTTTAACCTAGCATTAATTAATAGGAAGTTAAAATTTAGTATTTCCAAGTTTTTGGACACTGATAATGAATTTCACCTTTTAAATTTGGTTTCTTTTTGTCTAAGCCTAAAAATAAAATAAAAAATTCTAATGATTTTTCTTCCGAAATGATGAGCTCTTTGATAAATAATTTTTTTTTCATATTTCTAACTTAAAATTCAAATTTCCAATATTTATTCCATCTACTAGTAATAATGATATACTAATTATGAATAAGGAGGGAGGGTATAGGTATACAACATAAATATAAATAAAAAAATAAAAAGTCGAATCGAATAAATTGTAAATAATCAAACTTGTAAAAAGAATAAAAAACAAGATTCTCCACAAAAAAGTTCTTAAAAGTATTTACAAATTAGGATCCTTGTTTTTAGCGAAATTTAATCTTTGATATAAGAGGCATTTTGGTAAATGAATTAGCTATTTTTATTAATAGATCCTTGAGATAAATTCTTTGATTATGGTTATAGATTGTTATATGATAATAAACAATTAAATAATCAATAATGTTGTCATTTTGAAAAATTGTTGTTTGATTTAATGTTTCCCAGGCACTTTGGGTGATTTCTTTTTTTATCTAGCTATTTATAAAAAATAAGAAATATTTTTTATAAATAGCTAGATAAAAAACGAAAGCACGCACCCGAAGTGCCTGGGAAACATTAAATCAAACAACAATTTTGATTCATTTATAAATTTATTTTATAGTATTTCTTTTTTAAATAAACAGAAAAAAAGGGTAATATCTGATATCACGGAGTCCTGACAGGACCTCAGCCACATTTTTTGAAAGATAAAAAGATTTGTATATACTCAAAAAGACCCTCTCTCTAATAGTTCTGGTTCCTTTTCTAAATATCCCAGATAGTGATGATTGAACATGACATGTGTCAAAGGATTTATCTAAGTTTTATTTCAAAAATTAGAAATGTGTACATGGTACTTGGAGGATTAAAAATAATTACGCAGTGTACAAATTTATACATTAACAAAAAAAAGGTAATTATAACCAGAAAAGAGATACAATAAGACATGCTTTACAACGATATTTTTCTATTGGATTCTAACGGCTAAGATGATAAAACCATTTAGAACTATGTATTAGCCTATTTATGGTAAAACTAAAATAAAATAATGTAGAAAGTAAAGTAAAATAAAAAAATCTAAACATTTACTTACGATAATTTATTATTTTTATAATTGACTGTACTATAAAAGATATATAATTACGAGATTAAATTAAGAAAATAAAAAACCAAAATCACCTACCATAACAAAAATCTTTTCCATACTGTAGTCAAATCAAAAACCGATTAAATGATCAGGATAAAAACACACCAAGGTCTTAAAAAAACAAAGTGTAATTTCTACTGCAAAAAGAAAAGCAACTGTAATCCAGAAATAAAGGAAATCATAGACCCTTTTCGTATTTTAATCACAAACCACCACAAATATCCATTAGCTTTTACAAAATTATGCTTATTTCTTAATATGATTCAGGACAAAATACAACTTGACAAACAGTTTCCCGAATAACAACAACCGTACCGAAAACAATACTAACCGACCTACAGCACAAGTAAACAAACAGAGGGATGAAGGATATTTTTTTTTTTTAATTACAAAAGAGCTGAGCAATACTGTTCCGAAACCTAAGAATTATTATCTCACTCTGATGAATCAACATTTAATGATGTTAATCTTCCAATCGAAAAATAGAAACCACATATCTTTATGCTGAAGCCCAAAATACAGTGGAATTGCAATGGGATCTCAGAAAAAAAAATTAAATAAAACCCCACTTGCTCATGCTTAAAAATCATGGTACATCATAAATTAAATACACAAAAAGGAACAACAATTATATTTATAAAACTTAAATAATTAAGAGAGAATAAGAAAAGAAACAAAAAAGAAATTCAGCATTTAGGAGAGAAAAGCAGCATCACTCAACAAATAGAATGTTTTCCACCTAGAATTAGAAATAGCTACATACTGTATAAACACCAAATTAAGAATTTTATTACAAACGACTCTGCAACATTTTTTTATTCATAAAAGATCTTATAAGAAAATAACTGAACTTCATTTTTTAAACCTTATTATTAATTTTACAGATCATTGATCCTTGTCCCCTTTAAAGTACTCCCCTCACACACTTTTCCCAGCGGTGTTTCTATCTCGGGAAGCTGTTCTAGATAACTTAATTTAAATTGGCCTTTAAGGTCTGTGACACATTTGCTTTGATGTCATCAATACTCCAAAACCAGTGTCCTTTCAACACTGATTTTAATTTCAGAAATAAGAAAAAATCTCAAGGAGCCAGAAGCACAAGAACAGTCATCTGATTTTTACACAAAACTGACAAAGTTGAGTGTGTGGGCGAATTGCACAGGTGTAAACCTAGATGAACTGTTTTGCCACAACTCAGGTCTCTTTTCCGGATTTTTTCACATAACCGTTGCGGAACGCCTTGATAGTACACAATCTCACCTCGAGGGAATAATTCAAAATGTACAATTCCAAAGTCAAAGAAAACATTGAGTATCATTTTGGCATTTGGTCAAAACTGATGATCTTTCTTAGGTTGTAGGGATCCTTTGCCAATCCATTGTGATTGAACTTTTGTATCAATGCCATAACCATACATCCATCTTTAATCTCTCGTTATGATCCTTCGCACAAATGTTTCATCGTCATTAACTAATTTAAGGAGTCTTTGGCAAAAGTCCACTCCAAAAAATCGCACTTTTCAAAAATTGCCATTAACACTTAAACACGTTACACCCAAATAGCATGGGCACGTTACAATCAAATAGCGAAAACTAAACGAGATATTAACCATACAAGGGCATGTGGTTACAAAGGGGGTTAAGCACGAGGCAGTGCTGCCAATCCCATACTAATCGGTACTGCCCATATTAACCCCAAAATGATCGGTCATTTTATGAACAGACCTCGTAAACAGAACAGTTTTTCCTCTTTGATAGAATATAAATGGCATGCTTTTGTTATGCTAATCTTTTTTTTCATAGCATCCAACAGTTAAATTGTTTGCTCCAGAGGTCATTCACATTAGGATAATGCTGAAGTTGGCAAGAATGCAGAGCAAAATTAGAGGAGATAGTGACAAGGTAAAATCAATGGAGATAAACTGTTTGAAATAAAGAATGTCAATAAATGTTTTAATGTAAAAATTTCAAACATAAGTTGAAAAAAAGTAACAATTTTTTTCAGTTATGTGCTCTATGTGTAAAAGCTTACCATCAAACTTACACATAAAATAGCTTAAATCACCAAGCAGATATTTTTATAACTTTAACAATCCACAGAGTCTTCATGAAATCCAGAACAAGAAGTCAAGCAATACTTTTATATTTTGTCTAAAATTTAATCATTTAAAAAAAAAATGGTATAATTAATGATCACTATTACAAGCATAAAGTGCAATCAATGATTTAGCATGAAAACAAAAATGGAAAAAAGAACTCTCAAATTGCCGCAAAATAAATATTACAAAAATTATAATGTCAACATAAATATGACAATCAATAAAAATCACAATTCAAACATCTTTTTTATATTACATAATCTGAATAAAATTAAAATATCTCACCTGTACATCGAATGAAGGTGGGAGTACGTTCGGAGATTCCATGGGCTGCTGATTGGCCTGGTGATATGGGGTTGCGCCTCCTTCAAATACTCCTCCTCCATCTAACATCACTGGTGGTTCAAAGTGTGACTCAAGAAGAGGATGTCCCTGCGGAAAATGTCCCATAAGATGGCTTCCCTCCAGGACAACAACTGAGTTGTTCTTATTTAAATCTTCATCAGAGGGAGATGGTTGTCGACTCCCCGGCGTCCGACTGAAATCAAAAGTTTTAACATTGACTAACAAGGAATAAATAGTTACATCCATTTTAAAGCAACTCTATTCACATGCCTCAATATTTTTTTTACTATCCTTTTTCATCTTTTTTGGAAGAATCTTTTAAATTAAAAAACTGGTGCATGGATTAAACAAATTTCCCTCACCTTCCTATAATTGAAATAAATATTAAATTTTCCTATTTAGTTTCCATTAAATAATATAACAATACAAATTATGATCTACAAGAATCAATTTTAAGTTTATGTGTCACCCTCCATTACCTTCTAAGAATAGCTTCTCTAAAATCCTTAGATTTCCGAAGGTATATAATGCATCTATATTACTACTCTTATTTCCGGAAAATTGTTTTTAATCTGGGAAAATATTTCTCCTTTTTTCTCTATTAGTTAATTATCCAATTCTTTCATAATTTATATTTATCCATTTTTTATTACACCTATAATAAGAGATGGATAATTATTTCAAACAAACAAAATTAAAGGTAGTACTTTAAAGAAAGGAAATTCAGTATTTAAGCCCTGTCAGACTATTTCAATGAGGATAAGATCTAGATGATATTAAAGACCATTTACTTGTACTATGATACAAGTTTAATCAAAATCGTTAAAGCTGTTATCAACAAAATTGCAAAAATGTATAAAATCAATAGTGTACAAAGTGGAACTTCTGGAAAGTCGATTTTATTGAAAAAATTGCTTATCATCCGGGGCATATATCTATCTTAGATATGTAATTTCAGTTTCATACAACTTTTCATTCTTGAGCTAGATTTACCACACACACAGACCATTTTGCAAGACTGCTTTTTGGACTCAGGAGATCTTAAAACGTGTATTTCCATTGAAAACTCCATTTGAAATTTTTGACAATCGCAATACTTTTTCTTACGCCATATATTTCATATAAAGGTAAGAAGACTGGTGGCCGAGAGTGTTAGGGCGTCACCTTAGCAACTTTTTCCTTAATAGTATAGGAAAGGATATCAAACCCCAATAAAAAAAAATATAGGTAAGTGAAAATAAAAATTGATATCAATCATAATTAAAAGGCATAGTAAAGAAGTAAATGTGTAAATTTTTAATTGCTAGAACAATAATGAAATCCGGACACAGTAAAACTAAGCTAATAAGCTATCAAGATTCAGTCAAAACAAATTAAATTTTTATTGGGTTTTAAAATAAATTTTTTTGGGGTGTCCAACCGGTTCCAACTGAAAAAATAAAATAAAACCTGCTGAAACTACTTTATTTTATATCTCGAGTTAAAAATGATATCAACATGTTTTTTCCAGCAAAACATTTGTTTTTCCAAAGTAAATTAAAGGGAAAACAAAAACATTAAACAATAATTGAATTTTGATCAAATAAATTTAAATAATTTTTAAATTATTATGTAAACTAGCCTTATAGATTTTTTCACACCGAAAATGATGGTAAATTTTGATTCAGCACAACAAAAACCTTAATGTTCAAAAAAATCATCGAATACTAAAAATAAAACTTTTAGTAAAAAAATTTCTATTTTTAGATTCGCCTGCAAATTTGAATACAGATTTTTTTAAAAGTGTTGAACCATTTCTGAAGACAATTTTTAATAAAAAAATCCTATTGATATACTTTCTCGAAGAATACTGTTTTGCATTACACATCATTCAACTGAACCTTCAAAATGCTCTAAAAATTCAATAATTTGATTTTTTAAAATTGGATCACTCAAAAATTACTATTCCTAGATAAGGAATAATGTTATTATATTACTTATAACACTTTAGGCAGTGTAAGTAAAGGCCTTAAAACCATTAATATATTAGTTGAAGTCCACTTGATGGTTTAGAAGGATCAATCCCTAATTGACATATTATATTATAAAAACATTATTCGTGATAAAAAAAAAAAAAAGGGTATTGAATAATACTTTTACACCATCAAAATAAACATTATTGAAGTAAAAAAATATTTTCACCCTATAATCATACTGTTTTAATTGCATATAATTCAATAGGCTTATTACGCTCCATGATTTAATTATTTCATTTAAAAAAATTTGGTCATTCTAATATTTAATATTTCTTAATTTTTTCACTTTCCCTTACCTATATTTATAATATTTATTTCTCCGCACCAAGCCTTTCGGCTTTACAGGTTTGGCAATGGCGGTATATAACATAGACACAATGCATATTACCCATTCCTGCTAGGAAACATATAAATATAGACTTTCAGTTTACATACAATAGTCTTTCTTCTTCTTAATTAGGACACTGCAACGTCGCTTTCATTTTACAGCGGCTTCCCAGGAACAGGTCCTCTTCTCCCCAGAATGAAGTGGGCTGGGCCAACTGCCGTTTTCCACCCGTACACAATGGCTTTGTAGTACAGTAGTTTTCTGCTGAGGGAGTTGAGGAGACACGTTGAGGGAACTCTCTTTCGCTCAGAAAATATAGCACTGTTTCCCTCTTCAGCTGGCTCTCACTGTCTCATAGGCAATGCAGGCAATGACAATGTGCACAGCGGTCTCCGCAACTGGGGCATAAAAGGTCGATGTCCTGGCCATCTTGGCATGGAAACCCCCATACTCTGTGGGGAGTTGTGATAACCAGTGATCCGGGAGGACCCATTTTACTTCTAAACGGGATCTGACAGTGAGAAAGTACTTCCGCAAGGGAGTTCCCTTCAGGGTTTTTACCCACTGCCGGTTCCATGCTTCTATTGTATCCTTCCAGATAATCTTTTTCCAATTCCTGGGATCTTCTTCAATCCTCATCCAGATATTTGCAGGTTGTCCCGCCGAGCCTTCTCTCTTCATTTCAAATTTCATAGAAAACGGCTCTAACGAACATTGTTTATAACGACCCTGGTGGGCCTTCTGTTTTTGTCGTAATAGCAGGTATTTGTTAAAACCCATACTAATTCTGGAAGAGGGAAAGTAATTGTCAAAAAAAAGGAATTTATTTTAATTATATTGAAAAGATGAAATTTACATAATTTTTGTACGTATATAAATATCCATACCACACATCCCGAATGGAAGGAGTATGAGTAGTAAAAATGTGTTTTTATTAAAACAAACAATAGAGACAGATTAAGCTCTACAAAGAAGTCCTCAGGATGTTTCCTCTATCCAATGTTGTTGGTAGATCACCTATTAAGTCTATTGGTTTGGCCAGATATTTGAGCCCTGGCTGCTCTATGGGATGATAGCGGTGCAACAATTTCTAACACAACTAATTTCAAATTGTGCCTCATTTATTCTGGGTTCTTGTGGGTGCGATATGTAGAATAATATTGCAATTTTTACACTAAATTCAAGCAAAATTTCTCGATAATAGAACATATATTGAACATTTAAGAACATTATACTTGTTTAATAAACAAATCAGTTATCAGGACTGTTTCAAGCATTTGTTTATATAATATTGATAAGATGTTTTAGCCTCAATAGCATTTATTTGATGCCGCTCTAAAGGTAATTGTTTAGTAGTAAAAACTTTTTCAATGTCGAATTGAGCCCAAAGTATCTCCCATGGAAAGTACTTTGAATTTCTGAAACTTTAAAAATGCTCACAAGGTTTGTTTACATTTCGAGTTGACTCCCTCTTCCCTTTTATTCCTGCCTTACTGCTTTAACTGATGGTTAAACCTCCTAGCTATATGAAAAAAAGAGTCGCTATAGTTGATATGTAGGTCCTAACAATGTCGTAATAACCACTTAAAATTGCATGTAATAAGTATAATAATTTCAAGAAACTTGACTACTTTAATTGCTATAGCCGGTCCGTCGCTATAATCGACATCGTTATATATGGTATCCAGTGTACTTCTATTATTTCGTATTGTGGTGTAAGTAGTTTTGCAGTCCTCCAGTAGCAGGATGAAGGGAGTTTAGCAACGACTATTGATTTTTAAACGTTAAAACATAAAGGAAGTGACCAGTTAAGACAGCCTTAGACTCTAAATTGTGACAGTAAACACAAGTGAGTAATAAATAATAGCCACTGCTCTCTCGCTTTTAATAAAAACTGGATGTAAGTACTTTTGTGGTTCTAATGCATTTGATGCTTGTAGGACATAATCATGACAATTACTAAATAAAGTATGTTATTTATGCAGTACTTACTTAAATCCTTTATCATCATCAAGTCCATTTTGTACACCATTCTGTGTTACGCCATTCTCCATTTCCTTTTTGTTAGTTGTGTCATATGGGGAGGCTGGAGCTTTATCCTTGTCTTTCTTTTCGCCTGATTCGTTTGACTAAAACATAATAAAACAGAAAATGAATTAATTAAAAATATAAAATATCATTTTTTAGTTTAAAGTAATTAATGTAACTTAGTAACAATGTACTAATTAAAATACACATACAGCAGAACCCCATTTATCCAGAATAATGTGGCTAGGTATACGACTAGTAAATAAAAAATTCTTAATATTAACATTTATTATAGTATACTGCGCAAAAAATTGTTTCTTCCATAGAGATTGCTATCTGTTACCTTTTATCAGACATATTAATTTTCATTTTACATATCATGCAAAACACACTGTATTGAACTCTGATTAAAAAAAAAAAAGTGAAAAAGCTTAGGACTTAACACCGCATGAAACAATAATGAACTGGAATTCTCAGTTTAAAAATAAAAACAAAGAGAATGGAGGGACGGCTTCTACGAAAAATACGAAAAAAACTTATGTGTGTTCTTCATCTTTCTGACCGCACCACCCAACCAACTTCTACAATTATTTCTACAGCCAACCATACTTCCACCATTAAAAACCTCTACATATTAAAAATATGGATAATTCAAATTTCGAATATGGCAAATCAGAATAAACAGGGTTCTGCTGTACAAACATAAGCCAGTACTACAGAATACTAGTTTCTACTAACCACAACAAATCACAATTCTTACTCCACAAACGGACTTTTTATGGACGGAATAATTTTGGACTGTTTATATATGAATATTTCGAAGTGTTGCAAACATAAATCTAAACATTCCAACAATTTTATCCATTCAGTTATCTATACTTTGATATTTCACTGTTTTAAATTTCTTTCATTATTAAATATTTATTTAATTCACATTCGCATGATGGTATAGAAGGATCAATCTAATTAGGAATTGATAAATTATTTGCCACTTCTATAAATTTAATATGTTTTACTCTACTGAAGTAAAACGTAGTATTATTATTTCAGTACTTCTGATTCTTCAATTGCTGAATTAAATTCCTCCATTTGGGGTGTTAGGACAGAACAATTTTAAGACTCATATGGTATAATTTTTAAATACTCATAGTTTCCTTTCTCCAAACTTATTTGGTTTGCATTATACTACGTAATCATTCCGGAATAGGTTATAGGGTACTTCTTCAAGAAGAACTCTGGAGGGTGAGGATGAGATATTAGGATGAAATATTTATTTCATTAGTACTCACAATCTAATTAAGCATGCTATATGATAAGCATGCTCAATTCAGGGTTATGAGCGGCCCAGTGTAAGTACTATCATATCTTTCTAAATAGATATAGTGGCACTGTCTGTGATGAGATGGTTTTATTGTTGAAATGGTAAATTTGTTTTATTCAAATTTATTTTTATTTTCTAATACTTTTTGTAAAAAAAAAAAAGCGTATTTTCCTTTTCATACCTTTTGTAACCCTTATTTCATTCCTCCTCCTCCAATCAAGTAACACGATCGAACGCATTTTTAATTTTACTGAAGTAAGTAAACAACTAGGTAGTTGTAGTAATTAGGTAATCGTGAAAACAAATGACTAACACTTAGAAATCTGAGAGCTGAAAAAGCAATATGGCAGCCATTTAGTAGAATGACACTGCAAATAACATACAATCAAGTCTACTGTACTGAGTCTGCTATTTGGATTTTGAGTCTGCATGCTATTGATGGAACTCGAGGAATAGCACAAATAGCATGCTTAATGAGAAGATAGTGAACACTCCTATTGATTACAATAGAATATTTTCAATGACATGAAGTGAACATCAGTCCAATTGTTAATATTGTCAGCAACTTATTTTTTATTTAAAACTGATATAAATCTGACCTCCACCGACAAGGACATTTTTGTAGTTTTTTTATCTCCTGGGCGAGTGAAAGCCCACAACTTCAATAATCCTAAAGCCATAGCAATAAAAATCTGTAATAATGCAGAAATAGTGTTGACCTTTTATTATAGCTTTATTATAAACCACAGTATACATTACCGCTAACTCAAGAGATAAATTAATCATACAGATCAGCATATTGAAACTTTTTTGAAGTAATAAGGTCTATAAATTTTTGGCCTGAGGAAGAAGGAAAGGTGAAAGAAAAAGCTGGTGTTATTGTTGTTCAATATATTCTCCTCTAAGTTCTACCCACTCAATACAACGCTCAGGCAACATTTCTATACCATGAAAAAAATAATTGCTCAGGCAACATTTCTATACCATGAAAAAAATAATTGCTCAGGCAACATTTCTATACCATGAAAAAAATAATTTTCTTCTTTGTTAGAAAAATGTAACTTGGAGAGGAGAGAGAAGTCACTAGGGGCTAAGTCTAGGCTGTAGGGAGGATGGTAGGTTTCTTGGAATCCGCAGTCCTTCACAGCGGCCTTTTCTCTTTGATGGCATCTCGTAAGCGGTAAGTAGGTGCGCATAATACTCGGCATTCACTGTATTGTTCCTTTCCTTAAAATCGATCAGCAGTATTCCTCTACAATCCCAAAAAGTGGAGGCCATTACCTTTTTTGTCGACTGCGTGACTTTTGTCTTTAGCGGAGGTGCTTCTGCTTTTCTCCATAGACTCCCTTTTGCTGAGTGGGTCATAGTATAGAACCATCATCTCATCCCCAGTTACAATTGAATCCAAGAAATTTTAAAACTTCATTGCAGCGGCGAACACGATTCTCTTTTTGAGCAGCTGAACAAATTTTTGGAACCCATCTTGCATTCACCTTGCTCATATGCAAATATTCTTTAATGATCCTCCGAACACTGGTTTTTGAAAGCCCCAACCTTACTGGAATTTCTTTGGTTTTCAGCCCCCAATCAGACAGCAATTCAGATTCCACAAGTTGGATTGTTTCTGAAGTGACAGCTTCCAATAGGACGCGACTAGGGCGCGAGTCTTACTTTCTCTCCCTAACTTAAATAATTTTGCACATACTTTTACAGTGGAATATGAGGGGAAGGACTCCTCATAGACATCATCCAAGCGCTCTTTTATTTGCGCAAGAGTAAGGCCCTCTTTACAAAAGAATTTAATAACCGCACGGTATTCGATCTTGAACATTGTTAAAACGCACAGATTCCTTCAAGGTTAGATATGGGCTAGCAGGACTGAGGAAGGGCGGGTAATGAGTATGGAGAGAGAATGGAGTACATTAGTTTTGATCAACATATCATATCCCATGGTCTGGGACAAGAAAAAGAAATAATATCTATAAGGAAATAAACAGAATTCATCCGTTGATTAAATTCACAGTAAAAATGATAAACTATTTAGATTTAGAAATCTCAATAAAAACCTACACCATGAATTTGAAATTTACCGGGAGCCTACCCACAGGGATATCGTTATAAACAATGAAGCTAGGAGACCGATAGCACATAAACTCGCAGTCTTTAATAGCATGATTTACCATCTTTTGAATGTACCATTAAATGAAAAGAATTAAAATTATGCATGGAGGGCAAGCTCAGCCTGCTTAAAGTAGAGGAATGAATGATGGCAGGCCGGAAACTTATGGAGTTTACTACGAGTAAAATGTATTTTGTAGTCCTAAATCCAAAAATGATAAGCTAATTACTGTAACGCATGCAATTTTTTTTGTTATAGCAGATGGGAAGTGGGAGAAAATAAAGGAGACGACATATTTTCACAATCCAATATTTATTTAAAATAAACATATAAAATGAATTAAGTCTATGCAAAGACATTACTGAAGATATCAACGTCGTTTTTAAAAAGGCTTAAGCACCGAAAATTCAAAATTTAGGTTTCAATATATTATGGGACTTAATTCCTTTATCGATTGTGAGTGCACGATATATTAAAAAAATTTGAAATGGTTTGAGCAGCTCTGTAACTATTAAAAATATATTGTAATTATATAAGTTTTACTATCCTAATAAACTCCTACTGTACACGATAAAGAACAAAATTAAAAAAAAAAAATTGTTATTTGGAGAAAAATGTTTCATGTGTTTCCTGTAAATTTTGCTTATGACGATTACATCTTTTTCAAAAAATGGTGTTGGGATAAATAGAGATATGTCATACAGCAATAAACGAAAAGAAGGCATATTAATTGAACCTCAAATAATGAAGATTTTAGATTATTTGTTTTAAAGAAAAAATAAATGAAAAGGAATTTCTGGGCAACAAGAGAGATGAAAACTAAAACCTAATAGATGAACTCTTGAAATAGTAGGGTATTGCATATTCTTAAAAATGAATTCAATACACTCCTATTTGGATTTTTCCCAGGAAAGTTGGGTGCAGTAAATGACGAGCAAAGAGAAAGGTAGGTTTAACAGAACATCAAGGCGATGGAAATAAGATATCAGAAAAGCTGGAATCTATTTATTTTGGACAGCTAATGCTGGCTTTTGAAAAAAGATTGTATTAAAAGACAAAGAGGAAAAAATGACATTTTTTGTTGCCGAACGACATCTCATGTAATATATTTTATATTCACATAATCCTCAATAATATCGTCTATAAAACATCCAAGATGATTCTTTTTCATTTAATTATTCTTGAAAACGAAAATCACCTAGAAGCTTCCATATTTAAGGTCATATGCCTTCTGCCTTCTTTTACCTTGTTGCTGTAAGAGGTCTCATGTAATATATTTTTTATTCACATAATCTCTAGTAAAGTCTTTGCATAGATTTAACATGCTTTGCATGTTTATATTAAATAAACATGTTACAGTAATTAGCT
Source organism: Rhaphigaster nebulosa (assembly GCA_948150685.1). Classification (NCBI taxonomy): domain Eukaryota; kingdom Metazoa; phylum Arthropoda; class Insecta; order Hemiptera; family Pentatomidae; genus Rhaphigaster; species Rhaphigaster nebulosa. The sequence goes on along the minus strand of OX411310.1, from coordinate 25,922,927 downwards.
CATTATTTTTGTATTTAGGAGTACAAAATACTTCAAATTCTCCTACTCTCATCGTTACAAAAATCATGTCAACCTGGGTCACTAGCAGGGGAATTATCAATGGAGCTTGGTTAAATAAAAATGCAGTTTATATTGAAAAAAAATTTTAGATTATGACCTATTTACAAACTATAAAACTATTTTGATAAGTGAATTATAACCTCATCACTTTAATATTTATCACATGGAAAATGGACTCAATTCTTAATCTACTTCAGAGATAACCATAATGTAAAAATAAAAAATACAGAATATAAAACCATACTGAAAAGGACACATTAAACCAAATTTAATAATACTCTATAAATACAGAAAAATGATAAGAGTATTAACTATACCAATAATATAAATCTAATTTCTATTTAACAAAATCACACTCAATTACAATTAACTGTCATTCAACTTACCATGACCAATGCTCTCATCCTTGGTTCAAGATCTTTACTCGTTGGAGATGTTCCAAGAACATATTCGACCATTTTGACACCTAGCCCCCCAGTTTCTGATGACCTCGGCGATAAAATATTCCCTGCTTCACTTCCAGGGAAGCTACCTGATCTCCTTGCTACCATTGTTATCGGTTGTGAAACTGCATGATCTGGAAAAAGAATTCCCTTTCATTAATTATATAAAATAATCTACTGCTTATTTATTTCTATAGTTAAATGCTAAGTAACCTACCAAACAGAACAAGATCTATCTCTAATAAATTGAATGGTGTATAGTTTAAGGGTTGATATCAAAACAAAGCCAAGTCAAAAATTGTCATTTTGTAGAAAATAAGAAACCTGTACAACTTTTTTATTTTAAGGATAAATTACTTCATTCGCACATATCGACAGCGCCACGCTAAACTAACAAATATGAAAATGACTACTTTTTTGTAAACTGTTCTATTTTTCTGTGAATAAGGGAAGGCTTCGATAATTTTATTTTTTTCTGTAGGTAAATGCAGCATCAAAAGAAAAAATTATAATTATCAAAGCTGCTCTTAATACACAAAAGAATACAACAGTTTTTGCTTTCCTGAAAAGCAGTGATTTTCATATTTGTTAGTTTAGAATGGGGCTGATGATATATTAATTAACTTATCGAGACAAACCTGTCTTTATTTCGATTAAGAAAACAATGAACCATTAAACTGCAACTGTTGCATAATGAATAGCAACAGTAATTATAACTGGCAATTTATGACGTATCTTTTAATGTCATTATTTTTCATGGACAAAATAAAACCTTTTTAAAAATCTTATATTTCCATGAAATAACACTCTTAAAATTTTTACATTTTTCTCTTATCGACAACGTTTCAGAACACATTGCCCATTTTCAAGTCCTTAAATTTTCATTTGTCTTCATTATTTTGAATTCAATGGTAGTTAATATTATATTGCTTGTCTTTTTTTTTTTTTTTCAAAATTCTTACTTTGTGAAAAAAAAAAATTGATTTTTTAGGGCATCATCCTTACATATTTAAAAACAGTTGCTCTACTGGTGAGTAACAGTTTTTATGTTAGAATTAAAAATAATAATGGCAAATGAAAATTTAAAGGATTGGAAATGGAGTGTTGTCCGAAACGTTGCCAATAAGAGAAAAAAATAAAAATTAATAGGGCTTTATTTCTTTGAAATAAAAGATTTAAAAAAGTAAATGACTTTTCTGATTTCGGTATTCAATTCTTAAAATCAATCCATACAATTAACATCTGTTTTAATTACTGGTTAGTAAATTGTAACTTGGTTATTTACAAAAGAGATCATTACTTTTTACCATCAATCTTCCAATACAATGGCAATTTCACAAATAAATTAAAATATGCCAAATTACAAGTATTACAATAGAATTCCCCCCAAAAATTTATAAAAATGCTCTTCAGGCACGAAACTTTGAGAATGCTGTACAACTCCTCCGTAAAGGGTTTGAAAAAAAGTGGTAGGTTAAGAGATGAAAAAAATGTAAACTTAGACTAAAATAACTCCTCTCAAGAAATGTATATTTTTAAGAACTAATTTTGAAAAATAATATTATAGAAAAAGTACTATAATTATTCTCCGGCTTTTTATAAAAATAAATAATTAAGTTAAAAAATGTGTCAAATAAATTTTAAAATTAAAATAAAAGTTCATTATGGCTTGTTCCATCTGATAACATTTTAATATAAAAATGTATACTGTATTGTAGTATAATAGTTTAGTAACAATAAAACTAATCAAATGAAATAAAATTTTATGCTATTTGGCATTTTCCTTTAACTTCTGCAATAATTTCTTCTTAGGTTGTCAGTGAATAAATGGTGGAATAATTATACAATGGAAATAGTTAATACAATTTAAAACATAGTTTGAGTAGCATGGGTTTAATTAAAATAAAGTAATGAAATAAATTTTTGAAGGAAATATTTTTATTATATTATATTAGTCCTTTTTTTTCTATAAAAAACTTATTTTGTAGATAAAATTGGTTAATTTTATAATGATACAGTATAACATTTATTTCAATTCAATGGAGATCCCATAATGTATAAATAAAATAAAATCATTTTTTATTCAATTGAAATACATTAGCATTAATAATTACACAATGTGAAGAGAGGACAATATTAATGTATCAATAATTAACTTACAGCTGAGTAAGTGTTAGTTAAATCAAAGTAAAAAATACAAAAAAGGCCATAAATTGACGAACACAGAAATCATCAGTTGAGAGGTTACGGGCGCCGCCATTGGGCACAGTACTACCAACACCACAATTCAATTTATTCTTTACATTAAATTAATTCGTTTATAATATAGCTTGTTTTAATATTAACTTTCTTTGTTTGTATAATTATCAATAAAAACAAATATAAGAAGTAATCATGTTTTAATTCAAAGACAGAGAAATACTTTTTTGCATTATTATTACTTTGCAATATATCGTCGCTTTTATAACTCCTAAATCAAAAAAGTCAATCTTACAGTAAGAAGAAAAATCTATTTAAAAATTTGTTTTATACATAGTTATTTTTCATTTCAACGATTGTTTTGTATAATATATATTTTTTTCAAACGAGATGTCTCTGGAATGATGCATTGATATATATATATATATATATATATATATATATATATATATATATATATATATATATATATATATATATATATATATATATATATATATATATATATATTTTATTAATGGTATAAAGATCAATTTTTTTTATTATTATTATTAGAAGTATCACAGCTATAAATTAAATATATGTTATCACAGACTATATGTTAAGTAGATTAATTTACTCAACTTTGTAGTATTTCGGTGCAAGTGGAAATCAAGACTAGGATTTTATAATTAATTAATTGCATTCACGTACGTGTTTGACATAATCAGTCATAAAAATTAATACTTTAAAGAAAATATAAACAAATTAGACTAATGCGTCAATATTCTTTCATCGCTGATTAGTTTTTAAGGGAAGATAAATCGTGTTATTTTCAAAGTAAATGTAATCTATGGTTAGGTTTTGAATAAAGTAAATAGCATCGATACTGAATAAGAAATTTAAGAATATGTTAATGATTTTAATTCTCTTATTTCCGAAAAAAAAGCGATTCAATCGTGCCTAGAATTTTTAGATTGGTCATCATGCTGAAGTTTCTACATATGCATTGTATATTTAAATAACAAATTTATATTTTAAATCTGTTTTATTCTTAATAGGTAATCTTGTTTGTAAAGCTAAATTTGTTAACGATTACGGCCGGTATCTTTACTTTATTTTTTTAAAACAATTTAGCAGGAACCGAAATTAAAAATACTAGAGCATGGTGGAAGTTAAATCAAGCCGTCTTACAACCCTCATAAAACAAGCACACCTATACGAACGAAGGGGGCCGGAGGGGAGGGGATGCTATCACAGATCGGCCTTCTATTATCAACCCTTTTCAAACAGAATGCCCTATTCATTCCCTGTTGGCAATCTCTATCGTCCCAGCAAGTCACTCAGACAAAGAATTAAAATATCGACAATTTTAAAAGCAAAAAAAGGAACTTGCATGAAAGTTAAGGAAGATTTGAGAGTAGAACAAAACCAAAATAAGATAAAGCGCTTTATCTAAAATAATATGAAACAGTTCTTAAACATTTGAGTGTGCTCCGCAAAAGAGAGTCAACAGGATAACAAAAATTTTCTTTCTAATAATAAAAGCCGCAAACGGGTAGTCTGCAAAGTCATGTAAGCCAAAGGACCCTGGTTCACTGAAGTTGGAAAAGACCTTCAAGAAATAGGGATTACGGCGAAAGACATCATGGAACGTGCTTTTCTGCTAAAGAAACTTCGAACATTCCAGGGATTCCAATATAAATCCAAGTTGAAAACCGGCAAGAAGTGGACGGATGAAAGAAGAGAGGCCCACAGAAAACGAATGCGAGAATGCTTGGAAAAAAAAAGAAAATTGAAAAGTATCAAAGCACGAAGACACATGGTCCACAGTAGGCCGAAACGAAAAAAACAAGCCGAAAACATAAAAAAACAGAAGGAAACGAACAAAACAGACACTTATATACAAAACAATGTTGGAAATTGATAAACTATATTAGATATTAAAAAAACACAAAAAAAAAAACACATAGACTTAACTTGAATAGAAATATTTCACTCTTTTAACTAAATAGATTCTTAACTATTCACTCCTTGTGGTGAATCGATTATTCAATGAATCCTTTTTACCCAATTCCCTTTTTATTGAAAAAACAACAAAAATCGTAAACCTTTCAGGCTAAACATTTTTATTTAAAAATAAATAAAATAATGCTAAAAATACATTATATGAAATTTTAGTAAATGAAAACATTTAATTTATTTTATATATGCGCATAATATGTCACGAATAAATAAAACTTTACAGATATTTGACACCGGTTTCAATGCTCATTGCGGTTCTTCGTCAAATGTCGAAAAGTAAAATAAAAACTCCTGAATTATTTATGTTAACATTTATCTTCTACTAACTTATTTTTCAAGATAATTTAAAATATGAGGATAGACTCAATTTTAACTAATATTTCGTTTAGCAATAACACTTAAATATTGTGCAATATACATTGCCGAAAATATTTTCAATTCGTTAACATTTTTTCCAGTTTGAACTATATAAATATGGATATTGTGTATCGAAATAAAACTGCCAAGATTGCGATAAGAGGTAAAAATAGACTTAAATACTGCTGCTACTATAATTGCTACAATCACTTTTTTTACTATTGTAAGACAACCTCAAAATCTATAGCTTAGTTGTTATAATTTCATCCTAATAAAAAAATGACAAAAAGACTAAAATTGTAATCATCATTTCTAATAAATTTAGGTGAATTACAAGTTTTTCATAACGATTTTCAAAAATAAAGTAAAACCTAATTAATTTCTAGTTTTATGATTGGATATTATGATGAAATATTACTGGACAAACTTTTCCTAAAGAATAGCAAGTCATGCAATGTTATTTCTTTACGTCGTTATGTTTCTATTATTTTTTTTCTCCATATAATTTTTCAGTTATATTAATGTCAATTCTATCTGATTCATGAATCATTTCAAAAACGTTTGACTTGTTTCTTTACATAAATGTGATGTGCAGTTAAATTAAATTAAAATGTCGTTAGCACAGTTAAATTTCAAATATAAGAAAAAAAATTAAAATATTTGTTAAACAAAAAAAAAGTTTATTACAAACAAAGAAAACAGTTATAAAACCAATGATCAGTACTTTAGAGTACGGATAAACAGTTATTTTCCGAAAATAACCTATTACTCATTCGGCCAGTTTAGTTCAATTAATCGATCATTTTTCCTGGTATTCCGATTATTCTATTTAGTTACAAGTAGATTTTTTTTTCGATTGAGAAGGGGATAGGAGATATTTCTCTTTTCAAATAAATCGGTTATTTAAAGCCAAACCGGTTACGGTTCACCATCCCAATATTGACAACAATGTGGTCAACACAAGTTCTCCCTGAGGATTGAAACAGGAGGCCTGCCCGTTTCTTGTCTACCTGAGGAATTTCGTAAGAAACACAAACAACAGAAATAAAACTGATTGCACTAGTTAAGTTTCCCCTCCCACATAGGAAATAAACTAACACGAAAGACCAGAACTTTTATTTACAATCTGAGACTACTATTTAGAACGAATGACCGAGGCGAGTCAGCTAAAGCTGACACTAAAACAATAGATGTGAAGCAATAAAAACTGCTATTCTTAGCTTTTATGATGAATGTATCGACCCAATATTACTACTTTTTTATCGGGAAAAAGCAAATGCATCTACGTCTGGCGGGAAGTACATAAATGATAAGATAACAGATATGAAAAATCGTAAAATATGCTCAGGAATGAATCTACACTGAAACATTACTTCATGTTAGTGGTTTCAAAACATTTAGCACAAATATTATACACAATACTACCAATTTAAATTTTCTTTAAATATATATTCGTACTTTTAAAAATAATCCCATGAGGTTGAAACTATTTCTAAACCAAGCATTTTAACTAACTTAAAAAGTACGCTTAAGAACAAATATTTTTTGTAACAAGGTTGAAAAATATAATGAGATTATCGACAAATATTAAACCAATGCATGATAAAACATTAAAATCTGTAAATATTATAATATCAAAAGCTATTCAATATTAAATTAAATCCTTGTTCTTATAGCAATAGTAGAACACTAATTCATTGCTGTTTGAGGACCACCTGCAATCTAAACTATTATATAAACCTAAAGTGATTGCGTGCATTAACGCGCTAATTTCAGGTACTAGTCACTTCATCATAGTATCGCTTCATACCCGTTAGACCAAGTTGACTATGCAAACATTATATTTTTGGTGTTGATATAATTGATCGTAGATGCAATATAACGAGAAGGTATATTACGTATATCTGTCGAACTATTTTTACTTCTTAGTCTTGATGAAGCTTAGGTCGAAACGTTGGCACACAATAAAAAAAATATTCCTACTTATTAGTGTTTTTCTTCATTGACCATGCCCCCTCCCCTCTCTCCCCCACGACCAACTTCTCCTTACACTAAACAATCCAATTTAGGCACGTGTGAAGCCGCCGGGCAGAGCAAGTATTATGATCAATTCTGAACCTCGAGATATATTTAGCCCACAAAAATTAGACCAAAAACAAGACCATGCCTCAAATTAGTTCAGGCAAAGCTGGAAAGGATTTTAATCCACTCCGGACATCCCAAAGAAGAATAGTTTGTTTGTGACGGTTCTTGAGAGCCAAAATATTTTCACTTTTTTACTTAAAACATCAGAAGGATGTATAGCATAGATAATTTTACTCTTAACTAAATTAAAGAATATTAAATTTACGAGTATCGATGCACAGAAATGAGAAAATTATAAAAAAATTGGACATTTTTCATTTAGATAACCGTTTTTGAGATATAGACCTGTAAAACTGAGCATAATATACTTTTCAGTCAAAATGGAAAAATTTGACTGCCAATTCTGATCAAATCGCCGTAAAAAAATTTAATGTTTAAGGAGACTATTTGGTGCAGAATGTAAAGTTGTTTAATTTAGGTAAGATTACTATTGTCTATGCGATGCATCCTTCTGATGTTATGAGCCCAACATTGAAAAAAAAAAAAAACGAAAAGATGTCGTTTTTTTTTGGTTCCCAAAAGTTGAGCTCTGCTCAGAAACCGTCGAAAACTTATACTATTCTTATTTGGGATGCCCAGAGTGGATTAAAATCATTTTCAGCTTTGTCTATGTTAATTCGAACCAAAAGTCTAATTTTACTGGCCTAATAAGATACTGTGCCACATTTCTTTTATTTTAAAGGAGAGGATTCTTAACAGAAGCTTCCCTCCGAATAACATGGTGTTCCTATAAAATCAAAACTTCTGGAGAAAACAGAAAAATTTAAATATAAATGTGTGGTATGTAGTGCTAAATTGATAAAAAAACGGTCATATTGTCCTATACATCCAAGGCACAGAATTATAATTATAATTAAAATCCATATTTTACAGCACGGCAATTTACTTACTAACTCTTCTTTTCTATGCTATTCTAAGAAAAATCAAGAAAATCTTTAAACGAAAGCTTTAGGGTGCTAAAATATGAGTAGTTTCTCTACAAGTCATTACCAACACACTTAAATCTTAAATAATAATTATATATATATTTTTTACAGTTGCATATTTTAATTAATCGAATTTAGAGCAAACAAATTTCACTTCATGATACGATAATCTGGTTTTATTAAGCACAAATTTGTTCCTAAAATGAATAAAAATTAATAGTATTTCGAAATTGATTATTTCTGAAAACGTAGCAGTTTAAACTAATGCCTAACAGACAGACAGCAAGAACACAAGAAATCATACACACAACTGTGGCCAAACGCTAATTAAATTGGATAAACTATTGGATAAACTACATATATATATATATATATATATATATATATATATATATATATATATATATATATATATATATTACGAAGCATATATACGAGGATAATAAACAATTTATTTTTTGGTTTATAATAAAATTCAGAAAAATCTAAAAAAAAATAAAATAAATTCTATATTATCCACATATACATGCTTCGAAAAATTGTAAACCAGATAAATATACACATTTCTTCGAGCCTATTAGAGCCTCAAGTTTCCTTTCTAAGTAACATAAAGATATTCAAAAAGGCGGGTAAGCGTTATCTATGATTATATTTCACGGACGGAGAAACATTCCGAGGTCGTTAAGCGGAATGGTCAGGTCATTTTTGTTAAAAAATATTTCCTTTCTAAAATTTAAGTTAATTCCCCAGCTTTGTGTATTTTAAAAACTAGATTATTTCTAATTAGGGATTGATAAATGATTTGCCACTTCTATAAATTTGTTTTTATTGAAATTAGTTTCAAAAGTTATTCATTCATCTTTAGTTCTAAAAACACACAAACATTAAAAAATCAGAAATTTAAAATACACTCAGGAATTATTATACTAAAATATATTTATTAATACATTCTAAATTAAAATGTATAAACATTTATCATTCAAACAAGAAAAGTCAACAAGGAAACAAATGTATTTTAATACAATAATTCCTAACTGTGCTTTAAATTGCTGATTTTTGAATGTTTGTGTGTTTTAGAATTGAAGATAAATGTATAATATCCGAAACTAATATTCAATAAAAACAAATTAATAAAAGCGGCAAATCATTTATCAATCCCTAATTAGATTGATCCTTGTATACCATCATGCGTACGTCAACTAGATTATTTCTGATGGAGCATATTCGTTCTCAATCTTAAAAAATGAGCCACCATTTGTCAATTAAAAAAATAATATTTTTCTTAACAAGTGTTAACATAAATTGAAATTACAAATAATATATATATACATTGATCCTTTTAATTTTGTATATAATTAATGAGTGGATATTAATGTTAAAATGTCGAAATAATCATATCTTAAGCGATTGATTCACGACTTAATTCTTCGCTGAGCTTTTGATTAAAAAAAAAAAAAATAACCCAGACACATACATCGAAAATAAACAAGCTTACCTTGAAAAAATACGACATTTAAAATTATATTGTAAAATTATTATCTTATGAAGAATGCAGTGAAGACAAAAAGAATGAAGCCAATCTATCTACTAACCATTTCTTGCATGCCCTGCAAAAAAAGAAAAAAAAAATGTTTAACAAAAATGTTGAAAACAAAAAATAAGCAAAACAATATGAATATATACATAATATTTACATTATTATCAATATGCATAAAATTGCATGCGCAAGTAAATTAAACTATACCAACTATTTACAACAAAATATAAATTAATTTTAAAAAAAGGCAGTTTACATCAGAAATATGAGGCGTCATTAATGATGAAATGAGGGAATAAAGGTGCAAACGATTTTCGAATGTTGATTTTTCCTAACATTAAAAGCCCAAGATTCTTAGTAAATGGTTTGATTTCTCAGTGAATTGGATAGATCAACACTTTAAAAAATTACATTAAAAACAATTTTAAATATGTAACGTAACACCGTCATCCACTAACGTTTTTAATTGTTGTTTAAAGAAATATAAAAAAAAACAAATCAAGCCATTAACAAACTTGACAGAATATTTTTTTAATGCCTATAATATATGTTATAATTAAAATGAGTTATTTGAAACGCAATACACTAAATGTTTTAATTAAATATTTATCAAAAGATGCAGGCAACATTGCTTAGCGCATACATAACATAAAACAAAAATTTCTTAATGGGGTCGAAAGATAATAAACATTTAAAAAATCATTCATAGTACAAAAACTAATAATCCGCTGTAGTTATCAGTGTCAAAAAATAAAAGTATTTAACAAAACAAATGAAAATGCAACTAAGGGTATAGCGAACTAATATCCCATTTCTGAGAGAAATAGCGAACCGGTGAAGAGGATTTATAACCTTAAAATTAAAAATAAAAGTTCAAGTGAAATAGTTGGTCATGATTTTTTCTTTCCGCAGTGCAGTAGTACTGCAAACTGTGACGTTTATTCGCTGAGGATATAGCTTTCTAAATGAAACTCATTCACAACTTATTAACTGAATCGGTTATTTCAGAAACGATACATGTCCATATTTTTAGTCTGGTAGATGTATCATTTCTGAAATAACCGAGTAAACTAGGATCTTGTTACATTAAATTAGTTTAATAATTCAATTATAATTATTTAAAAATAAACATCATAATGAAATAATTAAATTTGCTACATCGCAAGTGGGGGTTAATTGGTATAATGAGGCGTAACTATATATATGTATATGTATATATATATATATATATATATATATATATATATATATATATATATATATATATATATATATTTATACACACCCACATAAACAATTTTTTTTTAAACATTAAAATTAAATTAAGTGGCAGTATTTCAACCCATTAGTTCTTAAAAGTACCGGTAGTTTTCAATAATTTTATTTTTAATTTTTCAATAAGCTATTTCTTTTAAAATCGTGGTTATGCTTGACCTCAATGCATTATGCATTCATGCATCTAGTAGTCTTAAGATAGGAAAATCAGATTGAATCCATTTTCATGGCTAATAAGGACTTATTTTTAAAAATGTCCATTTAAAATGAACACGCAAGATCTTTGGTAAATTAAAGCCATAGGTCCAAGAAAACCACGACGGTATTTCATTTAATGGAAAAAACTTTTAATTCCGATAAGGATTTTTGATATATATATATATATATATATATATATATATATATATATATATATATATATATATATATATATATATATATATATATATATATATATATATATATATATATGACACTATATATATATATATATATATATATATATATATATATATATATATATATATATATATATATATATATATATATATATATATATATATATATATATATATATATATGTGTCATATATATATATATATATATATATATATATATATATATATATATATATATATATGACACTATATATATATATATATATTTCCTGTTGGCACTATAGACGATGTAGATCTTTGGGTCCGCGCGACGTAGACTTCTAACAGATATTTTATCGCTTGCGGGAGCTCAGACAGCCTGGAGGGAGTAACCAAACCTCAGGTTGCTGCGAATCATGGTTCCCATGTTGGAGCAGCAGGCTGCCCATTGCTCCATAGCCAGTCCCTTTGGGGCCAATTCGACAGTGTCCTTCCCACCGACTCTCTCGGGTTTAAGTACAGTGACAAATCGGTCTAGACCCAGAGATTATGGTTATTCGGGGTCAGCAGGCGCACGATGGCCTAATTTTCTTTTCTTAAAGCAGGCCGTTCCTGAATCAAACCTCCGGACGGCTATTTGACATCCTTGAAGACCACAATACGATTCACAAATTAGGTACACGGCTTAGGATTAGCCGGATTAGCTTAGGATTATTACTCCTACGCCCGGTCTGTGAGTTGCCTCCAGTAGCTTGACGGGCCTCATCACATACCCGGGGTGGAAGGGGTAGTCGCGAGCTGTGTGAATTTTTCCCAGTAGGCGGTCACCCATCCAAGTACTAACCACGCTCGACGTTGCCTATTATTACCTTACCTAACGGTAAGCGCCTTATCCCGCTCGGCCACCTCGTCCCATATATTTCGGGCAATTATATATATGCATATATAGTATACACACACATATATATAATGAGTAATTTATAATTTTGAGTCTTGCAGTAAATGAAAGCATCAAAATTGCCTATTTATATATTTGCTCTCGGCTTTGTTTATTTTCATCAGCTTTTATGAGGAATTAATTAAAGAAAAATTAATAAATAAATTTTCTACTCATTCTAGTTTTATTACTATAACCTCTTCATCCCAATAAAAATAAAATAAATAAACAGTAGGAGAGATGGGGATGGAGATATGATGAAAAAAAGTAGAGTTGATGTATGCGTATTCCACATTATTTTTAAAATAATTTACCTTTTAATTAGTTATTTCTCAAAAAAATAAAATAAGAAGATTCAAGAAAAAATGTAAAATATAAAAGGAGAAAAATAAATTCTCCAAACTAAGACATGTGGACCTAAGGCATGTCTGGAAACGGATGGTAGTAGTACCAGTTTTTGTCGCCAGGCCTTCCCACTTCACAACACAGCAGATGGCAAAGACCCCGTCGTCCGCTTTGTTCATCTCTTCAACTGCTACTCATAGCATTTATTCTTATAACTCCATTGAAAATAAGTGTTTCGTTTTATTTATTTAGTTTAAAACTATTAAAAATAAAGATAATATTTAATTCAGATTGGATAAAGACATCCATCGACACAAAGGTCCTTTGGTTGAGCAGTTGGTTTTTTTTTGTCCTCTTATTTTTCCTCATCCTATACAACAAGAAAAAGAATTTCCGGAAAGTATTGCGAAACTAAAAGTATTTAGACTGAAAATTATTAAATAAGTAACAGCGAACGAACGATAACAGTTACACAACACCGTTTTGTCATAACCAACTAGGAATTTCCCAAAACTGAGTAGATTTTACAGCAGAAAAAAAAAAAGTAAGGAAAGGAACTAAATATCGCAATGACGGTAAATGGAGTATAGTGTATACGTTTTTCTGGCATTTCCACTTCTTTATTAAATTAGCTACTCACTTAATCTCTATAGATATTATTATACTCTGGGAGTGGAACCGCAATCGCAAGACCCAAAGTATTATTCATTTCTCACTAGATCGTAAACAGGACGGATGCAAATGTATCGTGGCCAGATTCTCAAAAAATATAATGATTCATGTATATGGAGTCCGCGCGAAAGAATTAAAAGAGAAAAATTTAACATTTATAAATTGATAAATTTAACATAAAAGATTCAAGAAATTTAACATCCTAAAATCTATCCCCAATCCTTTATAAACTGAGAGACAGCAACAAAATGGTAATATCCAATCACCATTCAAAGCCCTGAGAACTGTTACTAATAGCCCATACTGCATTACCAGTAATACCCATAACTTGAATATACCCATGTTCTCAACCTTATACTTTCCAGCGTATCATCAAAACCCTTCCAACCACCCTAATCCTCAGCTCTACTCATCCTAATAATATTCAAAGATGAAAACTGCAGTGACTCCGAAACTTTTTGGAAAATGACTATTGGCGTATAATGAATGCGTCAGCCTCTGTTTTTCAACGCTATTGACGAGGTTGGGTAGAAGCGAAGTGATTTGATTTCTCCATGGCTCGCCATACATGAGAGCTTGATTTAGGATTCTGTATAATATTATAAGTTCTGTAAATATTTGGTTATTTTTTGGTTTATTTATCTATGTTGTGAAAAGGAAACGCATGCAAACATTATAAAAACTGTCTAATGCTCAAAAGGGGTAGATATATTCCACAAATAAAAAGATAAAGGAAAAAAAATTGTGTTTACCCTACCTTGCTAAACGTTAACCTAAAAGTACTGTTTAAATTAATTTTTGGGCACATTCTTTTACTTTTTCAACATAATTATAGTAACAAAATAATGTATAAAAGGGGCAGACAATAACGTAATATATTTTATCATTGAATAGGCACGCAGATCGAAAACATAAAAATACATAAAATTAAAAAAATAAATAATAGTAATAAATGCATTTAAAAAAAAAAAAGGAACGATTTGAAGCAAATTAAAAGCGTACAACTGACTGAACTAAATATTGAAAATAAATTTACTCAAATAAAAACGTTACAAAAAACTGAATAAATTAAAGTATCAAGCATAAGGCATACATTTTAAATCATATTCGTTGTTGTACATTAAATAAATGTTTTTATTTTGCACCAAACAGACCGCAGAGGAGGAATCAAAATGAAACAAAAAATAGAACTAAAATATTTAATTTACACCGACGATTCGGCCTATGTTGAAGGGCCTTCTTCAGGGCTAAACCAACAAGATACGAATAAATATTAGAATTTCATATACAGATATCGATAACTAAACATGAAATTATCATAAAGTAAAATAGAAGGTATTAGAAATAAAACGATATAAAAATGGATAAGTTTAATCTGTACAAAAAGTACAAAGCATGACGAGTAGAGGTATAAATGATTATTTTTTTTTTAGTTTAATTATTTATATATATGTCAACTATGTTTAATAATTAATATCGACTGTTCCCTTAACATAAGAGGGTTTTTTGGTAACCTCCACTATCCTATACTTACTACCTTAAAAGTTTAATATTCCATATACATGAACATTATTAATCATAAATTATAAAATAAATCCTATTTGGATACTACAACAAAAAGGCAGTAGGTGTGTTGAAAGATAAGTATAGCTGAGAGAGGGAGGGAGGGAGAGAATCCGAAGAGGTGACAAAGCGTGGGTGGGTCACTGACAGATCCCAAGGCCCCCACCCTTCCAGCCCAATACTTTCCCACAGAGCTTCCTTTTCTTGCCCACTCCAACGTAACTAACAGCGCCACTTTCTTCCATCAAATCGGCTCAAACCCTTATAAGTAACAATCTAGCGCATCTTTATCACTAAAATTAGACCGTTTAATTCAATAAAAAAAGAAGTTATTTTCAAACGCCTAATTAAGAGTTTTATCATTCCTCTGATAACACGACAACAATACAATGATTGTGGTTAATAAGATAGCGAACAATGTAAAAATCAGTAATTATCATAAAAACAATTGTAGAGGTCCGATTCAAAATCTTATGGAAATAGTCACAAGTTAACTGTTAAACTGAAGTCGCAAACTTGATGTGATGGAGTCGGAAATGATTTACAAATTGTTAAATATGCTTCTACTATTATCGATTACAGACTAGATAGACGAGAATAGATCTATTGGAACCGTTGAGTTCAACTTGCCTAATCATAAGACTCTAAATATTTCAACATTTTTCGTTGATTGACTTTTGACTATCAAAAGTATAATATTACATCGGGATATTGCCAATATTCTGAAGCAACGTAACCAATTCTGTTCTCACATTGGCATATTTAATATAAGTATTCTACAAATAAATTGTTTTTCTACTTCACTAACTAAACCGTTTCAGTTTAAATAATTTTTCATGTTAATAAAGATTGTAAAAATTGCATTGTTCAGAAATTGCAATTTTTTTACCTAGTTAAAAGCGACATATTAATAAAGTAAAATATAACTATACAATAACAAAAAATACGTTTTCATATTTGTGTTGATTGTTTAAAACAATACCCTTGGCAACTCATGATTTGACAATTATGTTTTTAATTTGTCCAATCTAGTGCATTATGCGTTACTTTGAAAGAAAATGGATAGATGAAAACCCAAATACGCTAAGAAAAAAAATTAAATAAATACAAAATAATTATAGTCACGCTGTTCAATGTTGGCGCGTGTTAAATTCACAATTACAAGCGATGTAGCAGGTTGGGGCATGACCTGAAAACTGTTTTTAGAAGTTCAAACCTTAATGTTCAATAGATGCCTAATTCTGCCCATCACATGCCGTCAGGTTTAGGTGAAAAATTAGGCAAAGTAGTTCTGAATACAAAAAAAAAAAAAAAAGATGGTTTTTCTTCCTTTAATTTTAATCTGATATTAAAGCATTAACCTTCTAATGGTAAGGTAAGGGTCGGATACGACCCATGACGTAACATTTTTGTTCATACTCCCTCCATGCCTGAGTTGGAGGGGCGTGCCTTCAGGAGTCCTTAGTCCCACCCACTCTTTCTCTATCGGTGTATAAGCTCACATCACTCAGTTACGTGAAATACCCCTCCACACTTCACCGACTTTTTTTTTGTCTGACCTTACTGTTAACGCTACAAATTTAATGTACTTTTTTTAATAGATTGTTCTGAAATGGCAGATAAAATAATTTTCACTACTCCCGAAGAAAGCTCTTGCAGAATAACGGCGACAGCAAGAGGAAGATTCATACTCTGAAAGTGAAGTATTTGAGGCAGATGACGAAGTTTTGCCAAACGATGATGATTTCGTCGTTGTCGTCGTTCGTCATTGTCAGATACGGACGAGGAAAGAGAGTTTGAACTAGGAAGGGATGAGACCATTTGGACAAAGACTCCGGTTCGTTCAAAATATGGCAAAACACCAGCTCCTAACATTGTCACCCATCGAACAATCGGATCTATCTGGGCCGAAAGGAAAAGCCTCAGGACTCACAGATGAATTACAGTTATTTTCTCTTTTTATTACAGATCAAATTATCGACGAAATTGTACAAATCACCAAAACCAAAAACCCCGAAATAATTATGAATCAGAGCAGTGGTTTATATCAACTAATGGCGCATTGGAGTTAAAAGCACTTATGATATGTTGTTCATAGCAGGAGTTTTATAAAACTGCAATGACCAAAAAGACATTCGATTTCCTTTCAGCAAATTTGATATTCGATGACAAGGATACCCGAGACACACCAAAATCTTTAGATAAATTTACAGCGTTCCCACAAACTTTTTGAAATGAGTATATGCTCGTAGTTTTACTTTATTTATGTGTTCATTTGATTTTTCTTCACTTATTTTATTTATCCAATGTGATAATTTATTGTAATAAGTCACATAACGATTGTGATAATCTTGATAAACTTTTAACTATTTAAGACTGAAAACAAAATGTTTAGAAACAATAAATAGACAATTAAAAATTCATTTTGGTGTCATTTATTACCATTTTAGCTCTCCAAATAAGCAGAAAATAGCTTCGGATCGGATCCGACCCGGCCTTACCGAGTAAGTACCAATACTTCACCTTACCATTAAAGGGTTAACGTGACTTATTATTAACGTGAGCATGAGCACAAAATATTATTAGTGTGTCACTATAGCAATCAAACTTGTCCAATGGAAGTGTACTCTCGTCCCACTGTGGGTCATTGAGGCCAATTTCTCTTAATATATACATATAAAAATAAATAAAAAGGACAACATCAAATCTTATTCAGCTACGTTGTTAGTTGAAAATATAAATATTAGGGGTGAAACATAAATACCAACATTAACTAACTTCCTCTAAATAGATAAATGGGCAGCTTGTCTAGTTAATTAGCGTTCTGTAATTTTTCCTCTGTTAATTACTTTTAGCAACTATAGCCATTTAAAAAATAACAGTTTTAAAAATAACGGGATCTCTTCTTTTAAAGTTCGAACTTAGTATGAAAGAGTTGAAACTTACAAGTGCAGAACTGTTTAGAGTAACCGCAGCTAACTCGGCAACTGAATGGCTGTTATTTTAACAACTACAAATCACTTTCACTTCTTCATCAAGATTATTTTCATTTTATAACATATTTATTCTCAAATGTCCTCTAAGTTGCCTGAGAATCTGAAGAACAATGCAGTAAAGAAAGTAAATGAATTAGAACGGCAAAATTTATGCGATAGCGGTTAATATAGCCTTGTTATCAATGACTCTTTCGTTTAGAGATAACTAAATAAGAATAAATAAATAGTTTTATATATTTTATTTCCCTATATATATATATATATATATATATATATATATATATATATATATATATATATATATATAAAACGGTATTTATTTCTGTAACTTATAGTAACTTCTGTAATTTTCTATAACTAAATACTAGAGTAGATCGTGTGATATGTTCTTGCTAACTAGGATACTTTATTAAAATTAAAAATTCCCTTCATAAAATAAGATCAGTGAACCATTTCAGAACCAAGAACAATTTTCTCAATTCCTAGGAAAAACCTCAAACCACCAATGTGAACTTTGCGCACATACCGTCAATGGAATTTCCGTTGTATAATCCGGTAATCGATCGTCTGTAAAGCCACGAATCGAAGATTATGTATCATAAATACTTTTTTTTTTTTTTTTTTTTTTTTTTTTATCGGTAACTGTAGGCTTTTAAAAAGCATGTTTCAATCATTGGTTGGAGGAACAATGTTGGATGTGACTTGAACACAATCACATTTTATGATGAGATAACGTTTTGTGTGACTTACTGCATGGGAAAGTTAGGGATTAAGTTGCCTAACACTAAACATTCCCATACAGTAAGTCACAGCAAACTTTATTCCATTTCCACCAAAAAAAAGTCGTATTAAATGTTGCTCCAGACAACAATTCACTGATCAAATGTCGCCGCCACCTATTAAAGCAGTTTGGAAAGAATATATTAATAGGAATATACTTATGTGTTATTCATTTAATAATTTGGTTACATTTTTTTTTCATTGCTAATTAACCTTGAGCTATAACTTAATGCCTTCCACTTCAGAGCCCAGCAGTAATCAGCCAGAATCTTCTCATTCCATTCCTTTTCCTACTATACCTTTATTCTATTGATACTATTATGAGCATCCTGATGGAAGCTTTTACCGTGTTCTAAAAGGTTAAGCAAAAAAATACCCTAATGGGAATGGATGGGATGAGAATTTTAGCGATATATTGTAACAAATCGCCTTCTATGGAGAAAGCAATACTTTAACAATGTTCTAGTTCAATCTTGACATTTTATAGTCGAAAAGTTGATGCGTTTTTAAATGCAGTTCAACTTTTTATTCAAAATTACTTTGACAAAATTACGGTCATATTCTTTGATCTCAACGCCGTCCCACTGACGAAATTTTGTGGTTTTGAATGTGCCCTTTCTTCTTGTCTTCAGTTTTAAAAGGTTTTTCAAAAGGTCTAATTTTATATGAAAAAGCGGAAGGCTTTTTTTAATTTGTTTTGTTTATTCTTGACTAAACGGGTTGAAATCGTTGAGGCCATAAGTCGAGGTATCCTAGATTTCACAAAAAGTAGGAGCACATAGTTAAGCAACCTTTAGGTCCTGTAGGTTTTGCTATTAATTATCGACACAAATGTTCCATCTTTACAAGTGGCTCATTGTTTTTGTGAAGCAATCCTCATATTTTCATAGGACTTTTCAAAGTTCTACTGAGATAATCTTTTTTCAAGGATAACAAGATGGACTCAGAGAAAAATCCTTTTCAACTTGGAATAAAGCTGCCGATGAATAATTTCAAGTCCTCATCTGTGCACGTGTATAATTTCCGGCTTTTGATATAAAATTACTGTAAACAAGTTTTTTTTTTTTAAACACAGCGCAACTTTTTCGAAATCATGAAACATCCAATTGTACTTATTAAATATATGGGTTATTAAAAAAAAAAAAAAATTGTACTTTCGTGGTCCTACAGTTTCAAAAATATATAGCTCTCAACTTGCCTATAATTGTAAAGGAGGTTAAATCTGAGGAATGTCACGGTTTCTTATTTAATATAGATTTTTAGAACACCTAATCTCTGTGAAAGAGTGTGCTTGGCATTTACAATCTCGTATATTTTGAAAGATTCTTTATTTACAGTATACGAAAAGATTTTGCTTAGCAAGCTTTTAGTTTTATCGAGATAAATGAGATGTCACGGCCTCCTGAATGTCACGGCTCTTATCAAAATATTTCTTCATTGTAAAAAGGAGGGAAGAATTTTTATTTTGACCTCTAGTGCCAAGTGTTTACTTACAGTTGTTGCTGGACTTCTAAACTGAATGGATAAATGACGAGATTTTCGAAACTTGAAACAATGAGTATTTATTTTATCTCTCATGAATGCCACAGCGTTGTTTACATCAAATATTATGCTTTGTGATTCCTTATCTAGTTTTCAAATCAAAGCTAAGGCACTGTAGTTTCGTGGATTTTTTTTTTTTTTGTGTGTGTGAATACGGTCTATAAGAGAACAATGCAACACTAATGTAAAAGCTCATAACTTTCAGCACTCATGAATGTCACGAGTCAGTGACGTGTGAGATTCCTGACATTTTTTCCTCCATTTATGATAGCTCACTTTTATAATCAAGAGATTATCCAGAGATGTTGCTACATTTTATTGGGGAGGGAAAGGCGCAAAATTTAAAAATTTTACAGAATTTCTCAACCATATTAAATATTTTTATTTTCCCAACCCATTTGGATTTGAGCTTTTCAACTTAGCTGTTCCGAACGTTGGCACTTGAAAACAATAATTGTTTTTCTTTTCTATCCAAACACAATCGATATCCTATTATATCGATATCCCAAACAATACTTTAGAGGTATTGATATCGGTTTTAATTTTGGTAACTATTTTAGTACAATATTTTCCCAAAATTTTCGCATTGTGAAAAAGGTTCTAAAATCAGAAATCAACCAACTTTTTGGATTTTGAAATTATTGGAGGGAGGTGATGCCCCCTCTACTTCTCCAATAGTGCAGTCCTTTGAGCTGTCTTCTGCAGAACGAACAAAAAGGTGAGTATTGTTCTTGAAAGTTGATGGAGAAAACTCCTTAGTATTTTCAATGAATGAAAAAGATTAATCATTTGTAAAATCCGTAGTTTACTTTCAACACCTAATATGAAGATAAAGTTTGTCGAAGTTCACTACAAATTTCCATCAAATGTAAATGTGTACAAAAAAACCTACGTATTGGCTTACGTATTGATTAATTTGTCTCATTTACGTAATAAATAATCTTTCATTGTCATAAAATATTGCCCAAATATATATAATTTGTTATCTTTTCTGAGCTATTGAACATTTTTTGTAAATTTGGAGGCGGCAAATCCGTTACATTATTAATATTACATTGGAACCTGTGGCCTTCTGAATAGGTATTTGGATTCAGAAATTCAATTATCAGATCTATTGTGGTATATAACTAGTAATTAAACAGTATCAACTGAAATTAAAAAAAGTATGGCCAAGAAATAAAGTAAATTCAATAATGGTATTCCTGAGAACACAGTTTCATTTTTGTAGATTAAAAAAAATTATCAGACATTGAAAACAGTAAAAACATATGGTTCTAGAAGACATTCCAGTAGCTAAAAGTTTATTTTTCACATACAGTTTAAAATTAAACCCAGTAGTATATTTATTAAGAAAATGACCCACATAATTTTTCATAAGTTAAAAATCAAAATTTTACGAAAACAAAATTAGACCTGAAAGGGCCTTTCTGATTTCGAATTCTTCTTTTATTTTATTTTTTTTGCACTCGACAAAAATACTAAAAAATAACTTAATATTAATTGATTCAATATTATTCAAAATTGATACAAATTACAAAATTTGATTATGCTCAGACAAACGAAATCTGAAACTATAAAATGGCACGAACTGTTTGCTTTGTTGAGATCAAGGAAGAGAATGAACTCCTACATTGCTTAAAATAAAAATAATAATTAACTTCGTAATCAGTAACTATCATATGTATCACACATTAAAGTAAAATATATGATTCGGTTGTGTTCATAGAAATGAATTCATTTGAATCTTATTAAACATAAATAAGGAAATAAACAAATCGCTACGAAAGCGATAGCTCCAGAGAAATTACTTCCTCATGACGGTTGTGTGATAATACAACATTACTTATGTCATGGCCCCAATATGAAAAAATAAGATAACGCTTAATATACCATTTGCATTTAAAACTTCATTATTTTTAATTGATTAGCTCACGGTTTTAAGAAAATCAATAATTTGACTGATTTATATTTTAAACTCACAGACTTTTTTGTTTTTAATTATATAATATTCAATATTTGTCTTGTATTATTTTTATTTAATACGTTTCACCCCTCCCCCACACACAAAAAAAAATTACAAAATTTACACCGAACTAATAATGATAAAATAAATTGAAAATTACAAGAAAAAAAAACTTATCTTGAGTACTTAAACTTACGTATTTTATAAAAAATTTTGTCACTAGGGGATATAAATTTTAAAGTCATTAAATAAAGAATTTTAAATGCAATTTTTTATGTGGAACTTTGTTATTTACAGATATAAATAAGAACTTACTCAAGTTCCTGTTTTATTTTGTTGAGGTATATTTTATTGACATGTTAGTATAGAAAGAAAGTTATTCCGTCTTTAAATCAAGAATTAACAGTAAGGATTGTTTTGTATATTTCTACAGTCAAATAAAATTCTCTTACTTTAAATTCATAATTCTTATGAATAAAAAAGCGGTGTTTGCTTTATTCAGAGATATGAAGGAGGAAAACGAAAACCATCTTTAAAATTCTTTTCATGAATGCTTCAGTATTTTCCTCATTGTGAATATCTTGAAATTACCACAACGCAGTAAAACAAAATATTTCAACAAAAACCAGCCGTTTAATAATTTGAAAAACAAAAAAATTGAAATTTAGGCCACTTTAATTATCAATTATCAAATACACTTAAATAAATAAAATATTTATTTTATCATACACCAATGACGGGTAGGTGATTCGAAAAAAAATAAAATAAAATATCCAAACGTTTTCAAGTAGATTAAACCATTTAGGGATACCTAACTCTTAAAATGCAATTTTTAACTGCATTACTTTTTTATAAATATAAACCGTTAGGATAGTTATCAGTTTGGAATCGGGAAGAACACGAAGTTTCAAGGAAAATAAAATCAAAGACGACCAACATCTAGGGTCCGTCAAACCAATCCTTACAAGCGACTACTGCAGTAGTGTTTGAATCGATGAGTAAATGCTCTGTAACAATTTTAGTGGGTTTAATAGATCCCTAGTACCATCAGCAAGCAATAAAAATTACAATTATTTTTAACGGTAAAAAGAAAAAAAGAAGGAAATAATTCACTTTAAATAGGAAATAATTCACTTACGTGAAATAATTCTTCTAAATCACTTCAAATTATCACTTTACATTTTCATAAGGGTATATGAGAATTTTAAAATGACTATATTTTAGGATATTATTATTCCTTATATACTTTCGGATCTATCTTTGCCCATTTTCAAACTATCTTTATTGGCTACTTTTACATCAATATTTGTCAAATATTAAACATTATTTTTCTATTATTCCATATCTGTATAAGAAGAATCTTATTTGTCCATAATAGTTCTCCATTCCTTATTGCACTGCTATTTGAACTGTTCGAATAGCTCACTCATCAGAGCAGAGCAATAAGAAATGGAGAACTATTATGGACAAATAAGATTCTTCTTATGCAAATACAGAATAATGGGAAAATGTTTCATATTTGACAAATATTGATTTTAATTGGCAGATAAAGATAGCTTGAAAATGGACAAAGGTATGCCTGACACGTTGTTATAAATGGTTGAATAAAATTTATGAAGCATGTATGGGATAATAATTTCCTGAAATATAAACATTTAGTAAAATTTATTACAGCACTTAGCCCGCTCGGCTATCATAATGAGGTTTTCGAAAATGTAATAAGTTAATGGTTTTAGAGAATACTGGCCGTAACTGTTTAGAAAATACTGGCCAACGCTTTTACATTTAAAATGTATAAATACTTGTATATTTGACAAGTAGTGTAACAATTTAATAATAATTTGGAAACAAAAAAATCTATAGATTTAGCTCTTGGTAATAACTTTCTATTGCCATTTTTTTTAAATGTTTGTTTTGTTATGTCGTATTTAAAAATATAATAAACTAAATCTTTTGACTACTACAATCCAATTCCGTGAAGCGCTTTCCTCTATCCCTCCTCACCTTCCCACAGATCATGTTGTAGTACCCGCATCAGGCATGAGGAGATAACAGGTGCTAAATGGAAGAGGTGGAAGGTGGTAGCCGGGCAAAGGGCCAACCTCTAAATCTAGAACCCAAGTCCTCCTCCAACATCTTTTAATTATTCAAACCGGCTCATTCACAGATATAATCCTTCCATCAAGACTCATCACTTCTTAAGAAACAACCGATCCGTAAGAACGCTGATGAGGTTAAACAAGGTTGGCTGATAATGTGGGCGATTGTTATGCACGAGATAATACAAATGAAGAACGCGATGGGAAGTTTTCTCATGCTTTAGTTAACGACTTCAAGCAAACAAAAACAGCGCTGTGATGCATTTGATGCATCAGTTAAACGAATAACAAGGTTATTGCCTAGAACTACTGAAACAAGCGATACAAATTTTAATGTTCAAGACATTATAAAATTCCACAAGATTTGACGGAAGTCGAAGACGGCACCATATGCAGATGTATGAACGGCATTGCAGATGGAAGATAATACTATTTTCTTTTTAATTATTTTTTAATTAAATATGCTTCTTCAAAAATGAGCATTGTCCGGTAAGGATTGCATCATCTTTATACGGTTTTATCGCTAACCTTGCAAGCAACATTAAAAAAAAAACACTTAAATAACCACTTCATAATATAAATGCAATAAAATCTCGAATTTAAAATACTTCAACATCGAATAGATCTAGCATAATTTGTTTGGAGAGTCAATTTTTAATAAAATTTAGGTACCATCATCATTCATGAAATTAAAATAACTTAGGATCTAATTTTTTTTTTCCTATTGATTTGACTATTTAGCCTATTTTACAGGTTTGACACAAATCTCCATATGATCATTAGAACTAATCGTCACTCTCAAAGACAGACAAAATAGGCTATAATATACATATAGACACAAAAAGTAAATGTACATGGCAGTGTAAACAATTAAGGAAATTTTCATTGTGCTTCCTGACCCAATGCTTTCTCCAGATACTTTTGATATTTACAACGTATCAAGTGGTTGTACCAGCTAGTTCTCTGTGGATACGTGACTAATAGAATTTTAATTGATGGTAGTCAGTATGTTCTTTCTTACGCTTCCAAAACATCAAATTAGCACTAATAGTGGCTATATGGAAATCATCTCTTAGTGCTAGTAGTGGACAAAAATTTTAACAACTTTTTCTTCGATTAAAGCCTAATTTTGTATTACTTGAAACACATTAATGAATGTTTTCTTAATTAACAATGCTTAGGATCTCATAAATGAAGAATAAAAGAGGGAAAATATGGAAGGTAGCATCTAATTAAAATGTTTAACTTCAGAAGGACATAAAAACTTACATTTATAAAAGCACTTAAACCACTACTTGATGGTATCAGCTACATTTATTTCAAGTTTGAAGCTGAATCAAAGCCTAGATGCCTTATTTTCACAATTTATTTGCCCGTGTTCACTACTAGAGTAGTGTCCACTACCGGTACATTTACGTAAAATACAATTAAATGAAATTTACTATCTGACTATATCGAATGAAATGTAAATCATTCAGGACGACACTAATAAATGAATGAATGAATACAATTTTTAAAATAATTCAAAATATCCTCAGTTTTAATGTAATTTTTTTAATGAACAAGTTTTCAAATTAGCTGATAGTAAAAACTTTGAAAGGGAGGGAGGAAATAAGTTATGCTTATGTATATCATCGAATGATTATATATATTAAGTTATGCTTATGTATATCACCGAATGATTATATATATATCATTGAATTCTAGGCTTTTATATAAAATATTGGAAGGTCTTGAGGGAACGTTAGCGGTCACTTACCGACATGGAGTGTACTCAGGAACTTAAACTTAACATTTTGGAGGCTTGATATCGAAATGGATGATCATTATTCACGAAGGATAATCACTCCACTTCAAAATTACAGTTCTGTTCTAATTATCAATTTATAAATAATTTACTCTTGACTGTCATTTCTAATTAATATAATTCTCAAAGGTGATATACCATAAGATGGCATACCATGAGATGCAACCATCTTTCAACCTCTCTATTGAATACCATATCTCTACCACCTTTACTATTAAGACGTGTACAGACCCCAAAGGAGGCCATGAACTGATCTGTCACCACTAAAAAGAATTTACACACGTGAAAGGAGCTACTACTATTGCAAGCCCAGAAGACAGTCACATATGGTGTAAGTTCACATTGGAGGCCATCCACGTAATTCCTAGTGGATCGATCTCAGTCTCAAGGTAATCCTTGCCTTTTTGTGAAAACGACACGAGCAGCCATTTCCAAAATTGGTACGCCATAGTAGCAAAATGAAAAAAACGTCAGCGCTATATGCTTCAACATAAATACGTCATATTTCTTAATTAAAGATATGTCGTTTGCTCGAATTGAACAATTAAAAGTATTATCTAAAGAAACATAGATTAAAAGAACAATCTTTGTAAGGTATAAGATTTCGATATAGATCAAAATAACAATTTGTATTGTTCAGTTCTTCAATGGACGTAAATTTGAAGCATTTGCAGTGTTCAATTTTTTAATTTTTTTATTACAATTAAATACAGTACAAAATAGCGACCATAGGGTAATAACTTACAACCATATAGGTAGATTTAAGGTAGCAATAATAGTATTATTTTTTTGATCTATTATAAATTGTTTTATTTTTTAAGCATATGCATATATTCCAAAGAGAATAATATTATTGTATTTACTGTTGCTTCTTAAAATTATGTAGATTTATATATTATGTTAAATTTATTAATTAGTCAAAAATTGTTTGATTAAAAAGATATTTTAATGTATTTGAAATCATTTTGAAATTGTACATTTGTAAATAAATCCTCAATTTTTTTTATATTGCATTTAATTGCCCACTCACAGGAAATCTCTCCCTATATAAATCTATAAGTACGTGTCTCCAAATTTTCAAGATACATCATCCCCATTCTATATCAGGTGGCTTTAATATTGTTTTTTTGGAAAAGTAAATGAAGTCTTAATGTATGGCTTATTTAAGTCATAACTTAAAAATCATGATTTTCAAGTAAATACTACAGGGAATATTGCAATGATTTTAACTTTAAAACAGTCGAGTGTCATTTCATTTCATTTGAGCTTTCAACGGCCAAAGGCCAACTGTGCCATTTTTTTTTTATTTTGTATTAGGTATAATTTCACAGAAATTAAATAAACTTGAATATCGTGTAATGAGGTTGCGGCAAATGAGCGATATTTTTATGCTTATAAAAATAAATATAAATCCACACTGAGACATCATAGGCCAATAATAAAATTATAAACCTAGGATAATTAATGAAAAACTACTTTGTCATGTTTCAAATTTGATACACAATTCAGAAGATCTTTTTAATTGTCTCGTGCCGGTTGCTTGTAGGTTCGTGTTTGCTGTCTGACAAGGAAAGTTTTTTTTGATAGATATATATAAAACATGAAGAATTTTTTATACTGAATAGAATCAAAGACTGATGTACCGTTTTCTATGAAAGTTCACACAGATAACCTTAGATGAGACAAGGCGAAAAATATTTTTTATTGTAATGCGAGTTGCTTTAAGATGTTGGATTAAGTAAGACGATATATGATTTTATTTATACTAGAAGGGCATCAGTCCATTTTTATGAACGTTTCGAAAAAAGAAAAACGCCCAAAAAAGTGGCATTATGCATGACACTCAGGTGATTTAATTTAACTAACAAGAACTGATTGGATGAGTAGTACATTATAGCGTGAATAGATCTGTCGGACCTTCTAAACTTCAAAACTAGCGAAATCTCAATTTTGATGAAACTTTCACTGATGACCTTCTAGAATGAACTCATTCAAAAGTCGTTGCCGGACACTTTATTATATTGTCCAAGCATCATGCAATCTACTTAACTTATCACAGAGCTATCTATCAATGATAATATTATTATAGAACAGTAATGATTTATTATCCTTCCGATACTGATAAAATAAATATGAATCTCTAAACAAATATTGTACACGTATTGAATACATTACGATGTTTCTGCTGAATATATCATAATGTGAATATGTTATGATAGTATAGACAAATAACTTTTTATTCAATTAGGGATTGATAAATGATTTGCCACTTCTATAAATTTGTTTTTATTGTAAACTAGTTTCAAATGTTATGCATTCATCTTCAGTTACAAAAATACACAAACATTAAAAAATCAGCAATTAAAAATACAGTTTGGAATTATTGTACATATTAAATTAAATGTAATACAAATTTGTATTATAAACATTTATGAATTTTGAATTTAATTTAGACCAGAGATCTAATACATATTGGAACTCATCAAGGTTTAAGTAGATTATATCATACAGAATAATCCAATGTAACCTATTCTGTATGAAATAATCTACTTAAACCTTGATGAGTTCCAATATGTATTAGATCTCTTGTCTTAATTAAATTCAAAATTCATAAATGTTTTATTAATACAAATTTAAATTACATTTAATATGTATTTTTAGGCCGTATAATTTAATGTGTATAATACTGTATTATAAATTGCTGATTTTTTAATGTTTTTTCAACTGAATATGAATGTATAACATTTCAAACTAGTTTTCAATAAAAACAAATTTATTTAAATGGCATATCATTTATCAATCCCTAATTAGATTTTTCCCTTCCATATCATCATGTGTACGTCAACTGAACAACTAGATGACGGGAAAATATTAGCTTAAAGTGAATATTTCAAGGTATTTTTGCATTATTAAATTATTTAAAAGGTTATCGTTAAAAAAATAAAAGCCAGTAAAAGCCCAGACTGAAAAGAACTGAAAAATCTAAAGGGAATGTAAAACAAGAGGTACTTTAACAACTAACCAGTATCCAGTTTTTATAGTTATATTTAATAATTCGTTATAATAATGGTTTCAGCCATTTTTATTACTCATTTTATCCTTTTTAAAATAAGATTACGACATTTAAGTTATTTGATAAAGCATTTTGATTCGTTAAATAACAAATAACGGTACAGATATTAAATTTGACAACTGATTCACCCTATTTTAAAACCGCAGCTATTCCCACCATTACAGTTTTCGTTATTCTACGAATTTTATAATTACCAAGAGAAGCTGAGAAGACAGAGGATTAAACAGAGGGTTAAATGTGCACGCATGTTCTCAGGTCGCATTACATTGCAAATAAGCAATGGATGCCGTGCGGTTAGCAGTGATGGGAGAAAATAACCGGTTTAGTTAAAAATAACAGGATTGTTTAATTAAAATAAAGCGGAAATTCCACCCAACCAGCATCTATTTAGGACATTTTTTTCTGTTTTCTCCTTCGGTCAACGAGACAAAATGATCCGGAAAATGTGGTTATTTTTAAAATGAGTATCTCTAGTGGTAAATTCATCAGCAAAACTCATCATGAGTAGTTCTGAGAAAGAACAGGTTATAACGACATTTATAAGAAAAAAAAAAACTATATATACACAGACACACACATACATTTAAGTTTATATGTATACTATTGTTTTAACATAATATAATGTTTTTCTGATGTATAGAAAGGTACCTAAAAAGAACAAATTCTAGGTACTTAATGAAAACTAAATATAAAGAGAATTGTTTATATGGTAAATGAAAGTCCGTAAAGTGTTTCAATAGTACAAAATAATTACAAACAGCGACATCGTAAAATAATGATGAAACCGTCGTAAAATAATAATTAAAATTATTTAACTAGGTAAAGGTAGTTATTAATATAATAAAGACGTGAAATACTAAGTACTCAATATGTTCTTTTATTATTACTTTAACGTAGTAAACTACTTCCTTATAGTAAGGTGTATTGATATTTTTATGATAGTTGGCAAAATAAATAATATAAAAGAATATATATATACAGAAATATATATAAATGAATTTTTGATGTACCTATCTAACTTTTGTTTAAATTATTTTACTTTCTAAAAAAAAAATACATAAAATCTACTGATAGTGTATGCTGTCTACTCTCGCACAACTTCCTTTACCGCATTGGGTGCAAAGTTAAAAAAAAAATTGTTAATCTTCGCTAATATTAATCGGATTAAGATTTTTTTTCAAGTTCAGCTTTGTAAACAATTTAATTATTTTTCAAGTGAGCATTTCGTATCTGTCTGGGAGATGTATAGTTTTCGAGCAATTCGAAAACCTAAAAAATAAAGTGAACAGGTTTAACATGGGTACACAATCTAAAACGCCATATCTCAGCTAATACTGGTCCGATTTAGATTTTTTTATTATTATTTAAATTATTATAAAGAAGTTTCAATAAAATGTATACTTTTCGAGTTATGCGCAAATAAAATGACTATTTGTTAAAAAAAAAATTGTTTATACTTTTTTCCCGAGTATGCACATATCGACGTTCCTATGGTAAACTTACAAATGTGAAAATCACTAGTTTTTAGGAGAGGAAAAAATAATGTAACAGTTTTTTTATAAGAGTCGATTTCGATTATTATAAATTTTTTTGTTGGTTTTGTATTTCTATTATTTCATAGTTCCATGTGTGACTGTTATTTTACCATTATAACATTACGCATATTCGTTACTTAAGTACGAAGTTCAGTTAGTTCAGGATGTGTTTCGTAAAAATGCAACTGCGATTTCAGAGCTTTCTAATGCAGTAACAGATTTGTAGCTTTACTACAGGCAGTATCAACCGAAATACTATAGAAAAATAACAAAAAATCGGATTTTTCACATTCGTAAGTTTAACAAGACACCGACGATATATAAGGAGGTATATGTCAAAAATAAAATTACTTTAAGGAAAGTATAGAAAAGCACATTTTTCGTTAATTGCGCACGGAATGCCCGATTTGGTACACAGACGTTAGGGGCCGAAATTCTACAAACCAGAAAAAAGCGAAAAAATGGGTATCACCATTTAAGACGTAATAGTGGGACACAGACCAATAGCCGAGAATACGTTTATTGGCATTTTGATTGTGAAAATCGAACGGTAAGGAAAGTAAACTAATATAATAATAATAACATTTAGGAAGCCTGATTTAAGAAAGAAATATGCGTGCCACGTTCCAGAGGCTGTGTGTAAGAGGGTTAACAAAGCAACCTTGGCACAATTATAACCAATCTGACCCTCAATTGATAACATAGAATTATTAATTATGAAGTAATTCCAACAGAAAAGGAGGGAGAAATTAAAATAAAATATGACCTCGTCATATTCATGAATAACTTTGAATTAAATTCGTAATAAAACTTAATTAAATTTTTAACACGACCTTATTACGATTAAATTAATTAAATGTTAATATTAATATTGCATTTGCATTAAGGCATAGAGTACATAACAAAAAAAATTACGTGCACCTCATACAGGCAAATATTTAATTTAATTTTTAATACAATTAGAATTATGGGAAAAACTTTAATCACTTTTTTTTAAATGGTCTTCAAAAAGGGAAACAAATAAATGGTCCGTGAAACTAATCGATAATTTCAATTTTATTATTATATATTTTTTTTTATAGCGATTGTATTTAAATTTACAAATTAAACACAATAAAACAGTTCTACAAAATAAGTGGGTTTTTTTTTTTTTTTTTTAAGTTTTAGCAAAACTTAATATTTTTCATATATGTAACTTAAAAACAATAACAATAAAAAGGAAAATATGACTTGAAATACAATTCAAGTCATATTTTCCTTACACTGTATCGAAGGTCGTCGGAGAAGAGTGGGAGTGCATTTTATATCCATTTCACAACTCCGTAATCATGGGGTTTCGGGGATGGCTGATGTGTGCGTGTATATATATATATATATATATATATATATATATATATATATATATATATATATATATATATATATATATATATATATATATATTTACATTTTTATTCCCGCTACATTTCCAGCGGACCTCTTTTGATGAAATGGGCTGAAATTCGGTATGCAGGGATTTTTTTAGGCAGAACCATATCATAAAAAAGGGGGATAAATTAATGTATTAATGTAAAAATTTGCCATGATTACCTGTTTTTTCGCGGTTTTGGCACCTCTATAGCTCCAAAGTTGAAAATTTGTATGTGAATTGAATTCGTTTTAGAGAAGTGAGTTTTAAGTATCTCAACTTTTTTCTCCCACCCCGCAGTTTTGCGCAAGCTCTAAGTTGAGTTAGAGGGTTGAAAATTTGTATGTGAATCGAGTTGGTGTTGGAATAATCTCTTTTTTTAACTAACTCAGTTCTGTAGCTGTGGTCTTCTTAATATAACACACTTCTACTTTTCCGCCCGAGGTAATATTTAATCGATATTCTTAGCGGCCCAAAAGAATGTGAATTGATCCCGCCATATGCCCTGTAATTTTTATCAAAGGGTTTGTAGTTTAGAAGAAGAACTTTAAAAAAAAAAATTTGGACTCGGAGTATTTGAGTCCAAAAATAAAATTTTGTTTTTTAATATACTCGATATTTTAATTATTGATTATAAGGAGAAAATAA
The DNA here is from genome assembly GCA_948150685.1 of Rhaphigaster nebulosa. Taxonomy (NCBI): domain Eukaryota; kingdom Metazoa; phylum Arthropoda; class Insecta; order Hemiptera; family Pentatomidae; genus Rhaphigaster; species Rhaphigaster nebulosa. The sequence goes on along the minus strand of OX411310.1, from coordinate 25,890,236 downwards.
ATAAAAGATAAAAAATTATTGTTATAAAACTTAACAAAATGTTAACAAAGCGACACAACAACAAGACGTGACTTCCTTTCCGGTGGGGTCGACCACCGGCAATGGAGACGCCATCCGGTGAGCCCCTATCGACAAAGCCTCTATTGATTTAGATTCCATTTCTGTAATTTATCTTGTAAAATATACACCGCGTTCTTTTCTATTTGTTCATCTGTATGTCATTGCAGTTGTGGGAACACGATATCAAAACTATGACAAAATATTTTTTTTTTGGTTTCTTTAGTTATCGGTAGTTACATCTGTGGCTCTTGAGAAAAAAAAATCACAATACTTAAGTCGCTATTATTAAAAATGATGCTAAAGTTTCTACAAGATACTAAGTCTTGTAAAAACAATACCGTCATTGTTAGCAGCATTTTTATAATTTATTGCACCCACAAAGGCAAACGAAAAGAACCATTAAAAAAAATCAAATTATATCACGCCGAATCACGTTATAAATGTCAACAAAAGTCAACATTTTTCTCTTCAATGTCAGAAGTATTTAATAAATAAATCAACAAATCTGAAGAAATTAATAAAAAATGCTTTCTTATATATAATTTAGAACGTCATTACAATCATTACTCAAAGGTACATTGCTCAAAGGTTAATTTCGACATTCCGCCTCATAATTTCAAATTGAGCTCACTTAAAAACAGAGTAGCTAAACAAAAAAAATCTTCAGAATCAAAATTATAGGCAATTTACTCTTCTTTAGTTCAGTTTAAAACAAATATTTTAATTTATTCGAATAATATATGTTTTTCAAATTATAAGCAACAGAAAATATCTCAGCTAATACTGGTCCGATTTAGATTTTTTTATTATTATTTAAATTATTATAAAGAAGTTTCAATAAAATGTATACTTTTCGAGTTATGCGCAAATAAAATGACTATTTGTTAAAAAAAAAATTGTTTATACTTTTTTCCCGAGTATGCACATATCGACGTTCCTATGGTAAACTTACAAATGTGAACAATCACTAGTTTTTAGGAGAGGAAAAAATAATGTAACAGTTTTTTTATAAGAGTCGATTTCGATTATTATAAATTTTTTTGTTGGTTTTGTATTTCTATTATTTCATAGTTCCATGTGTGACTGTTATTTTACCATTATAACATTACGCATATTCGTTACTTAAGTACGAAGTTCAGTTACAAATCAAAAAACAATTTTTTTTTGGCTTCGGTTTATACTTCCGGGAAAATCGAGATAATAAAGTTAAACTTCGTAATCAGTACGATACAAAACAGATGAACAAATTTTCCTCCGAGATCCCTTCTGGTTTCAACTAGGTCCAGATGTTTTTCGATTTTTAATTTTGATTCTTCTTTTAAACCGAATCCCACGTTTGAGGTACACATTAATGTTCTTCAATTTATAATAGAACATAATAACATTTAACATTTTCGCTAAGGTGCTTCGTCGAAATCTTATAAGCCAAAAACTGAAAAAAGTCCGAAAATTTGGGGGTTTCTCCCACCCCTCCCCGCCTTGGTTTACCACTTAGAATGGGCAAACTTAGGTTACAAGTATCCGACTTCTAATGAACAGATTAAAACCATATCCAGCTTTCCAGCACTTATTTCCAACCGTGGTGCCCGAATGGTCTTGATTAACTGGGCTATTAATGCATTCCTATGGCAAAGACATCAAGATGAAATACAAAAGGAAATAAAATGAAATTCCATCTATATCGGAATTGGCTCATAAAAATATGTGCTTAATTTTAATGGCTACTTGGTAATCAACTTATTTATAGCTACCTCATAATTAATTCTCAAGTTAGGATAATTATGGTTAACGGGAATAACTGATTGTTATATTATAATCCTTAGATGTCACTAATCAATGGCGAATGAAAAAAAAAAAAATATGCATCACTTAAGCATTGGTAAAAAAAATTAATGAATATACTTGTAGAAATTAAGAATAAACAACAAAAGTGACATTTTAAACGAGATTAACATAAAAAGTTGAAATATAAATTAACACAAGCCCTAAAACAGATTTTACGTAATCAATTAATATTCTTAATTTTCTAGAGTATTATTTGAGAAATGTATGCCTGTAGGTGAGAGAGGTACATTTCATATTTGAATTAACACAATTTAATAACAATTTATCGAAACCAACTACGGTTTCATTAGGAACTACTATTGATCGAGCCAGATTAAACATCTCACTATTATCTCCAAGATTATAGAAGTGTGAAAAGCTTTACGTGGTAACCTTAATTCAAGGGCGAATAATTGAAGAGCTTAATAAGCATTAAGTGGGACGCTAAAATAACTTTTTAAAAATGTACGAAGGTTAATTTTTACAAAAATATTAAGTTAACACGGAATTTACAATGATCGTTTAAAAAAAAAAATGACTAATAATTGCGGATTTAATTGACAGGAAAAATAATATCGCGTCCGAAATTGCTTAGAATAAGTTAATTAAGAATTTCATGACGATTTTAACAAGCATTTCAAGACCGTTGTGGAAACAATTACAACACAGCGTTACTAAATTAATATTCAAGGTTGTGTCTGTAATAAAAATGCAAAGGGTCATGCAAGGTAATGAAAGAATATCAACTTCAGTAGAAACACTGAAATAACTATAGAAATTGTACAGCATTAAAAAAAAAAATTAATAATCAATTTTAAATATTTTTGACTGATAGTTTACCACTCACGAAAACCAATGGTGGATTATAATCACATTACTTTTATCCATGGTCGTGAGCCAGCGATCCTTGAATATTGTTCCGCTTATCCCCGTAGAACAGAAGTGATACGGGGTATAAGCCACTCGCATGGAATACGCATCAATCATCCAGATTGAAAAGACAAGAAACTCCTCATCAATTCCCTCTATTTCAGTATTTACTGGACAAACGAGCTGTACTCCAACCAACTATAATATTCTATTCAATCGATCGAAAATAAATAAAAATAACATTTAATAGAGTGAAACTAGTCTATTAATTTCCTCCTGAATTCAAACCATAACTTATGTGAAAAGACTGATTGTGGGTCGTAATATTCTTATTTGGATCAGTTGAGCGACTTCTAACGATATATAGTCGGTCACAATGTCAAACCACGTAAATACAAAATGTTTTGATTTAGGATTATTTTATTTTTGACTAACAATTGATTGTTAATTTTTGCTACTTGATATTATGTTACTAACTGGTATTTAATAATAAAAAAATAAACAAACGTATCTGAATAGGATGAAAATTTAATTTTTTTAACGTTTTTCTTTTGTCCCTACTGAAAAGCTAGGATTTAACAGTTATGTGGTTTCACATCGTGACCGACCGATCCCTCCCCCTGCATACGCCACTGCCTTCACTGTTAGATAGATACTCATTGTTTAATAGATTATGAGGGCCAAGTATTTCTCGACTATATAAGTATTAATGCAATTAATAATTATAGAAATAAAATTTTAAGCTAATTATAAATAATAAATGAAAGCTTCAGCAAACAATGTGCCGAAAATTAAGAGGAGGGAGGTTAGTTTTTTGAAAGAACTGAACAGGTTTGGTTTAAAAAAACTGTATACGCACGAGGCTCATAATTTCGAAGTAGGTCTGGTTCATGGCTCCTTACTCATTAAATATTTGTAGAAGTAAGCTTTATAGGACACTATTAATGGTTTTGGTTTTTTTGATAAATAGGTATACAAATAAAATAAATAAAATATTTTAGATTTTGAGTGCACCCTACAATTTTTATTTAATCGAGAGAAGATATCTCATAATATAAATGAGAGAAGGTGCAAAATAATATAAAGTGCCAATCATTCTGATTCTACAAACATCTAGTAATGAGCTACAGAAGTTCAAGCACTTGTAGATCAATACTAATATCCCTTAGCCACTGTTAAGACACAAAATACTTTATTTTGGAAAAATAACTTGTGTTTGTTGTCAAAATTTTGGCATTGAACACAAATTTAATAGTTAATTTTGTTCCCACTAAAGGTATCTTCGTATTTTCACTGGACAGAGACAAAGATGGGATGAGCCAGGCACATAGCCCCCCTCCCCCCCAAGGCCGGCGCCAAGACGCCTGTCGTCATGGCAACGCCACCCCACCCGTCCCTCCATTACTCTACCTCTCCTAAAGTGTTAAAACTCAAAAACAAATTTAACGATTCAATATAAACAACGATACTCAAATCGTAAATATTAATAAAAAAATGAAAATTCCCGTAAAAAATTTGATCCTGTGCGTCTGAGGTAAACTGTCGTAATATTTTCAGAGAGCGAAAAAAAGTTTCAGATTGCACTTTATTGCTTTTTGCGGATAATGGTCAATCTTGGAGTGTAATAGTTTATGATTCATTCACGTCCAAAGTTATGCTTCATTTCAATTTTATTCTTTTAAACATTTATTATTAGCCCTTTTTAACAGCCTTCAGTGATTCTCAAGGGCACCTTTGGTTAAAAAGAGTTAAAGAAGAATTAATTTTTGATTTGATATTCAGAATTTATTTTTAAATAATTAATTTCGAAAATAATGAATATTATTTTAAGCAACTCAGATAAATAGAAGCACCATTTAATTATTAGTAAATAAACAGTTTTCTTCCCTACGTTATTACGAAATTGAATCAAATTCAGTTAAGTGGTTTGGAAGGGAAGAGCCAAAAATATAAATTAAATTAACTAAAATTTGTATGCATGATGAATGCACCCAACCTTGGAAATCGTAAGACAATTTTCGTTTATTTTATTTTTTTTTAATTTAATTTCTCTTTAGGATTACATACGTTAAATTTGAACTCAGAAATCATTTATTCTAACCCATCGGATAAGGAAATTAACTAGTCCTGAATGCAGAGAAGGAAACGAATAAACAAATACATTGAAGTTTGATAGGTTACAATTTTTGAAAGAAAATAAATAACCAATTAAAATAAGATACCTTGTCGAAAAGAAATGCTTATAAAAATAAATTATTGTTATTTCCCATAACTGGCCCATCGATTCAATAAGGAAGATTTATTCTCTAAAATCTTTACGGTTTTAAACTCAAAGCTGCAATCCTCTAAAATATGTTTGGAAATAGATCACCAAATATAGCGACAACAACGACAGAACATTTTTTTTTAACTAAGAGGTACTGTAAAATCGAATGAGATCTCGAATAATCTGAAACAGGTCCCATTAAAGATGATAAGATACAGCTATATTACACTTCGATACAACACCGTCTAGTGATACCTGAAATCTCTATCCAGTAAACCCAAGCCCATTCCATCCAAACGATGGCAAACGTATTAAATACTACGCAATAGTAGATTAAACTAACAAATTTTTGTATTCTTAGCCACAAAAACAAATCTGAGACTATTTCCAACAGGCAAGTCAGTCTAGTTCAATGTTTATTAGTTTCCAAAACAAACAGAACGAATGTTGTCTCAATAGGAATAGGGTAGTACATTTTGGATTTGATGGAAATTGGAGAATAAAACGAAGAAACCGAGACACTGAATAAAATCGATTTATACTTTTTTATGATACCTCCTCCTTTGCTGGTAATAATCTTTTAATTTTAAATTCAATTTTATGTGATACTATTAAAACCTCTGCTAATATTCAAATATCTTTGGCCGCGCGATGTGGTGTTCTTACAGACATTTATTTCTTGCGGGAGCACAGACAGCCTGGAGGGGGTTACCCAACCTCACGTTGCTGCGAACCATGGTTTCCATGGTGCAGCGACAGGCTGGCCATTGCTCCACAACCGGTCCCTTTGGGGCCAATTCGGCAGTGTCCTTCCCACCGACTCACTCGGGTTCAAGGACAGTGACAAATCGGTCTAGATCCACGGATTATGGCTGTTCGGAGTCAGCAGGCGCACGAGGACCTATATTTCTTTCCCCGAGACAGACCGTCCATGGACCAAACCTCCGGGCGGCTATTTTATGTCCTGGAAAACCACAACGCGATTCACAATTAAGATACACGGGGTAGGGTCATCACTCCTACGCCCGGTCTGTGTGAGTGGCCTCCAGTAGGCTGACGGGCCTCACATACCCGGGGGAGGGGGATATATATTATTTTTTTCACAAAAATTATTTAAATGCAACTACAGCAGTAATGAAAACCGTGATATTTGCTGCCTGCAAGTTAAAAGTAAATTTTCAATTCGTTTCAAATATGTAGCTGAAAAATAACAGCTTTGTACTCAGGAATATTAGTAAATGTTTTGTTTTGTAAAAATAAAAAATCCTTAATTACCCAGAACAGAAAATAAAGGGTAGCTGGCAGTAACGTAAAAGATAAATAGAAACATTAATATTTTTTTTTTAATTACTACAAAAAAAGACGTGATTAAGACAATCGTAGAAAATATGAGTGAAAAAAATCTCTTTCACGAAATATTATAGATTTTCAAACCCTATTATTACATTAAATTTATATAAGACAATTTTAAATTACAGACTATCGACGAATATACTTTTAATTTTTATATTTTAATTTCAAAACGAATTTTACAAGAGAATCATAAATCTAACACGAGATTTATGTCTAAATTCTTAGTATGCTGATGCAAAAGGCTGTGGGACATCTGCTTACGTCGGTGCTATCATTAGCAAAACACTGAAATGTAACTTGAGCATTCATAGACTACTGCCAACAATCTGTTACATTTTCTTCTTTCGCCATAATTTATTACCAACAAAGGCATCATAGTGTAATATGAAACACAAAGATTCAGTTCTATGAATAGAACAGGTAATAAGAACATCAAATAACGAAACCTAACCAATCTAATGATCAAACAGCATTAAGATATCATCATTGAAATATTTTGAAATGAAGATATAAAACTACGTATTATCTGACATCAATACAATATATCTCACTTATAAAAAAGTAGTTATTTGAATACGATTTTTAACTTTATGTCGAAGCCAAGAATATCCTAAGAGATTCCGAGCGTACAGCCATTGTTCATATTCAATGCAATTTCACCAACACAACAACTACGCTTCAAAGTATTTGATTAAAATTAAAAACTGATATTAAATAACAAATATCAATTTTAAAAACGATTGGATTAGGAAAATATATAGTGCCGTCAGTTTAATTGAATTACATTTTTTACCAAAAATTCGGACAATGATAGTATGTGAAAGAAAAAAAAACCTTGAATTATTACTAATTTCTTTCAACAAAACAAAGGAAGAAGAATTTAAATTAAGAAAGTTATCTTGAGTACTCCCACGTATATTATTTATCAATCAACTTCCCATCCTTAAGTTACTTGAATATAGAACTGTAAAGTAAATTAAACTCCAAAAATTCGTTTGTTAATGCAACGGACACCCATAAAATTCACTCCTAGACCTTAAGCTAACGGTTTTTTAAAGCAGACACATATTTACAGTACAATTATTACATACTTATAAGTTTTTACGACAAAATTAATATTCTACTGAGAAAAAATCATTAAAAAGCGAAAAATGGTCATTTTAATAAAAAATTAAAGCTCTAGCGGTGTACCTAAGAACCTTGCTATGTCATCATTCCTGAATGAAGGACCTGCAACAAGCTAGTATAACTTAAAACCCGACTTCTAAACCGTTATTTTAAGTGATTCCCGTGACCACAATAACAATTCAGGAAATATATTTGTTGAAAGAGAAAAAAATGTCAAATAAAAAAAAAGATTCTCGCTTCAAATTCTTAAATCTCTGATTAACTTTAAATTATATATCTCCGACTAATGATACTTAACAAAATATTTATACCAACCGCTATTTAATTCGGTTTCAATTTTAATTTTATTATTTACATGATATTTTGAGTGATTATATACTTCTGTTGCTTTACAAACATCTATTCAATTAGTTTTACTGTCATTTAATGCATCTCGTAAATATCACTCAAAGAAAAAACGTAAAACATTCCGTTCGTAAACAAGATTAAAAAACTATGAATAAATAAATAGGCATCCTATTAAAATAATTTTTTTCTTTTTAATAATTTTCATTAATTTAAAATTAACCCTTTTTTCTACCTAACACAAAAAAAACTAGACAGTTATCGCTATCACAGAAAAAGATAAACAAAATTAAACCCTTAAGAAAAAAACAATTTATATTTAATAAAAACAAAATAAAATCGACTAAATAAATAATTAGTAAACTGTATTCAATTAAAAAACCGATAAGGATTCACAGCATCATGAATGACTAATCCGATTATAAATAAATAGAATATCTTCTTACCTGAAGTACTCCAAGTCGAATCCCTCCACATCTGGTGCTCGTTTAAATTCAATATGCTTTTTGGTTCGTCTTTCGGTTCTTCTACCCCCCACAGCTTTTTGGCCGATGGTGCGATCTGAAAATTAATTTTAGGATCAGTACATTTATTGATAAAATAAAAATTTAAAATGTGACGTGTAGCATACATTCTACACAGCTTATGTCTGATGTGCACTTTTATATTATGTACAGAAAAATAACTATAAATTTATAAATCTCTTGATTAGTTAAAATTTAATGAACATCAAACTTCGACAAAAAAAGAGGGTAGTACAAGCATTAAAAAATTTAAATCGTGCAGTCAAAATGTTATTATTATCATTTTAGGATATATATATATATATTTTTTAAAATTAAAATGATTTCTTATCTATACTATGATATAAAGCTAAAGAGTTTGCATGAATGCGCTGATTTCAGGAACTATCAGTCCGATTTGAAAAATTGTTTTCATGATAGACAGGTTATTGCACCATACTAAGCCCATAGGGACGAAGCACTAACCATAAATAAATTGCTAAGAGAAAAAAATTTCCAACTTGCCTAGGTTTCGTTGTCATGACGACTTCATTTAACTATCATTATATGTTGTATAAAGCTGAACAGTTTGTGTATGAACTCGATAATTTGAGGAACTACCAGTGCAATTCGAAAAATTCTATTTGCGTCTAAAAGTGTAGGAAATTTCAGAGTTCATACGCATCGGACCAACCTACATATACCAACATATATCTGTCTTCCTATTTTCATTTACATATGTTTATCTTTTATTTTACTAAATGTTAATACTTCAATGGTTTTTATCCGTTTTTTAAGCCCTTATGAAGGCTTATAACATAGGTCCAAACTTTGGTACACAATAAAAAAATAATTTTCACTATTTAGTGTTTTTCTTCATTGAACGCCGACCAACTTTTCCTTAAATTAAAAATTTTTATAAGTATGAAATAATAGGAAAAAGGTTATTTTGTAAATAAAATGGTGGGATAAGGTTTAAAAAATTGTGTGAAAACGTGAAACTTATTTGTGTAACTAGTAAATAGTAAATAAAAATGTATAGAGTAAATAGAAGTAAAAATGTATAGCCATTTTGACGCTGTTCCTTGACAATGTCTGCGACAAATTAGACTGAACAACAAATTATAGGTTATTATTTAAAAGGTTACTTTGTATTTTAGGGATCAATACAAATTTAACGGAGATAAAACCGCGGGCCAAAGCTGCTTAATAAATACGTATGCATTTAACTGTTTAAAAAATGAAGGTTTCTGCTATCAAAGTAAATTAAAAACAAAATAACATAGTTAAAAATAATTAGAACTAAACATATATTAGTTTATATATGATTTGAAGGGGAAATTTCAGTTAGGAAATAGTTATGATAGAACTGAGCTAAAAGTGTTGTCTAGTGGAACACCTTTCTGAGGTCAAGAAACGGTTGAAGGACTTCGACAACGATGAGATCATAGCTCAGAATCTGACTACCTATGGAATGAGATTTTGGATCAAATTTCAAAACTTCTAGATTATACCTATTATTTTTATTAGCATCTTCCTTTTCTATAATAAATAATTTAAACGAGGAAGCTAAGTTTATTATTTAATAACAAAAAAGAAACGGTAATCGGAGTTAATCTCACAAAACTAAAACATTTTCTACCTAAGTAAATATGAAACAACCTACATTATTAGTGTGCACTAAAAAATGAAAGTTAGGATAGAATGCGTATAAAATAATTTGATATTTTATTCAATAGAATTTCACTAAGTCGAAGAATTCTAAATCTGACCAAATTACATAGGCTACAAATAAAGAAACAAACTGAAATAAAACTGATTCATAAAATACATATTTTTTAATTAATTTGATTATGGTTTTACTAAGGGGTCTCAGTAGGGATTAATAGCTGTACATAAATACTAATTTTTTAATATTGAAGATAATCAATAACATTTCTTTACGTCAGAGGTTGCTGATTGTGATATTATGATCGTATATACATTAATCTGGCCATATTTTTCGGGGATAAGTATAGTAAATAAGCTAAACGGGTGATAAAGTATATAACACTTTAAATATAAAGATTAACTACTGTCCACAATAAGTAATACATTGCGATCTTAAAAACACCTTTTAGCTCTCCTGCGAAAACTTAAAAAATCTTAAGAATCTTAGTTTACCTCCGACGAACAGATTTTTAAACAATTTTATAGAAACATATTGAATTAAATTAGTATTTGTCATAAATATTTCATGATTTTTTTTTTTTTTGAGGAATTACTTTTATTGGTATTGATAAGATAAAAGACAAATTCGAAGAGCACAGCATTATTTTCATTTTTATTATAATTATATCGTAAAAATAAAACAAAAACACCAACACAATTAATGACGGATTATTTAACATAAATTAAATTCATAATTAGATGTTGAAATAGATAATCTTAATTGTATTTATAAAAATACTTTGTATAAGGTTTTCAAAAATAAAATATTTGCTAGCAAAGTCGGTACAAACAACTAAAAAAAAAGACAGAAATTAGTAATATATTTCTGATCACCAGAGAATATATTTTAAAAGGAAGAACAATTGTTTAAAAAACGAACAAGATCCATGAAATCATCAACAGTTCAGAAAACTTCGAAAATTAAATATTATTTAAGAAGATATGTTTAAACGTTTACTAAAAAGCATTAATCTTACAAAAAGCAATAAAATAAAATATTTCTAAAAAATATAATCTTATAAGAAATATTGTCAAATAATTATGTCGGACACAAGTAAAAAAACAAAACAACAACATACATTGAGTCGTCATGTCGGTAGTAAAGATCCATCTAAACAATAGGTCTAATTGTTAATTTCCGGCTTGTTAATGTGTGTGACTTGAAGGGAGTAAAAAAGGATTGGATGCACTCAGTCCTAGTTAAATTCACAGTGTATTGTCTATCTGTCTATCTTATTTCACCAACCAAGTCGATGGAATTCAAATATTCCAAACGATCAGTAAATGGATCAATGGAATGTTAAAAATTTAATATCTTGAAATAATATGAAATAAGGTTAAAATAAAGATATGCAAAAAAAAGTAGTTTATCTTGACATATTTCGGAAAATTACATACAAGAAAATAATAATAGTTCAAAATGTGCATAAACAATAGAAAATATGATTCAATAAAAGGAATCAAAACTCTCGATTACCTTATAAACGATCTTTATATCGAAGAAAACTTAAACAATTAGAGTGAATCGAAATAAGCCAGTGTGATGATAAAATACTATTAAAAAACCAGAATCAGAGCTCTCGATTACCAAATAAACTATCCCTATATCGTAAATTTCAATAATAACGTTAAATCAAAATGCGCATGCGCTATGAATATTTCGGAATTAGCGTCCTTAAAAACCTATTTTCTTCAATTTTGGAACAAATCATACGAGATGTTTCCGAAATACCCGAGGGAAAATCACTGGATGCCTAAGCGAAAATAGTTGGCGAAATTTGATAAAACTGATACCGGGCAATCTAGGTACCAACCCGCACAATCCCTGAAAATTCATCAATATCAGATAAATGGTAATCAGGTATTATGCCCATCACATGGACTTGATTACGGACAGACACGAGACCATATTTGTTCCTAGATGTCTAAAACGTAAAACGCGAGGAAAAACTTTCGATTTTAAGGCATTTTTTTTTCGATTCCTGCATGAATGCTCGGTACTGAGGAAACTTGACAGAATGCCATAGTTGGGAATGAAAATGTTTATTCATAGTTTATTTCTTGTAATTCGGTAATCAAAAGTTAATACCATTAGTGATTTTGTTAGTTTATAAACAAAGAAATTAAGACTGATATTAATGATCTGTTTTGTAAATAATATACTGAAGCCTCTCAAATGGAACAGCATACAGCAGTGGTTATCAAAGTGGATGAAGAATAATAATAGAAGTACCGTAAATTTCGTTCAACAATTTGAGTGTAGAAGGATTTTTTGTCCCGTTCCCACTGACAAAAAGTTTGAGAACTACTGGTATAGAGAAAATTTAAATCATATTTGACTATTCGTATAAATCATATTTGGGATTATATAAGTTTAAGAGAATCAACTCGGCAATGCTGATTTATGTATTATCTGCGATGACAAAACTATTTCACAAGCTGCTTAACGCTTCTTTTTTATTAAATACGAAAAATACTTATGATAAGAATGTAAGAATATGAATACAAATGGGTGTATTATGTTTTTGCTTAGAGATATTCTATATACCGTACCTGATCGGAACATCTTTTGAAAATAACGACAAGCACGATTTTTTTTCCCTTTTAATTCCCCTAACAAGAAGGCGGGATCATAACAGCATTGTCAGAGTCACGTAGCCGGCGAGTCATCAGCCATCAGCCAGGAGGCGCTGACTGGGACCTCAGCCACCCGTAACCATTCTATGCGGCTCTACTCAAGGCTACTGTGCTTATATATATACATCAACTCAAAGAGTAATTCTTGCAACTTTAACAAATGGACTAAATTGGATTCGTTAAAAAAAAGGTATGGAATAACAATATCTAATTGGCCAATAGCTCACAAAAAATTATCCTAAAGCTCACAACATACAATTCTTCAATCATTGCTTCAGACAATTTATTTACCAGTACCATTCATAATTCAATAAAAACAAAAAACATCACTTTTTTAGAAATATGACTTGAAATATAACATTTAATTTTTCGCCCCTTCCTTATTTAAAAAAAAATCATCTATAATTTCTATCTCAGGTTGTAGACAAACAAAATCCTAATAAGTATCGACTTATAATAAATAATTACTAAAATGGAATTCATAGTCTGATAATTAAAATATATTTACAAACCATGAGCTATTTATGCTTATACATAATTCAAATTTAAATGAAAAATATTTTTTCAAAATTCAAAAATTTTCAGGAAAAGTGGTGCTTGCTAATGCAACTATAAATCGAATTTCGGTTAAAATACGACAAAAAATTGGAGCGAGGAGATCAAAAACACACCAATAAGGTCAAAATATAGAAATCAAACTCCATATTTGAGGCAAAATAAGTTTTGGTTAGAAAAAGCTCGTTGGAAAAAACCGTCCACCGATCGAAGAAGAAATTGGCTTCGAGGATATTTCTGTTACTGAAGACAACGAAAATCTGGTCCATCAAAACTTCGAAAGCTTGTCACTTTCAGACCTCGAATTATTTATGAAATTAATGATTGAATTTCGAATAACACATTTATTGTATTCATATAATAATGCTTGATTTTTACTGCGTTTTCTTCTTTTTTTTTTCTCCTATTTTTCAAGAAAGAAGCCCATATGTTTTTACAATTATGACTTAAAATAAAAAATAAATAGTTCACCTATTAAGTTCAAATCTTCAATATAGGCTATCGTTTGACAAATCGTTTGAGGCTATCACATGCACAAATCTTTTAGTTAATAATTCGATGCCCATCTTTATGATCAAAGGCACAGTTTATTACCGTGTCCCTTTAAATTTTTTAAAACAAACCTGTCCAGTCCGCGGAAAAGCTTTCCTCTCAACTTTGTTTCGACATAGCATTTTTTTTTTTAAATAAATAAATTTCAAGACTTAATTTCGTAAATTTTACGAAATTTTCTTTGATATATCGTTAATCTGATACATTAATTGAATTTAAAAACTAATCCTTAAGAGATAAATAAGGATTATTTATTTATTGATTATAAGGTGTTGCAATCACTAGGATCGTAAATAACTAAGATTTAATAAACAGGCATGTTTACAGAAATGCTTTTGCTCTTTAAGTATTTTTAGAAATTAATAGATAAAAAAAATAGCAGAATAAATTTACATCTTAGTATATTTTACCCACATCGAAAAGGAACCCACTACTAATTTTAATTTTCGGATTTTTTTTTTTTTTTTATTACCTGTCATTCCATGGAGCAAACCTCTAATATTCCATTCCATAGAGCGAACCTCGAGTATTCGATTGGAGCAATCATCAAATATCAGACATAAAGAATAGACTTATAAGGTCACCTACAGTGAACGTGCTGTAAAACGGGACAATGCTTATTTCCCCAAGTGTAGTACCCGTAATTCCAGGGGTAGGGAAAGAGTTTGGTGGGTTGCGTGTGGTATCGGGTTTTGATATAGAAAAATAATAAAAAAACTTCGTTAAATGTTAGTTTTTTTTATCTATGAGAAATTGCTTTTTCAGCATTAGTAGACAACAAGTCAACGGCCTTTTAAGTGGAACGCACCTCAGATTAAAATTAACAACCAGGAAACCCAAATATGATACCTGTAGTCTCAACATAAACCATTTCATCCTTCTCATTGATCCTAATAAATATTATTAATAGTGTAACTTTATAAATTTAAAAAATATCTAATATTTTATTAGGAATATATTCTATTTTTGTTTAAAAAATCCTCAATCTTAAAACCGCTTTAATCTAAATATATATATATATATATATATATATATATATATATATATATAAAAAGTAAATCTCAGCATGTGTTAGTTGGTTTTAACAAGAACACACTTTTCGAGTGTGTTGGGATGTAGAATGTTTTAAACGAACTATTTGCATCTTTAAAATACATACTGATTCCATGATAAAAATTTCCGCCTCCCTTGACCTAGCGACTAAAATTTAGCCTCCTGAATCTCGGCAGTCTATTTATGTTTCGAGACAGCGAATGGGGGAACAGACTCAAAATAACAATATAGGAAAGAATTCTGGACCTATTTTACAACATTGCTGGCAGAGGGGCTAAGATATTAATACTATAGGAGTGAAGTAAGGTCGGGACATGGCCAACCGAGAAGATGGAAGATAGAAGTAGAGGGAATGGTAGAAGAGAAGAGGGAAAGAAGAGAACGAGAAAGTGTGAGGGGGCTGACCTTGGCGGGGCAACGTCCCCGCCGGCCTCCTCTCTATCTCCTAAATATAATCCTCGCTCCCGCCGCATCAGTCCTGTCTGTCCTTACAGCTCTTTATCTCATACATTTGTATCAATAATAAGTAAAAATATAAATATAATAATTATATTAGTGCCCTTTCCAAGATAAAATGAGACAATCAATTGGACAAATGTTGGTTCGTGTCTGATCGATAAATCAGAAACTGGGGAGTTTATTTTTATCTGACTTATTTATTTACAACATTTTAATCTGATTTAGTTACTACTTGGCGACCCTACTTCCAGTTTTTAGGCTTGACTGTACATCGAATGCCAAAGGCTGTCTGAAGTAATATAGTGTGATGCTTACGAGTAGAACAAAAAATAATATTTCCACTCAATAAACTAAACAAAAGAATATTGTTTATAAAAATTTTGTTGTGATAGTCCAATACGAAAACAATAATTTTGTAAATCATAATTAGGAATTTATTGTTAAAATTTCAGTATCTTTAATCTCCGAAATTAATATTTTAAACAAACTATTTAAATATATCTTAATTATGCAGACATTAATTACAGAGAAATAGTTGGATATATATAATAATATATTTTTTTTTCATTTCTTATATTATTATTATATTAAAAGATTCATTAGTATTGTTTATTATGCATCAAGAATGGCCTCAAATGAAATATTTATTTAACCAATTAAAATTATTTTTGTTTAAATAAATGTTATAACAACTTTCACCCTTATAAATTGTTATAATAATAATTCATTAATAAATGAATCAATTATATTAATTACAATTTTCAAAAAAGTTTTTAGTCAGGCCTAAAAACTAGAGACCACTCGTTCGTCACATTGGTTAAGCGAAACTGGAGTAGTAATTTGATTTACTTATTTTAAAAAACATTTTCTATTTATATAAATATATAGCCAAAACAACGGTGAATTTAAAAGAAATAAATAATATTCATTATTTTGTTTAATAATGATAAGGCTTAGCGAACCCAATACGACCTTGGCTACATAATTTTATCAAAACACAAATCTACAAGATTTTCAAAAATATTTCTTAGTTTAAGTTTAAATAATTTTTACAATAGTATTTTATAACTGAATAAAAGCACGCGCGCGCATACACACAAACCCACTGACATAGATTTGAGCCGAGTCCAGAGAAAAAGCTGCGATACGCTTAAGCCGTTTATTATATCCCGTTTTGAACAGATCTCAACAAATATACAACCAAAAACCAACAAAAATTTGACAGCTTATCTACAAATTCTACAAAACAAACAAAATCTACAAAACAAACACACAATCTATTTCGCTTATCTATCGATATTAATATATTAAATCGCCATATCTTCACCTTAATTATAAAATCTCGTAACTCCAAATAGGTAAATTTGTAAAGAAGAGACAAAAACAAAACCAATTTGACGCAAATTTTGTGTTTTCAGCCTGATCATTGCTTTTTGTATTCTGGAGTTTTAATTCGGCATTCTTTCCCGATTACATCACGCATTCGATCAAGTAATTTACTTAAATTAACTTAAAAACAAAAATTACAAAAAGTAGAGTTATAAGTTTTTTTTTATTATAGTGACGATATAATGGATTAGACTTTGCCTGTAACTCCGACATTAAAGATTTCTTCTGGAAACTCTGGGGGTTCCTCACAACTTTCAACTAATCGTTACTTAACCTAAAGTTTCTTCCAAAAGTATGAATTATTTTAGGAAAACAAGTTCTTAGATACGGAGGACGACAAATAAATAGAGTTCAATACTTTAAAAAAAATCAAAATAA
Source organism: Rhaphigaster nebulosa (assembly GCA_948150685.1). Taxonomy (NCBI): domain Eukaryota; kingdom Metazoa; phylum Arthropoda; class Insecta; order Hemiptera; family Pentatomidae; genus Rhaphigaster; species Rhaphigaster nebulosa. The sequence goes on along the minus strand of OX411310.1, from coordinate 25,873,154 downwards.
GATATCAGAAACTTGTTTTCGACCATAAAGATTTCAACTAGATTAAAAAAATCTAGGAATATCGAGGGTGTCATGGATTATACAGGAAGATATTGAGCAAAAGCAACAAACTCTAAAATTTAAAAAAAATCACGAAGTCATTCAATAACTTATTTTAACGCTGAAGTTTAATAAAATTAGCAAATATATCTAGCTTGTAACTGAATCATTGTTGGATATTCGATAATATGTGATTTTTTTACAACTTTGGACTTGATAAATTTTGCTCGAACGACCACGAATTTATTTGTATGTATTGAACTGATTTAGGATTACACTGTATCTATTTGGTTCTTCTTTTCTAAAATAAAATAAAATCTTTTCTAAAATAAAAGACCAGCCTGGAGGGGGTCACCCAACCTCACGTTGCTACGGACCATGGTTTCCATGGTGCAGCGGCAGGCTAACCATAGCTCTATAGCCAGTCCCTTTGGGCCAATCGGCAGTATGCTTCCCACCGACTCACTCGGGCTCAAGGACAGTGACAAACCGGTCAAGATTCACGGATTATGGCTGTTCGGAGTCAGCAGGCGCACGACGACCTATTTTCTTTCTCCGAAGCAGTCCACCCATGGACCGAACCTTCGGGCGGCCATTTTATGTCCTGGAAGACTACACCGCGATTCTCAATTTAGGTACACGGGGTAGGGTCATCACTCCTACGCCCGGCCTTCTTTTCTAAGACTGTTTAAAAATGTAATTCCTCTGATCTTATATTTTTCATTCATGATGATGCCAATATTGTCGAAACAAACATCGACAAATAAGTTATTTAAGAGATTCGAAGCTTCTGAATGTCACAATAATTGAAGATTCCGGAACTCTCTATACAACAATATTTAAATAATAATTGTTGTATTTTTATTTAATGTATTTGCTCTCGTTAATCGTTTATTAATTCTTGTTAATTGACCGACTGATAACCATATTTTCTCTACCTTAGGTAAATTAGTAAGGAAAGTGAATTAAAAGAAATAAAAAACTATCACATTCAGTGGTCTAACAACGATTGGACCTATCATAATGGGATAGTGCTGGTTGTGGATTGATAATAACTAGATTAAAAAACATTATTGTTTCACTACAGTCGTCAACTGATTAAAAACATTGTAATCATTAGCCTCTTTAGTAAAGACGCTATGAAAACTGAATAAGTTGTTTTTATTTAGTAATAAATGTTTTATCCTAAAGGCTGTCGAGTTGTTTTTTAGCCAAACACAAGTTCAATAACAAATTAAATGCCGACAGGAAAATAAATACCAAAACATATTTTGGTAATTCGTAAATATTAAATAGGTTTAGCTAATAAAAAATACAATGAATTGTTCTTCAGAATCGCGTGCAAGACGACGTTTATTTCATACAGGCATGCTAAGGCTGATGTCCAATAACATGTGATCTACAAATTTCAAAAGTCAGGTCATAACCACGAATCATCAGTGATTTACAAACTTCTTCAGGGTAGCCCAGTATTTACTTTTTTTATTTACAATTGAATATTTTTGACTAAAAAATGTCAAATTAATAATTTCGGAAATGTGAGTATAAACACTTTGATACATTTGGCGATTATAGCCAGAGAAAATAAAAATAAACTGCATGTCGAAAAACATTTATCTTTTAACTACAATAACAAGTCGTAATTTTATTTGATTGGTTATTCGGTTTTAATAAAGAAAAAACAGATTTTTAAGAAAGATAAAAAGTTTTATTGACAAATAATACAATCTGCCACACTCAAGATCAATAGGTATTAGGACTGGGAAACCATTCATACCAAAAAAAATAAAATTAAAATAAACAAAATGACATAAAAAGGAATTACTACAATTTAAAAAAAATAAAAATTTAAATCACAATGGAAATAGATACACAGGCATTCAAATAATAGGAAATTAACAATCAAGATGAAGACAATTTATGGAAGCAAAAACAGATGATAATTTTTATTTCTTAAATAAAGGTCTTGTGATAACAATGCTTGTATGACTGTTCTGGAAAATAATAGCATACTAGTGTGTGTGCCATCTCACAGTTGATTTACACAGCAGAGTGATAAGACTAGTAGTGTGTAAAATTGCATCATAAGGGATTACAGTGGCATGAAACGTTGCACAATACCACTAATTTATATTGATAAGAGTTCGAGAATGGATAACTATTTCCTATGGCCACTTTTATCGGAACGTTTTAAAATATGAATAAATCGAAAATACTTCTGAAAACTGTAAAAAAAAATATATTAAAAAAACATGTAAGGTACAACGAAATGAAATTACTTTATATAAAAATTAACCAAGAGCTAATGACATTATGTTTATATGTATTTTATAAAGAAGACAGAATATAAACAAAAACAAAGATAAAAAAGTATGCTTTAAAAAATGATTTATTATTTAGCAATCCGTGCAACAAAAAATTATATTTTAACGACTATACCTCATTCATATCTTTTTTGTTTTCTTTTATCAATTTCAAGGTTTTCCTGTTTAAAGTAGCTATCAGTATTCAGCAACTATCTTGGAGATAGTAATAAAAAAATCCATGGTTTTACCAAGAAAATAATATTCTATCATCCTAGTTGGGGAAAACTTGAAATTCCTCAATGCAAAATAGCGAACAAAAATGATCCCTTTTTTGTTTTTTTTAATAGTCATTGAGAGTAAAATATAATTCTTAAGAAAATTTCAATATGTAATAAATAAATAAGATATTGGTATTAGTATATTAAATCAATAAAGGGTATCGGCGTCACAAATGTTGATTTCTGAATTGTAAGTAGAATTTTTTATAAATTCCCCGGACCCTAATCCATCTTTGCGACTGAGACATTTTAAGGAAGATCTACAACCAAAAGTCAGATATTGTAACTCATTCGGGAATGTGCTACAACGAAGAACTCAAATTCAAAGCAAGTCGCAAATAATGCAACTTTTAAACCTAAGAAGGGGAATTCGAAAGAAAGTCAACAATATTGCTACCAATTGAGGTGTACACAGCGGTATTTGGAGAAATTAAAAATCAGATTTAGCGTCTAATTGGTCTTGCTTTGGTGGCAATAATCAAGTAAAAACCGTCTTGAAGAATCAGCCATTCTAAAGCCCTATAAGGGAAACTAAAATGAGAAGAGGCCATCTCGTGCCGCCTCAGAATCGGTCATTGTGAATTTTCTCATGGCTACACGCTCCGTGGACTAGAAGTCCTTTTGTCAGGTATGGTCAATTTAGGACAGTATATCATTTTCTGGTCGAATGTCTGGAGTCTCCATTCCTAAGACAACATTTCAAAATGGCTCGTAGCACAGCCAGCAACCCTCCAAGAAAAAGAAACATCAGTAAAACACAAATTGTACTTCTTAAAAATTACAACTGGTTTCAAAAAATTATTCATAAAACACTAAAGCCCTAGGTCAAGAGGTAATCATTATAAATAAGCAGGGCTATTGTTGATTCGTTGTAAAATATACGCTTCAACAATGGATAATCATTTCCACATCCTAACATTTTTTTTCATTTAATTAAGGAAATATGTAATAAGTTATTCTACAATGCATTTAACAATAACCTCTCCAACCTAATTAATCTAAATAATATTAGATAGGAAGGCGTAGGTCATACCCATGGAAGCAACTTCACAATACACATCTTATTAGGGTAATGTTTGTTAAAGGAGTGTTATCAAAGAAGTGTAACAAGAGAAGAGACGAAGGGAGTTGGGGGGGGGGAAAATGTTTATTGATTCTTGCTACTTATTTCTTTTTTTTTGGGAGGGGAAGGGGATTAAGGATAAAAAAGTTTTTAACTTAAAAAATACGGATTATTACTATCTTTATTGTCATTGCATTTAATTATGTTTGTGCACCTATTGTTTGCTACTTTTGTTTCTGTTTTTAACTAAAAGGAAGTGGAATAAATAAATAAATATTATGTTTTGTATTTTTATTTTATAACAGAAATTTTGATTTTGAGACCTGTGATAATTTAATTTAACTATTTGTATCGAGAAATTAAATTTTTAAAAATTTATGAAAGTGATCCTCAGGACTATTATTAGTTTACTAATAATAATAAAGGAACATTTTTATTTCAGAGTACAGAGAAATTGTACAGACATAGAATCAATACAACTAAAAATTGGTACCTTCTATTCCAGACACGTGACAAGGACAAGAGGTTTCTATCAAGGTATCGGTGATTCCTACGACAAAAATAACACGAAATGACGTTAATAGGAAGTAGACAACACTAGGCCGCTGTAGTGCTCTTCATTTTATCGCAATTATAAGCTATAAAATGGTCGATCCACACTGGTCGATGCGCTATAGTTTTTGACACTACCTAAATAAATTATTTCATATTATTATCACTACCTATTTCATTCGTCACATTTCTCTTTAACAAATAATTCATTTGTAATCTGAAACTATCCCAAAACAATATACCTATTGTTACTGTTTTTTTGTTTGTTTTTTTTAACTTGGGATGATATTTCAGCCATATATCAGGTTTTAGGCTATTTATAAATATTAAAAATAAAGGTTTGCTTATAATGTTTCTTTCATTAGAGAATTAATATATTTGACATTATCTTCTAATTTTAATTATTCGAATTTATTAATTAATGACAAAAAAAAATAATTTTTACTCTTTACTTTCATCAACAATATATTTACTTTTATCTCGTCCTTTTACGTTAGAAAATGTTAAAATGTTAAGAGTAATAAAACAAAACTAAACTCATTTCTATAATTATGAAAAAGTATAACAATATTAATAAATCGTTTGATAATATTTTAATATATTTTGAACATAGTTTATATAGGGGCTATGTGTTATATATTGTATAAAATAAAATTTTAAGTTGTAACTGTGTTTAGCATTATAATAAAAATCTATCTCGTGAGACGATATTGATATTAATACAAATTAGTATTAACAGTGAAAATATTAAAAAAATAAAGAAAAGATGAATATTATCTTGTTGAAACGCATGAGGTTGTTGTGCAACGAGGCGGCCAAGTTTAGGGACCCACCAAGGCCAGCGAAACCAAGGCCATGCCTCTGACCTTAGGAGCAGCTTTTATTTTTTATTTTTTTTAACTGAAACATAATGCGAAAAGGCCTCCAATAACTATAGAATTTGGAATCATGGTTGGATCTAAATAATAATTTCAGAAATACGGGTAACCACAAGAAGAAATGGCACCGAAGGGGCAACCAACAAGTGAGAAATCGAAGCACTGAAATACATAATCTCTTGTCAATATTGGGAAAAAGGATCAGACAGAGAAATCAATGACAGATTAATTTTTGGAAGCAATAAAAAAACCTAATTAATGAGTTAATAAATATATTTAATTATTGATGTTGCTTAATCGGCTGTAATGTTATAATGAAGAAATAAATAATGAGGATGCAGTCAACGAAGTATATTTTTATAGCTTTATCTTTGCTAATATTAGTCCGATTTAAATGGTTCTGTTTTGTTTTGTAGGTACTTCGATTAGCTTCCATGACAAAATAAAAACGAGTTTTTCCGCTCTCCGAGCTCAGGGAGCTCTGAACCTCATAGATCCATTGAAAAATAAACATAGAAATTTTGATTCGATTACAATACTTTCCTTAACTAGTAACGGTAGAAAAGTAAAATAAAGTGGTTGCAATAAGAATTTTGCCATGCTTAAAAATAGGAGGAAATTGTGAAGATTTTCAAGTTGTTTATAAAACGATAGGACAAAAAAAATTAAAACATAACCTACATTACTAGTGATGCCATAAACAAACAACAGCTGATTTTAGACATCGATGCAACTCGAGTTTAATCACTCTTTAAAAATTATGTACTAAAATTATATTTATATATCAGAAATAATACGAATAGAAGAACCAAGAAAGAAGTTTTTTCCTAACGGAATAACGACAGGCCAGGTGCATGAGAAGAGCAGATGGCTCGCTCCAAGGAGTCCAAGGCTTCATCTATAATTATTGTTATGGTGACGACCCAAAGCAAACTTCGATAACTATATAAATTTAGGTTGTGGGTGTGTAATTACAATATTTTTTTATTCTGTTTTTTTTTTTTTTTTTTTTTTTTTTTTTTTTTTTTTTTTTTAAGAAAATAGTTTCTAGATTGAAATATTTGATAAAAATGGATATACAAAGTAGACAACTTCACTTACGAAACTCGAAAGATAGCTTTGTTTCTTTTCTCTAATTAAATTGTGACTTGCAAAAAGGTTCAAAAATATTTGCCAAATTATCAACAAATCGCAGTTATTCAATGGGATACTAGGAAGAAGTAGATAGCCGTTAGAAAACGATAAGTTCAGGTTAAAAAAGCACAGATAAATTTTATATAAACAACATAAAACAATCAGGAGATTATAGCTTGGAAAACATTGAACGAGTCGCTGAAGACTGCGTTCACCCTTCCATTGTTTACCCATACACTGCGTCATAGGACGCACATCCACTAACCGAAATGATAAACGGAAGTTACCAATAACAAATTTAAGAATAAAAAATAGTGTTATAAGAATATATAAAACAGAAAAACCTTACTGCCAAAGTATTCCTTGAGCAGTAGAAATCAGGAAGAATGAGAAGACTACTAGCGAACACAACTGATACCTGAAGACTGAACATGTTCCAGCCTACCTAAAAACCCTACTTAACCGAAGTCCCTAACAGGTCAACTAATCTCTACCTGCCTCATGTATCTTTTTGTCAAAAGAATTCTTTAGTCTTTCCACTGACAAAATTGGATATTGGGATGTTATATGACCTGTCTTAATTAAATTACAGGTGATATTTCAAAATCTATCAAATATGGCGGTTTAAAATAGCATACAACAGTTGTTTTAATAATTTTTATTAATAAACGATGAAGGTAAGCCGTTTCTGAATAAATTTTAATTCGAAACCTTACATAAAGAATGTTTACATCACATCCTCTTTACATCAACCGGCAATTGTAAGGAAAGAGAATATAGGACATATGTATGCTTTACGAAATAAAACATATGATCGATCAATAATTGAAGAAATAAATTAGAGAAACTAGAGCCTCGCTGCCAGCTTGAAGGTTAATAAACTAAACTAGCCAGGTGGGAAGATAGAAGCCGAAACTAACAACTATATAATAGGGGGCCCGTGTCGAAACAGAACGAGGGACGGTCCAACAAAGCAACTCCCAGGGGCAATATACTACTTCACCATTCAAACCTTCATTCCACGCATAAAAGATCAAAATTAACAATAAAAAATAAACTAATTTGTGAAGGTCAATGAATCTCGTATTAAAAATGTTTATATACTCACAACAAAAATAAAAAATAAATAGATAACACTTACCAAATTGTTGCTACTATACATCACTGAGCCCAAATACTTATGTAATTTAATCCAATGAGTAATGTACACTTTACACTATTACACAAACATGGAAATAAACGGGAGATATTATACAGTTATATACAGAATGTACAATAGACGCGCACATATATACAGGAGGGGCAGGACTGAGCACATGTTGTTAGGGAGGGAAAGAGAGAGGTGGGGACAACAGACCCCTCCTTCGAGGGGCTAACCACCCCATCCCGTTCTAACCAGTCCTCTGAATTAAAACCTAACATTACTTACAATATTTATAACTTTACAATAGTTTACAATCGGTACAATACCAAATCATACAAATTTTTAGAGAAAACAAATCTCAAATAATTTACAGCTTAAATACAAAAAATAAATCTAACCCTAATAACGATTTTGTTTACAAAAAACTTTTAAATTACAACATCAGAGAGCGACACCATGTATTTTATTTTATAAACAACTCTCATTTGTTATTGTTGATACAGCTGTACGACACAGTAGTTATAAACTATATTTAAACAATCGTCAATTAAACCTCGAAATCATTGTTAAACAAGGAAGTAACACCGAGCTAGAATCATAAAATTGGTTAATGAAATTAGAATATATAAACAAGTTGGCGCTCACGCTTAAACAATGATGTATTTTCAAAGTTTTAGAAAAAAAAATAGTGGCCGCCCATAGCCGTCATTTGTACTTCGAAAATTAGATTTTTCCAGGCAAAATATGACCATAGACCTCCACTATTTTTTAAGGGAATATGAAGAACGTTTTAAGCCATAAAGTAATGTGCATCCAAATTAATATTTAGTTATCATATAACATGGACGTTATTTGCTTATACACTTCATGATGTCTAACATCATTTATCTCAAAGAGTTACGGTTAACTAAGTAAAAGGTTATTTCAAGAGAAATAAATGACACTGTTCACGTTTTTTATCCTAAATGACACAGTTATAAGGTCAAAATAAAGACATACAGTAATAAAAAAAATATAAAAAAAAGGAATTGATCAAATAAAAACAATTTATTTAATTAAAAATAATACATCGATATTTTGCACACTGGTCCAATATTTTTCAATTGTATTTTTGTTTTTGTAATATTGCAGTTGTTTTTTCAATGACTGCCGTATTTTTCAGTAATATTAATTTCATAATACAACTCGTAATTAGAGTACAAACTATAAGGAATTTTAAATTTTAAAACATTTCTTTTTTTATTATTATTATTTTTCTGTTTACTATTTATTTATTTTTTATCTTCTCCACTAATCGTTGAGAAGAAACCGAGCATTAAGTAATATGATAACAATAAACATTTAATCCACACTATTCCAACGTATAAGCGCGGAGATAAATTATTTTTAAAAATTAATATCGTCACTATTTTACACATACAAGTATTTAAAATAAAATAGTTATTATATACAGGATTCCAGTCCTGAAGTGTAGTCAAATTACAGCGAAGATATTGGGTTTCGAGGTAAAACATGATACCCTCAACTTCTTAGTAGTCCGCAAACAAGAATAGCTAATACAAAATAAAATGAAGATGCTTCATAATTATCAAAGCTACGTTTTTCAAAGTATACTAAATTTTAAGCTCAGAAAAAAACATGTCAGCATTTAAAGTAATGAGATTCATACATTACCTTCAAACGTTAAGGTGATGCATATTAAAATATTTGTTTAATGAAAAAGTTTAGAAAAATAATTCAAACGCTTCCAAAAATTACAACGGAATTCGTAGCCATCAAATAGCGGTGCTGTTTGTTTGAAGTATGTGAACAATAGCTCTGCTGTGATGAAAACCCATTATTTTGTGGTCTTGGCAAACTAACATATTATTATTAACTTATATATTTTGTTCTCCATTGTCACAGTTTATGTTGACATTTTTTTCTTCATATTTTCTTTTCTATTTAGTAGTGAACAGTCATGCCGTACAATGTAGATAGTTTTATGTATAAATATACTGAGACGTAAACAACAAATTCTGAAATATCTTCTAAAAACACGCCATCGACGGAAATGTTATAGAGTTCATCGTTACAAAAGGTAAAACAAAATAAATAACAATGCTATTTAATACTATGCTAACTGATCTCCAAGTCCAACACTTAACTTTTAAAAAAAGGAAAAATATTGCACCGTAAAAACTCCAATTCAGGAGGTTGGCAATATATAACAGTCGAAGATGATAGAAGGGACATTTCGCAGTAATGTGTTGAGTATTCTTAGAACAACTGTGCGAAAGGCCATCCAAAGGTATACGTGGTGGCCAGTTGGTGGGCGGCCTAGAGCAACAAACCCTGCTGACGACCGATTTGTGGTGATCCAGGCCCTCAGGAACCGCCATCAATCAGCTGTTCAGGCCAATCAAGCCCTGCGAACTGCCCTCCAAGTCGATGTTTGTGTGGAAACTGCTAGCAAAAGTGGGCGACATTCGAGGAAGACAGGCGCTGGTCCAGTTATTCTGTTTTTGTAATAACAAATTTTTACCTAAGGGTACAAATTGTTCCCATTATTGAGTTTTAAAACCGAATAATCAAGGCGGGCCGGTTTATTGTGGGCCAGTGTTGAAGAAACTACCCTAGTAATATTTAAGAAAAAATATTGCCGATTGTATTAAATGTGTTTATATGTACAAAAAATTATAAAAGAGTAAGCCGAGAAAGTAAGGCGAAAACTTGGAGCCAAAACAAATTATTTTGAGATGGCTATGATAATACATAGTTCAGGGATTTTTTTGAGGTACTATAAACGAATATGAGCTTCGTATTTCTCGCTAAAAAAAAATATTTTATCCTACTTTATTCGAAGCACAGTGGTCTGAATTCCCCATCATGGTGCGAATAATCCTATCGTACTTGTTATTCCAAGTTGCAACATCGATTGTGATTTAATTTTGTTAGATTCTAGTTGGCAACTATTTACATCAGTAAATAGGTAATTTTATGGATAGTAATATCCGAATCTTAATCATTTATAATAATGATGGATAATTATAATTGTATTTGTGACATTTATGAGGCAAAATTGCAATTACATTAAAATTAAATAAATGGAAAATTTCATTAAATTAATAATACAAATTCTTAAACGCAATGCAATAATATAATAATATATTTCTGACGATATCAGCATATATTGGCAAATACAATCTTTAAGAACTCTATCAATTTATTAACAATACTGCCACGCTCTCTACCCAATAGCATCTCAACAAGTGCATTACCTGTAAACGTTCAACTTGTAGAAATCTTTGCTACGACAACCTATGAAGAGTCTTGGGTTCAGTACTTCGTAAAGATGTGCGCACAATAGCCTGTTTAGGCAGCGGTGATATGCCAATTAAAAAAAAAAAAAGATGTACTGTTTCTAGAGGAATCGTTGTCAAAGGAGGTGAAATGGCCGAAATAACTCGACTGCCAGGTACCCACAATGTAGACCCAAGAGGTTCTCCCGAACCTAGGGTCGGTCCACAGCTTATAAAGAGATAATAAACAATAAATAATTATCTGCCACAGCCTGTCTCGAAGTCGGGTCCAGGAGAATAGAAACACAGTGCCTTACCACAGAACTACCCCCGCTTCTCAACTTGAGGAATAGGTTCATTAAAAGGCATATAATGCACAAAAATATTTAGTCTAAATTTACAGTCACAAGTGTTACCCTAAAAAAGCAGTTTGGTGCTCAAAAAATTAAAAAAGCCAACATCAGATTTTTTTTTTTAAGGGGTGGTACTTACAATCATTCATTAAAAGCGATTAATTCAAAATAGTATCGTTTCCAAAGTATTCAGTAATACTCCTTCCATATACAAAAAGTAACAACTGCAAATCTGCTAGAACTTCCAAATCTTAGTTTAGCAGAACCCTTAGTTAAGAAACCTTTAGAACCCTTAGTTTAGAAGTTTAACAAAACGCACAGAAGTAATACTTTTTTAAACCTAAAACCAAAAATATATCAACTTTAAGCGATGTAATTCAAAAACATGAACATTCCTATTGTAAAGTTCACTGATCATAATCTCTTGAACTTAGTTTCTATCTCCTCCCAAAATGTAAATCATCTACACAACGAACAATTCCATTTAAAGAGATCAAAGTTATTCAGGAATTGTCACATAATAAAAAAATAACTAAGACATTAAACTTACACATATAACAGTTATGCATCATGTAATTAATATTCGACATTAAAAAATCCAAAGACTTATACGCGACGGCAATTTTCTGAAACGGTGAGATTACAGTTAATTATAATTAGGGATTGATCCTTCTATATTATCATGCGTAAGTCAACTGATTATGAAGTTAATTATAATTACTTAATATCATTAATCTGTTGGTGTTTCATTGCATCATAAATATCATTAAAAGCTGAACAGTCCATACAAATTATCTACTTGACCCAATAACATCTCATGTCTTATTGACCATTTAAGACAAATTTAATTTCTCTTCTAATTATGTTATGGACGATTAAATGAAAAATTTGAATTTTAGGAATCAAAATTACAGTAATCAAGATTACAATAATCAATTTTAAATGTAAGATAAAATGTAAAATGTACATTAGCTATACCATTTTGCGAAGCGAAATCTTACTTTTTGTAAATTAAACGTCATAAACTTTTGGATATACAACTTACATAAAGGATAAACAAAACTTTCACTCATAAACCCGGAGAATGTTAAAGCATTAACAGCTAGAACCCACAGCCTGGAATATTCCTAAATGCGAAGCACAAGTAAACTTTGAAAGCTTATATACGAAGAGAAAGCAAAAGCTTTTATTACTATACGAGTAAAGCAAAAAGAACAAGTGAAAATATGAAGTGTAGTTTAGAAAGTAATAATAATTAATCCGAATAACAACAATTGAAGTTGATAGAATAGATTTGAAACTCTTCTTGTTATATAGTGGATGGAGGATATCGTGAAAAATTTAGTACCTAGAACCCATAAGATTCAAACTTCACTGAATTTTTAAATCGATAACATTCTTTAAAAGTATAAAAATAGAAGAATGCCAGCCATTTTAGAAACACATTCAAAACAATATCTCAGAGCTTTAAATAAGCTTATGTGACAAATCATAAACATGTATATCAAAAAGTAAATAATCTTTCTGTTTACCTGTAGCAGCTAAAGAACTCTACAATATAATACAATTGTGATACTAAATAAAATTAATATATATATATATATATATATATATATATATATATATATATATATATATATATATATATATATATATAAACACACATACATAAAATTCCAATGTGGTGCATAAAAAAAGTATTCTGAATTATTCTTAAAAATTCTAAGAGACATACATTTTTTAAGACATCATTCTCAGTCAAAGTATCTATTTGCATAATTCATTTTTTTAAAAATACAATTATGGTAATAGATTAATTCGTTAATTTCAAAACAGGGAAAATTAGAATCGAACAAAAATCATGAAAAGTCAGTATATTTTAAAAAACGAAGCAATGCTTTGGTTTGCGATAACGTATAATCGATGTAATAATGAATTTTAAATGAAATCTGTCGGCTTTAAAGACTACCCATAGGAAATTCAAATTATGCTTTCAAACATAAACTTAAAGTCTGAAAAATAATTATTATGCAAGGCTCTGAATAAAAAACAGAAAGAACACACATCTGTTACAGTTTTAATAACGATATTCTAGTTTCCGGTGTTAAAAATACAGATGATAATTATTGGCGTTGAAGTCTCCAATGAATTTTAAAATTCAAGAACGTGTCTATTTCATTATTTGTTTTTTAATTGTAGAATTCTTAAAAAGCAGTCAGTTCTGAGCCCACGAGTGAACGGGCTCGAAGGATTGTAAAATTTGGTTTTCGACGAGGTTTACTGGAAGTAGGTATGGAAACTTCGGGTTTGCTATATTATCATGTCAGGTTTGACGTATTATTAATACCAATTTCTTGAGTAGAACTCAAAGTAACAGAATAAACAAAATTATTGAAATTCGTAACGCTAAAACCATTTATTCGTTTTCAAACCACAATACCTGATTTGATTACGAATAAAATAAAATAGGGTGGTCTTGAAGTACAAATCCTATTTCCATAACAATATTATGTCTTCGGTCGCAATGAAGATACTTTCATCCTCCTCGAACTTCAAAGGGAAGCGAGGGTATCTCAGTAAAAACAAAGGTTAACAAATACAAGTGTACACTAACAAAATTAGTGTTTGTAGTTTTAATTTTCACCAATTTAACCTCAAAACAATAATCTTACTATTATAACAATTTTTAAATTTGTTCGATCGTCTGCTCAATTATAGCTAATTGTAATTAAAATAATTCAATTATGGACGTCTAAACAGGAACGAGATGAACTTTTCTCTTTCCCCGGTCTCTCAGACATCCTTATCGATGCTGGCCAATTTTATCCAAATGGAGCCGAAGGAGATGGCGATGTGAACTAACGAAGCCACGGGCTAGGAAGTAATTGAGGACCATCCAGAGAAGGTAGGGAGGGTATTGAACGGCTGATCCCAAGCGGTGGGGGAAGGGGCAAGGAACTCCCTCCAGTACAGGTCAGGGCACCTACTCTCCAGCCGCTGCTGGTGGTAACCTTATAGTAAGCACATGGCAATACCTCCAGGTGTAATGGAGGATCAGCTGAACAACATTTACGCATCCAATATCTTTATATCAGCTATTACACAATTCTTTGCCACGATGTCAGAGTCTGCATTACAATCGAGAGCTCGAACTTTCTGAAGTTTCTTCACAACAAAAGATCAAAGAGTAGGGAGCTAACTGTCTGCATAACATACAAGTAATGGCAAGGTCATTATCACTATTGGAGTGATCCATGTCCATAAAAACAAACAAACATTATTTATCCTTTATCGGTTTTTAAAAATCCACTCTCTACACAGCAAAATTTCGGGCAATCAAGGAGAACAATGCAAAATGACTTCTTGTCCTAGAAATGGAGGTGAACATGTGATGTCTTCCGGCTCCAGAAAGTACATAATGCTCAACTAAGACATCGAACCAACAAAATAAAAAACATCCTCTACATCATTAAAGGAACCAGGATATAAATGGTTTGGACATGCAATAAGGACGGAAGAGGGAACGCTAGCGTAAAATAATTTTAGAACGGAGACAGAAAAGAAAAAGGAATAAAGGTTGCCTGAAGAAACATTGATTAATGGGCGCAAGTGAATGTATGGGTAATGGAGAAATAGTGGAAGATGATTAGGAACAAATGGCAAGATATTCATTTTACAGACGAAATATACATTAGATGTATTGCAAATAAGTTTTTCAGTAGATAGATTCGCCTATTAAGACATAAAAAGATATTTATATAAACAGGTGATTTCATTCTCAACGATACACCATTGACGAAAGTAAACTCAAAATTAGCAAACAGAAAAAAAAATACATTTAAAAAATAGCTGTAAACATAGGAGGCTAAACGCTCCTAAAAAAAAAAAAAAGGACCCAAGAACGCTAAAAATGAAGGAAATCAGGGTTTCTACGGATTGCCCAATCAGGATGATCCAAGTAATAAATTAACAAGTATAAAGAATGTAAAGAGATGTGCGACAAAAGTGGTAGAATGCCAACGTGGAAATTCAAAGCTTCGGATACATGACTAGCTAGTAAATCAATTGAGTCGAGAATTTAATTCACTTCCACAATGCCTCGTATCGTATCGAATTGTTTCAGAGATTAAGTTTACATTGAGGCATGTGGCAGAATGCTCTTAGTCTTCTCAACTTTTACATATGTCTCGTACTAGATCATCTCTACGGACACCGAAGTTTCCCTGAGTAAATGTGCAGGTTTCTTCCTTTTCTGCAAGGAAAAAACAAACTAATGTTTTAGTAAAACAAGTTAGCTTATTAAACTAAATTTTCATTTAAGAAATCAACAATTTAAATATTCAAGATATGAATTGAAAATGAGTTATCTTAACAAAAGAGAATATTTTGGGAACAGAAACGCTTGCAAGGTGCAAATTTTATTTTCAATAACAAACTGAAGATTCTTGTCAGGAGAGGCAAGCTTAATTTTGCCACCCCTTCTTCCCCCCATATAAAAGTCAACTGTTATACAACAATATTTTGGGTTATATATTTCGAAATAAATATCATCATGACATAACATTATTTTATTTCATTGACTGAATTAAAGTCAAACCAATAAAAAAGTATAAACAAATATTTTTTACTACACCTGAATATAAAATTTCTCTCGATATTTGCTGCCATCCAGAAATTTGCACCTCTCTCTCGGCCCCGATATAATTTATAAAACATAATAAATAATAATTTAAAATTTTATTAGAGAAGAGATGATAAAAATGAAAAGTGAGTTTTTGAACTTAAGACTTTTTTTATTGAAACTCCCATTCTAGCTACGACGATAAACCGAGTGCTACAAAGCATTCTTCAACTCTATTTGTTCTTCAAGTGCTCACGATACTTGCAGATAAATGCTGAACAAATACTAACATTTATTTTTTTATACTTATGAGTTTTTATATTAAAGAATTGAAAATGATCAATGATCTTTAGCTGTACAGCCGATAAACTATAATAAATAAATTAAATTGATATAAATTAAATAATTCATAATTTAACCCGAATATTTTAATATTGAATTAATACTAATAATAAAATATCTAAATGAACTATGCTTCAATTATGTGAATGCAAAGCGATCAACCATAGCGAGTTGAATATCGCCTACAAAGCTTGTAACTTCTATTCAATTTTTATAAAGAAACAGTTTTAAAAATTCATGAAATAGATTAAATAAATAAATGGCTTCGCAGAAAACTAAAAATTAATTAATAGAACTAATTTAGTTAATTAGCTCATCTTCAACCCTCAACCTAAGTCATACGAGAAGCCAAAGATAACACAGCAAAATCCAATGGACAAAAATAGTGAAATGATTTTCTATTACATACTGACAAACTTCGTAGAGAAAACAACAAACGAAATATAATTTTCTGATAACAAGCTATCGCTCATCAGAAGATAAAATAAAAACTGATATTAAAACTAAATTTCAATAAATATTTTTATTTAGTTATAAACATATCACTGCTTATAAAGCTAGAACTATTTTATAGAGACACGCAATGAAAGCTAACCACAAATCGTAGGTCAAACATAATAACAATTATTACTTATAATATATTAATATAAAAAAAAGATAAAAATAAATAATACAGCGCGTTATCACACTTTCCTCGAAGTGCCGCATTTTAGCAATAACTAAGACAACCAACCACCTTGGCGTGCACGAACGAATCTTACGAGCATTGATCGGAAATGACTCATTCCATTATGAATGAAACACGATCTATTTAAAAACGAAGGGGATGAATAAATGAAAAACCCGAATCCGCCATTAGTTAATCATGGGTTGTTTGTCTTAAAGACGCCATAATGAATCAGTGTTGCATGAAATATTGACCACCGCGGGCCTAAACGCTAAGATGAATGCTTGATCAAGGGTCTGGTCTATTTTACTCCTATTATCTCTATCTTATCCGAAAATTCGATAGTTATAATTGTTCGCAACTGCTAAGTATCTAATTAACTTTTAATTTGTTTATTAATTGATTTCAATTAATTTTATATTTCAAAAGATTCTACACATGAAATCATCGCATTAACTTTATCAAGAAATCAGAGAGAAACACTAAATACGCTCCATCGCTGTAGTTGTTAATAAATAAAATATTAGTAGTAAGTAAATTAATAAATAAGAAAGTAATTTTTAATTAGACATGAGATAAATGGTCTCAATGAATTCAGATTAACGAACTTAACACAAACCAAATACAAATATTTTATTTATTAATTTACTTACTACTGATATTTTATTTATTTATTTATTAATCACTACAGTGATGGAGCGCCTTTGGTGTTTCTCCCTGATTTCTTGATAAACTTAATGTGATGATTTCATGTGTGGAATATTTTGAAGTATAAAATTAATTGAAATAAATTAATTAACAGATCGAAAATACATGGAGACACAAACGATTTCCGTAGACCTTTAAACATTTTAATAGTAATATAATAATAATAATTACATTCCTTGATGAGGAGAACTGAGTAGCCACTTAAATACTAACGTAGCAGTCATTGAGAGAGTATGTATAAATGGACCTTTTCTGGCGATGCAAAAAGCCAAGAGGGTACCAACCACACTAACACAATCACATAGATACCGCTCTTTTTAACACAGCTTATGGAAGAGGTCATAAAGCACATTTAAAATATATGATATTTATACGAATAAAACGATTGTTAATTTTAAATTCCATATAATAATATCAGTAATTTTAGTTTTCACAACCCATCGCTGTCTGCATATCGATGTCTTATACATTGCACCAATGTTGTAAGTTGGAAAGAAAGATGGCACTTCTCCATAGATTTAGAATGCAATACCTTCATTATTCGTACGAAAGGTAAGGTCCATAGGATAAATCAGAAGAAAGCATTCAATTGAAATATAAAAAAAAAAAAAAAAATTATTTATTTATTTATAATTAATTAATTATTTATTTATTTAGTGTGGGAGAGCTAAATAAATATTCCTGAAGTACTGGATCAGAAAGAGGAAGCTGTGTTAATAGCTTATAGACTAGCGCATTTAAAAGATATTTATGTGAATAAAATAACTGTTAACTACAGTATTGTTTATAATGTCCATACAATTATATCTGTATTTTTAGTTATAAGAATATAGAGGAAGTTGTAAGAATATTTTTATTTATATTTTAAGAAATTATACAAGATAATTCGACTGAAATTTTTAAAAAAGTGATTCACATTATTTAATAATATGTATTTCATCGTCAAAACAACTGCGAAAGATCGTTTTATTAATTTAAATTCTTTCATTAATTTTAATAATTAAATCCCTGAATGACTACAAAACCAATATCAATATATCTTTGATTCTTGAATATTTTATTGAAGAAAATCTAATAGTAGTAAGTTGTTTTTTTTTTCTGCGCAATTTATGTTATTCCATAATATATTAATAGCGCCGTATTAGTTCTCTATTACTTTAAATTCATATTATTTTCTTATAATTAATTAAGTACATTCGGTAACAGTAATTTCAAATTAATAATAATTTGAAATTACTGTTACAGAATGCACTTAGTTGTAATTTATATGTGCCACTCCTCTATGCTTAAACTTCCGGTAATAAGTTTCAAATTGAATACATATTAATGTTCCAGTCTCAATAGCACCCGAATAAATAAAATTGTTTAAAAAAATACTGTATTTATGTTTGTAATTTTTAATTATATTTTTAATTGTAATATAAAATGGACCGTCCAATAGATCGGATCGGACAGAATTGTTATTTTCCGTAAAACAAACTCTATTCTATGAAAGTATAGTAATCCGAATAAAGATAGTAAATTAAACTCTACTCCATGATCTTATGGAAACCATGTCATACAGAATACCCATATCATGAATAGAAATTTGTTCTAAGAACACCAATGAATCAAAAAGCATGGATAAAAATAACCAAAAAGATAAAAAATCGTGTCCAAAACAAGAATAGCGCGATAAATTTTTATTTTATTTAATTTTACTTATTAAATTAATATGAATTACCCTTAAAGCAATAATCAATTAAAATATAAGTACCCGAGAGCAGATTTTTTTGTCAAACAAAATAGAACATCAAAGGATTTTTTCCTAAGTAAATATTACGATTTTTCTTTTAAATTATTAATATTTTTCTTAATAAATAATTTATCAAGTTAAAATAGTTGATAATTATTTTTTTTCTTTTAAACTTTTTGGCTAGAGTATATTCAGGATAATGTACTACATATAATTCAGAAATATAAAGCATAATTTATTAGATATTCGACAGTCTACATAATCTTCAGGGACATAATTTATAGTGGGCCACACGTTTTCTCCCTTCTCTTGGTTTTCCTCTTGACCTGCTTGCTTAGGAAGTGTCTTTAATGGAATGTATATCCCTGCTTCGGTTATACTTAACAATCCACCCTTTAAAGGATACAACCAGAATACCTATTGTTTTTCAAAGTATATAAGAAACCGGACGAAAGCAATTCAGAATACTTTTAAATAAAATTAAGAGAAAACAGAGATGACAATTTTTACTGAATCCTCACATATTTTAAGTCATGAAATACAAATAGTTAAATGGACTTTCAAAGTAAAACCTATAAATTATTCAGTTTAGTATATTACAACAGAAGTTTTAATAAATAAAACAAAACAGTCAAACAAAATTACAGAAAACCAACAGCATAGTAGCCAGCCAATTTGATAGTACACGTTAGCAATTGAAGACTATGTAACGAATTTTCGAAATTGATTTTTTCATAAGAACGAAGGTGTTACCAAGGGTTCTTGGTTAATCGCATGATTTTTCAGTGGGTTGGATGAAAATCTTTTTTATTTTTCAAAGCATTATATTAAACATTTTCATGTCTTCAATCACGCTAAACATTTACAGTCGACCGTATTGTGATGGGACAGTAATTCAGTTCTGGAGTCTAAAGCAGCCCTGGTTCGAATCCGGCCTTGGGGAATTAGTTGACTTTTATTTCCACGGAACCCACGGAATAAATTTCGATCTTCCCACACTCACTAGACTAGGTTGGTAACCTGCAAAATAACGCCTCCTGCCTGCTCTAGTACAAACACTAAAACATAAATCCAGACACACGGTATTAAGAATTTATTAATCTAAGGCAATTAATTATACTCCCTACTGTTCCTTATAAATATCAATGAATTGCTGCAAATGTATTAAACTATACATAATATTCAACGCACAGAAGAATTCTACAGAAGATTTTAGACAGTTTAAGGATGCATTATTTAAAGGAAACAATTGCATAACAGAAATATAACAGAGTCTAAATAAAATTAAATTCAGTGTTTATGAACAACCAAGAAAGAAACGATGACTTTACCAGCATCAAACATCAATAAAATCTAAATAGCTAATTTAACGAACATTTAAACATTTTAACATTTCATGTTTTAATTCTTTCATATTGAGATCGAAATTCAAGGAATCCTCTTAAATTTTAACGTAAACTTAAAACATTTTTTTTTAATGAAATAACATAGAGCAGATTAGTAAACATTTCTCCTTTTCTCAATCAAGCATGGTTTTTCGAATCAAATAAGCCATGAATAAACAAATAATTTTAAGAAATAATACAGAATATTAAAACGTTTTTAAAATTAATTGATCGAATACACAATTCCTTCTAATACAATAATGACTGTTCGATTTCCATACAAATATTATGAATTCAATATTACTAGTGTCGGCAAACACTGTAGAGTAAAAACGTTGTAATTAGGGATTGATCGTTCTATACCATCATGCGGATGTCAACTGATAAAGACGTTGTGTTCACTAAATCGTTAATTTGTAGTTGCTTGATAGTTAACGTGTTCGGAAAGGTGCGGTGATTATTTTACAATCTGGGTCTAATCAAATGGCAATAATGAAAACGAAATGCAGCCATTGCATTTAAATTATCAACGTGAAAAAAAAAAAGGAGAGAGCAATTCCAGCAGTAGATATTTTTTTTCTTATTTTTATCTTTAAAAACATTTGTTAGTTATTTAAAACCAACGTATGGCGCATGACAAAAACTTTTATAACAAGGTTTACATCAATACGTACTTTCTACAACTTTTATAATAATAAAAACATAATAGTTTTTAATTAAAAATATCAGAAAAATGTCATATTTCTACCTCAGTGAAAGGTAGAAACGTTTTCGCAATAAAATTATCTTCCAATGTTTTTAACTAGCTTTCAAGGAATAGTAAAGCTAATCTCTCCAGAAGCCCAATAAAGGTAAGTAGACGTCTATCCACCCCACTCTTATGCAATACACTATGCACCCTCTTATGGAACTATCTACTAGTTTCTAATGTTATACTCCGAGGGCAAAATAACGATTCAAAAACGAAAAGATAATACAAAATTTTAAAAAAAAGTGCTAAAAAGAAATAATTATGGTTTGGTTGGTAACAAACTTAAATAAGATCAACGAGAAAGAAAGGAAACGTTATATGAGCGGTGAAAGTAAATAACAAGGGTCAATCTATACCAAATGGCCCAACTTTTCTACTTTTTTTTTTTTTTGTTTTATCATTTGAAACAAACGAGTTCCTGATTTCCTTTCATCCTAAAACGGGAGATATTGCCATTACATTACAGCAGTACTTGACTATAGCTAATAATTCAAAACGATAAAACATCAAATGGAACCTACTAATAGTTCAAACTATAAAATACTAAATTAATATAAGGCTTTAACCAATAATTAATTTGTTTGCATTGATAGGAGAGAGTGAAATGATCCTAGTTGAGAAAATCATGAAGAACTGTCAAAACAGAAAATAAAGGCAAGCATGTAATACGAATTTATAATAATATTTTACCAAACAAGGTAAATCTTGCATTTAAGAATATTATTTATAAGAGAATAATCAGAGTGATCACGTACTTAGACACGATCTATAACAAGAAGTTTATATAAATTATTATAATAAGGAATATTTGTGCATACGGTGTTGAGATTTGTGCCTTCACTAGACCACCTAATGCTTTACAAAGCAAAATCCTAAATAGCATCATCAACGCTCCTTATTCTGTAAGAAACGAAATCTATTATGACAATAATGTCCCTAGCACCAATATACGGTATAGAGGACCTATCCTTTCATAGCAATTCCCAGGCCCACTACAGTACTCTAACCATGCTTCTCAATCCGTTCTTGCTAATTCTCCAAGGCATCGGGTGAGGGGGAGAGAGGGTATCCTAACCTTCGACTAGCATTAAACACTATTGTTTTACAAGTTTTAAATTATAGGTTCCCAGTACTTGGAAAAAATCTGACAGTGACATGATAACAAATTTATCAATAGTAACTATAATTAATTACTGCTTAGCCGGAGAATAAGATGCCTTGTCTTTGGCGCCACGTGATCAAGCTTTGGAGGGGGCTGGCTTGCCGAGGGGGGAAAGAACTGCTAGGTCGAGGTGAAACCACACCTACAAGACAGGGCTGCAAAACTGCACTACTTTCTACGGACCTTTTTACAGCCCCGCTCCATCTCCATGGAGAAATAATAACATATAATAATTAATTTTATTATAACTGGAGAAATAATTTAGCATCACCGTTCAAATTGAGTGGATTTTGGGTCTTATCTACTTTAGGACAGCATGTTACTTTTTAGTAACCTATGTTATCACTAAGGTTACTATACATTAATCACGATCAACTAACATATGATTAGAAAATATTGAAACATGTTAATAAAATATTTAGTTTAAGGTAATGTATAAACAAATTCTGAAATAAATCACAAAAAATACTTTAAATAGGTAAAAGTTCAGACATATCCCTCAATATTTGTTCAAAATGTGTTTATTCCTCTGCCGCCACAAAAATTCACTTAAGTATGAATCAATCAGTTCTCGTCTTGTGTTCTCGTCACATTCCATTTTGTTTCTTCTTTTGGATTTGGCCCAGAGAGACTCAATTGACTCGTTAATGGGTCAACACAAGTTTTTGAATGATTAACAGTCAAATGACCATATCTCATTGCTGGCAACCTGTCTTCTATCCCCGATAAGCTAAATAGCAATCGGATATTAAAGTTGTTCCTGGTCGCATAGTTGTTCACGTAGCATGATTTTCCAATCGGTGATTGTTGTTGCACTAATTTTCAATTACATAACGTAAAATTTTGTTGATGCATATTCCTGAGACCAAGAATATATAAATAAAAGGGCCTTATTCAGAGACAATCTTGCTCTCTCAAAGAAAGTATTCGAAGTAAGTATTCACTTTGAAGCTCGACAGGTTCGTTCGTGACATAACCAGTCTGTTTACTGTTATCATACTTCATTGCATGTCCTCCTTCGCACAGTTTTACCTCGAGAATAAAGCCTTTTTACTGTAGAAAAATGACAGCACCTTCTTTTTCTTTGCACAAGTTGAACAGTTCAATTAAATTCATAGTGTCAATTACTAATGTAAACAATAACACTAACCTATCCACACATATTCTCATATTCAATGACTGAAAAATAACCTAAGTGATAACATACGTTACTGAAAGTAACTGGATGTCCTAAAGTAGAAAAGACCCGAGATTTTTTAAAACATTATATTTAATTTTTCAAAACTTTCCTCACATTCTAGCCTCTAGCATTGAACTTGAAGGTTTCAAATAAAATAAAATCGATAAACAGTAAAATTATGATGACTCACAATTGGCTTACGTGAGCAAGTAATATATATTAATATATTAAAATAATTACTATTTACCTATTGTATTATAAAAGGTCTATCAAATTATAAAAGGAAAATAGATATTTTACCCTTTATTAGAGTGAAGGTTTTGACCGTAAAATACTTCAATATAATTATTTATGAATAATAAATACATATTGAGTTGCAAAATTTATATTTTAATTATGGAAATATAATTATGGAAACAAGGTTCGAAACTCAAGAATAAAAGCACGATTTATTGTTTTTAAGATAATATATTAACAAAAATGAATTTACCAATGTTGCAAAAATGAGAAGGGAAAGAAAATAGGAAAAATACAATTATTATTTTTAAGGAAAAAGGAGACATGAGAATAATGAGTTAGTTTGCAAAGCTTATTGGTTTTTATTAAGCCTACAAATTATTTATTTAATTGTAGAATTTTTTAAAAAAAAAATGTTTTCATTCATATTTCTTAATGAAGTGCATTAATAATACGCATCTGTAGAAACTATACACATTTATATATATATTGTTTTTGGACCAAATAACTTTCTATTTTATTTTTGAACAATTTTTTTTTTGTAATAGTTGATTTATTAAATATATCACAATTATTGTTGTGACAATCAAGGTTCCTAAACAAAATCCAAAGGTTTAAGGTTTAGGAAGTAAACAAAAAAAGCTCCTAAAAAATTATTATTTTTTAAAATAATAATAATAGCTAAAAGTGGATCAACTGCAATCTTTGTGAAGAGGAGGTTTGAAGTTAGCTATCTGTGCCCGAATAATAAAATTAATTAATGAAAAATAAATTTATTTTTATGTTTTGACAAAATTATGAAATTATCAATAAACATTAGTTAATTATTGATAATTCCACAATTTTGTCAATAGTGAAGCGTAAGTATCGTAAATGGCAATAAACCTCATCTTGGCAAAAAATGCAGTTTATCAATTTTACAACCAACCCGACGGTACATTTATAAAACAATAAATCTATTATTGCGATAGCTATAGTGAAATCAGTATGATTCGAACTATTTTTGTTATCACACCGCTATTATACAAAAACTATAAATAACTTCTGGGACTAAAATACTTTCTGAATTATTACTAAAGTATCAATTATTAAGTTCTAACAGCTGTAAATGGATATGGTATCAACTTAATTAAATATATCAAAATTATACTCGAGTAAGAATAAAAGCTGAATTGTTGGAAGTCGAACAGGAATTCAAACGAATTTGGCACTCTAAACATCTCATTTAACTCAAGACCACAACTCCTCTAACATCCACTTAGTATCTTGTAATTCGACCCCTTCTTTCAGACAAATTATTCTCCCACAGACTAAATTACGATATTCCTCCTATCCGATCGATGAAGGCAGCATGTAGAGAAGCAATCCGAGCAAGATTGCCGCACACAACTCAAACACTACTACTTCCATTGACGCAAATATTTAGAAGGCAACTTACGCAAACTGATATACCCGTGACCTTACATCACTTGCACAATACATGGTAGGGAAAAGCAATTCAAAATTCTGCAAAACCGCAATGAATCACATCACGTTTACGCTACGACAGGAAACCTGTCCTCGGGTACATCAGGATTATATACAAAATTCACAGCCTGTCACGGTCTACAATTTAATACCGCGTATAATTTAATACCAAAAATAAGTAACTAAAACCGGATATAAAGGATGTCTACTGCTAATGTTTGGGAAAAAAAAAGTTTTGCACTGCTAATATAAATGCTTGAATTAAATAATTCAAATAATCATAGTATACGGTTCTGTAGGCCAGAGACATACTGTCGAAAAGTAAGTCAAATTTTGCTGATTTTGATTTTATTTCGGTATCGGCATTATTCTGTAAGTTCTTTTTGCTCTCCTGTAAA
The DNA here is from genome assembly GCA_948150685.1 of Rhaphigaster nebulosa. Classification (NCBI taxonomy): domain Eukaryota; kingdom Metazoa; phylum Arthropoda; class Insecta; order Hemiptera; family Pentatomidae; genus Rhaphigaster; species Rhaphigaster nebulosa. Next base: position 25,847,473 of record OX411310.1, on the reverse strand, counting down.
ACTTTGAAAATGTTACTTATGACAGTTAAAGTCTTACGTACAGAATTAAGGTATCATAAAAAGAGACTGCATTAAAAAATAAAACAAATTTTTCCAAAAGTTTCTATTTTATTGTTTTCCAATTAAAGTATTAACATATAAGTTCAACACAAAAGAAAGTTCTGATAAAAAGTTCCATAAGAACGTAAAGTATTAAAAGTTTTTTTTTAAAAGTTGTATTAATATAAGTTCTTCCCAAAACTTTTTTTTTAATGTTCCGATAATAGAAGTTCCTACAACAACATTTTAAATATAAGTTCTCAAATGTAAGTTTTCAACATGCTTATGTGACAAAGCTCTAAGGGGATCTTCGAAAAGGAGGAGGGGAGAAAGCAATATATTTAAAACAAATTTAAAATCTTTTAATTATTATGAACATAATTCGATTAGCCACACACAAAAAAACTATAGGTACAAATTAAATTTGAAATAAAAGAACAAATAGAAAAAAATAATAACATTTTTATTTAGCATTACAATTTTAATTTCAACAGGAAAATTGCTTTTATTTTAATAAAATCGCCTATGGAAAGTTAATTTAAAGATATAACAGTTAAAGTTAAGAAAATCTGCTGATAGAATTCCATGAGTATTTATCACATATAAGTGGAAACTTCAATAATGAGAACTTTTACTATAACCCCCCAAAGGTTCTTTCCGAGAACTTTTATAATATACAACTTGTATATTAAAGTTCTGGACAAAACGTTCTTGGAATAGCTTTTGTTATAAAAGTTCTTACGATAAAGCTCGAGAAAGAACTTTTACTATAAATGTTCAGATCTAAATGTTCTCCTAAGAACTTATAATAAAAGATGTAAAGTATAAGCTTAACTAAGAACAAGAATCTTTTCAATTATCAATCTTTCAAGTGCACAGTTATTTTGAAGACCTGGTTTTGACTAGCAATGTTCTGCACAACCGCCACAAATTTATTTCATACATTAAAGTATATTTTCGATTTATTTGGTATAAAATGCATTATCGATATGATAAAGATAAAATATGCTGTTATGTTACTATAAAGAGGCTAATTGTTAAAGCTGATGAAGAGGTAGATAGCGCTGGCTAGAGGTGGTGGAGCAGGGGTGGACGTGGCCTTCGAGGCGAGGCAGGAGAGCCAACTATAATTACAGCTAAGGGCAACACTGCCCAAAGGGTGGCCCCTATTCCACTAATCCACCGTCTCTGTCCTCCGTTCCTCTTCTTCCATTTAAAGCCAACTAATAATAGCTTATATATGAAACATAATATCTTTGTTTTTAATACCAGGGCTTACAATAACTCAGTATAGCAAAAAAGTATCAAAAACTGACAACACCTGACCAAAAAACGCTCCCAATTATTACACTATTTATAATTTACAAATAATTATATATCCAAAAAAAGGCTTAAGGTATAATGGTTCCATAACACTTTATATTTTTCATAAATCTTCATGAATGGGCGTAGAAAATTTGTAGTAGACCTCTATTTTGAAACGAAATAGCGGAAGGTAATGCCGAGTTCCGAGGATCATCTGGGGTGATCTGTGACTTTAGAGCCAGATCTAAAAACGAATAGGTCGAGTAGTTCGGAAGAAAAGCCATGAAACAAATTTTGACGTGTGCGTTCTGTTAAAGCATGGTCCCCCCCAACACCACAACTTTATCCGTGAGGTTCTGGTACTCGTTAATCTTCTTTAAAGTAAGTAATACAACAAAAATGATGAAAATGCGGAAATGCCCCTTCCACGTTTACGGGCCCTTAGCAAACATAATACCGATCTGATTTTAAAAAACCGTAAGAGCAATTCTTTTTGACATAAACTAGTTGAGATAGCAACCCACATTCAGTATAACTTTGGACTTAGGAAAAGAATAGGACTAACAAGACAAAAAAAAAATAAATAAAACAAAGGACTTAGTTGCCAATCCTTTACTTTACTACCCAAATCTCCGCCTTTTAAAATTTTTTAATTGAAATTGTGCTCCCGACATCCCTAAGACAGAAAGAACTAACTCTGGGTCTTAAGGAATAATGAGTAACCACAAACTAGCCTTCCTTTAGGCGGCCAATGAAGTACATTCTTGTACAAATTAAAAAAATAAAATAAATCAATAAACAAATAAAATCTGGCCTGATAAGAGGCCTATTGATTTCTAACGGACATAAACGCCTCTTGTTGGTGTTAAAACATAGCATTAAGACATCTAGCCCACATCAGCAGTGGCTTCCCGGCAAACCTACTATCGTGGTCATTAGACTTCTTGGGAAAATAAGAAGCTATACTTCCACTATGTTTTTGTTCAACGTAACTATTCATATTTATTGCCCACGACTCTTTATTAACATCTGCATGAGCAATAATTTAAATGTTAGCCAATCATTTTGCTAGGGTAAAAAAATACATTTATACGTAAATGATCGGGTAACCGTGCGCATGCTCTCTCAAAATCAGAAAATGAGGTTATCTCAGCAAGCAATATCAAGAAATATTGTGACTAGCTTCACAGAATGGTAAAAATTTCTAATGAAGACGGTCTGGATAATTCAACCTTGGGAGATGTTCCCCAAAGTGGAAGTCTCATTCCCCGGGATATCATCTATGACAACCCTAAACCGTCAACCTCAAAGGACTACTTTTTCCTAATCTTTGCCCCCGTGATATAAATAAAAACTCAGTTTAAAAGAATGGTACCTCCTAATAATACTTCCCACTATGAGCACATTGTTACCCGATTATAGGACAACCGTGCGCAAATGCATATTTATAAATTTGTGATTATGTATTAATAACACCTGCAATGACTTTTTACCTAAGAAACTATACTAAATAAGGAAATGTTTGATAGGTTTAGTATTAGTTTTTATAGTATTAATATTTCAATGTTATTACATTTTTCCTTAGGTACGCACAGTTCTCCTACTTTTTCCTAATCTCCTGGATCTACATAATCAATCTCAACTCTCCTACTCTAGCTAGAATAGGTTAATAGCCCCATCCGAGTACATAATACTCCATAAACAACAAGAAAGGATTGAATTGTTAAAAATCACGCAATAAGACACTTATTATTTACATGGATACCAAGCATTGAAACTATGTGGTAAAATTTTGTGGACACTGTGAAAAGCAAGATCTCATTGTAAACTGGCAAGCAGTCGACCGCAAACACACAATGAACATAATTGTCCCATATTAAATGCATTAAGTATTTATAGATACTGTTGATTGGCGACTTGGATAGAGGGAGATATATGTATAAAAACGTGGCACAATGCCAGCAGCCAGTAGCTGAGTTGCAAGTATAATACTCAACAGAAAACCGAAATAAAAATGCCTTCCCTATGTAGATTATTAATTTTTTAAGCTTCTGGCGTTTTGTAAGAGGTCAGAATTAAAACCAGGCGTGTTTTACCACTAAATTGCTTAATAATCGGCAATAACCTAAAATAGCGGTAATAAACCACCAAAACGAAATGCACTTTTGGTATACTGTAAGTTAATTGGAACATATATCATAAATGCAATCCACCACTTTCTTTATAATTGTAGACTATGATTATACATATATATATATATATATATATATATATATATATATATATATCTATATATATATATATATATATATATATATACATATACAGTGGACAAACAAAATTTCGTACACTTAGTTATTCGGGTGAATATATGTTGAATAATTTACTGAACATAAATTAACTGATGAATATGATAAATAACAACAATATATTCACACACAAATTCGGCAATTACAAGAAAGTTTTGTAATTATTTTTCTTAAAGCTGTGGAAAATTATTTTATTATTTTAAATTAAAATAATTATTCATTTTAAATTTTCAATGTTCATCATATTTTTATTTTTACGGAGTTTCATTTCATATTTAATTTCGGAATTGTTTTGGTTAAATAGTAGATATTTCTTTGGTAAAGTTTAATTTTATTTCACAAAGAAGCTTTATATTCTGAACTTCTGTGTTATTTCATTGACTAGAAACAAATTTAATTTAATAAATTTCACTTTCAAAACACTTCTTTGTCGGGAAAACTTAATTCCATACAACACTTTTTGGCAAATCAGTAATTGTAACCCCTTCTGGGTGAGAAAAACATCCATAAGGGTGATCTAAAAAATAAAAATAAAACTTTTGGCTATTCGTCCGCCTGAAAGCCCCTTTCATTCAGTTAATCTAAACTAAACCAGACTTCAAAAACTTAAATTTCGTGCTTTCCTGCGAGGAATCGGACTACTGTCAATATGAACTGTTTTGTTGCTCTCGAGGTCTGCTATCACCTCGTTAAATATTTACCGTGATATATAGGCCTGTATAGACTGATAGGTTCATACAAAACGAAATTTGTCCTTAGTTCCCATTACAATTTCGAACAATAATTAAATTTAAAAAAAAAAAAAAACAGCAATTAATATGCCATATTGTTCTCATTCACAAGATCATCTCACTTCCTAACAGTCTTCCTTAATGAATAATTTCTCCAATTTTAGAGAATTTTTTAAAAGAGATTCTGGAAGCTGATGGGAAAGAAAAACGAAGTTAGAGGATGATAATATGAAGGCTAAGGGATGATCCCTAGGAGCAGACTGCTGAGCTAAATCATCCTAACAGCTCGCTTCCAATTAAGTGATAATTAAGAATACTATCTCACCCCTTCTGTAAAGCGGGGATTTTAAGGCTAACAGGCTTAACTAACTTATTGCCGTACTCGTACCTTACTCCAGTCATCTCCTCCTCCTTCACTCACCTGAAACAGAACGGCTCTATAAGTATGAGTGTTTCACTAAAAGAAACATGAGTGCTTACATAACTACGAATTACAATATACAAATACACTAAATAAAATAAATAAATTTAATATGAAGAAGGTAAATAATCACCCAAGGGTCTAATAATCGCCAAATTTGGAATAAGGTTTAAGGATAAGGTTGAAAATTGGATCGAAAGGTATTGTTAAAATTACCAAAAATATTACTAAAAACACAAACCTTTTCTTGGTATGAAAATTAAATGTTTTCGTACATTTCGAGGGAAGAGGGGGGATATACCCTGTAGAAATATAAGCATATGTTTATATATTCCGCTCATGTAAGTACGGACTCACTGTAGCGTTGTAAAGTAAAAGCAAGATGCACCGACAAAGCACAAACAATACGTTCTTTTCTTTTCCATGTACTGATAGTCTTCCTCGATGATATGCGAGAATGGCTGTACGGGTTTCGGAATGGCCATTCAATGTGTAAATTAAAAAAAAAAAAAAGTAAGCTGCATGGAGTCTGATAAACTGAGAGCTCAGAAGTTTTTTTTTTAATTCAAACAAATATCTAAAGCAAGAGACATAAAGGATTGCCATTTATTTAAATTGCAGTTTTCGGCCCAACTATGGAAGTGACTTTATAATTTTCTTTCAAAACAATAATATTGTTTAATGAGCTTTATTTTGAATATTGTCGTTATTCAATGTGCAACTGATTTTTTAAAGGTGTGTACTGACCGCTCCATATTTCCATGAGCGATAATGTATGTCGTTCGTTTGGAAGAAGAGTGCCACAATTAGAAAAAGTGCAATTTTACAGAAGCGTTTGCCTATTTATGTTTAAAAACTGCCGGACATTTTTTTAGTTAATACTACTTTTTACGTTTTCTAGGGAAAATGTACAAAATAATATTTTTATTATAAATAATGTTTTCAATTATTCATACAGAATTAAAATATCGATACTTTTTGGTGTCATCTAAGAATGACATAACAACAATATTATTACAACGTTAAAAATAATATATTATATCTTAATCAAGATTGTCTTTATAAAGTCACTCTCTAATTAGAGATTGAAGGAAGTGATTACGTTTGACTAATGAACTTATAATAGCTAAACGAACAATACTTATTTATTTCGGTAAATATTGAAACTAAAAATCTGATATATTTTCTCCAAGAAATATTCGTCAATAGAAGCTTTCAAAGCAAAAAAAATAATTTTTGATTTTTAGACGTTAACTCTAAACTAGCTAAAATCGTGATATTATCTTATCAAACCCGGTTATTACATGATACGTATTTTTATGACTAACAGGATTAAAAACAAAATGAAGATCACAAATAATTCCTGAATAATATTTTCTTAAAGTAATTTACCAGCCACATAACAGAGAGATTAACCAAAGAAACGACCAATTATGTTTTAATCATTAAAATATTGTTTTTATTCTTTTAATAGCAACATCTATAACTGGGAACGACTTAAGACATGGTTCGAAATAAATTTAAAATGCAGGAGATGATTCGATGAGAGAAAGATAAAGATTTGATAAAGAACTTGTTTACGCAAAAAAACAAGGGATTACTCAGAGGAATTATCTGATATGGCAAATTATTGTATGCTAGTATCTAAGACTCGGGCTAAAGACGAATCACTAAAGAAGCAATAAACATTAAACCAAAGGATAGACACGTCGAGGGCATTGGCGTACGCAGGGGAGATATATTCCCCTATTCCCCTTTAAATTTACGGAAAAAAATAAAGTTTAAATAAATAAATAATTCGTTATATATTTTATAATTTTTAACAATTTTTGATCAAATTTTCATACATATCCTTAAAACTTACTCTCAATTTGGCGATTATAGATATTTAGGTGATTACTTGCCTTCTTATTATTAATCTCTGCCGAAAAAAAAATTCTGCTTACACCCCCCTGGTCGAAGGGCAGATAACGAAGATTGTGTTAGGTATGATCTGAAAGGACATGGGTTTTGACGGAGTTCAGTAGGGGAAGGCGAACAACCGACATAAGGAAGAACTTTGTGGGCGGAACGTAGACTGGGAGGTTACGCTCATAGAGGGGAAAGCCTTCTATATAATTTCAGACAGTTATCCTGTCAAATATACCATCTTGAATTTTTTTTTTTTAACATTTTGATTTGTTTTACACTATTTCAATCTCGTGCACTATTTCATAAGTTGGCTGTTACTTAAATATCAAAAAGTAATTTATAGGCGCATACGCACCAAACTTTTCTTCCTTAAATTGTTTACTAATAGGCAACATCTGACAGTGCCAGTAGCAATCAACCTTTTGCGTTCTTTGTCTTATCATTATCATTATTGACCGAAAACGATTAAGAAATGGAACTTATTTTTTATATGTAGGTAAATATATTCAAATTTATACTATTCCAATAAATTATGCTAAGAAATTCGTACACAGAGAAAAAGAAAAGAAAACATTAACATACTAATATCATTACTTTGAATTATTCGGCATATTTCCACATATAAGTGCTCTATTTCCATGGCATCCAAAATTTTTACTGGATACATTGTATGTAAGAATAACCGCAGGGATAATTGCTACTAAGGATTTCCGACTCTCATATTTATTCCATTTCTGTCTCAGAGAATGCCATTTTCATTGATATTAATTATTTTTGAACAATATAAAGTGATTAAGTAGCATTTTTACTGGGCTATGAGAACCCTCACACGATCTGTAAATCTTATTATATTCTTTTTTAATATGCAACTTTATGCAGGTATAACACATACCAATTGTTAAAAAAAGTAGAACTCCTTCGAAAATCCCATTAAGTACATAATAAAAGAATACATTTCATGGGAAAATTCTACATAATCACTTGAAAGGCACTGAATTAAAAAGATGCTGGAATGGCACGTTGGAAGTTGGTGACTATGGAAAAGGAAGTGCAGGAAGTTTGGAGACAGTTCTTCCAGGAAAAAATTAGTATGGAAGGACGGCGACACCATAATCAACGAGATTGCAGAAGAAGAGTGATGAGCGTGGAAGGGGTTCACTTTGAAGATATGGATGATGCACAACCGAGGAAGATGAGGTAGAAATAGCGGTAGCCAAAATTTAGCTGGGAAAAGCTCCGAGACCTGACGGCATAGCCACAGAATTCATTAAATATGGTGGTAATGAAATGATTTAGAGCCTCTAAATGTTTTTCCAAAAGACTTGGAATCTCAAGCTGTTGCCGCAGGAAGGGGAGAACATCATAATCCCTATTCACAAAAAAGGTAGTCAAAGTGAACTTAAGGCCAATATGCCTCTCCTCAATCCTGTATAAGGTGTGCATAAGATTTTAGACCTCTAAGGCAGACCACGGACAACATTTCCTCCCTTCGGATTTCTATGGAAAAAATATGGAACCGCGGCAATGCAGTCTATCTGGCGTTTCTCGATCTGAGGACCGTTTTTAATTCAGTTCTGAGACAGGAGATATGGGATGCACTAATTAGAAGAAGGGTTATAGCAAACCTGCTGAATGCTATGGAATCCGTAATTCAAGACCAAAGATTCAATGGACTAACATCAAAACCTGTCAACTTTTATAACAGAGTAAAGCAGGGAGGTAAGCTTAGTTTTTTATGTCTCCTTATGGATGAGACATGAAAGGTGTATAAAAGAGAACCCCAAGAGCTGTAGTGGGGTATTGGAATTTAACACCAGTGCTTGCTCAGACTATAATCTACGCTGATGACAGTGCGAATTGCTGACTCCCCAGAACTATTGCAGTTAGGAGGATTGCACATAAATCCTATTAAAAGCAAGGTAAAAGGCATTAGAAGGGATAATGTGGAGGCTAGGATTTTATTATTTGGTGGTGAACTGGTGGACAATTATAAGAAAAATGGACCACGAGATTCTAAAAAGAGCGATGACGACCAATGGACTATATTATCAGATATCAAAAACAATCATATGCAAGCAAGAAGTAAGCAAACTTAGGCTATTGAAATTGATGTTCCTCCCAGTGCTCCTGTATGGATCGGAAAGCTGAACAAACCTCGATAAGCACGTAAGCAGGATCAAAGCACACAGTGTCACGAGCTGTGTTTAAAAAAAAAAAAAAAAAAGTATGTAAAAGGTAAGAATTAAGTTGAAATATTAATGCAAAAAACGAAGATAAAAACGGGTACTGTTTATAAATATTTAGTTTCCCAATTAGGATCTTGTTATTCCAACATTATTATTTCTCTTTTGACAGCTCGAAGTTCCAGTCTTGTGTGAATTGCTCAAATGATCAATTTGTCCAGAAGTGCGAAATGAGTAAGTTCTAGTGATATAAATCTCATAAGAATGTTTTGACGATTGTTCAACTTTGGGATTGATTTAAGAAAAATCTTTAAATCTCTTCTTTTTTTTCATAATTCAATCAAAATTACTTCGTTTCATTACTTTTATTTTCATATTTAGTTTATCTGATTCTGGATGCCCATTCACCGTGATTTTGTGCTTTTAGATTTAAAAATCAATTACCAGCTGCCTTTTTTTGGTCACCGTCCTTCTGCATTTCGCTTAATTTGGCCATAATGGACTTTGTTTCAAAGCTGGATAGTCAGAGAATCAAAATAAATTGAATAATTTAAAAAAAAAAAAAGTGGCTTGGACATTAAAAAGCACCAGTAAAATCATTTTTTTCAAGTCGTTCACATGAAAGTCGAAATTTCAGGAACAGTGGTCATTAAAACGTCCAACAATAACGAAAAAGTCTTCAAATAAAACATATGGAGCACTTATTCTTCTTTAAAAACCAATAGTCACTTTTTAAAATATTTGAAATGGTTCCTTAGAAAATGATATTTAATTAGCGGTGAAGCGGTAAAGACGTAAGAGCTTTCAGTCTTCTTCCTCATTAATAAGCATTCATAAATGCAATAAGTACCAGCTTGATCGACATAATTTAGTCTAATTACATTAACGGGCTTAAATTAGTGCAATAATTTAAGTCATAGTAACAATAATATCATCATCATCGTAATGACTCTACAACCCGGTTTCGAGTCCTGGCCTTCTCCAGCTGCTTCCGCCATTTGTCCCTGTCTTGTGCGGATCCCATCTGTTATCCCACTGTAAGCTAATATTTGATAATATAACAATAATATAATATATATAAATTTTTTTTTCCCATTCTTTATTCCGTTCTGAGGACTTATAAGACGGGTTCGTTGTAAGGTCTCGTAAACATATATGCAATTATAGTAATCATTCTTAATCCAGGCTCATACTTCCACCACATCCTAATTAAGCATAAATATAGCCAGCCGGAACAAGGGCTGAAACTGAGTAATCATTTTAGAAGAGGTTTGAATGTGAATTACGAATGAATAGGACATTCTAAGGGAAATAAATCTTGTTTGTCATTCCAAAGCCGCTCCCTAAAAAAATTGTGGCACTTTATTCAAGAAAATATCTGATGTGGACAACACATGACTTCCTTGTACGCCTATAAAAAAGCGGTTCAAAAAGTGATCCTGAATTTGGTTACTAGCTTCCGAAGATTACAGCATCTCAAAAACGACACTCGGCGTCCCGACATGCATCTATTGACACACACACACACAAATGGGGAGGAAAACCAGTATTTTACACTCAATTTTAACACTTTAAACAAGTAATAAAAATGTTTAGATTGGAAACCAAATTGCGTTTGTAACCATTATTACCGAAACATATGATTCATGGATTTAATTTAAATACAATTTTTGATATAAGCTTATTACGACCTTCAAGTAAAGTACCCTTTTCGGCTCACCAATTTTAACCAACATATAGTAAATACATTCATATCGATATAAAAGTCCTATTCGCCAAATTTGAGATATTTTACATTATATTTTAATATAATTTTTGACGAAAGTCTAATATGGCCTTCAAGTAAAGTAAAAGTAAAACCGCTTCCGGTTTTCCCATTTAGACCAAAATCTAGTATGTTATTTAGATCAATATATAATTTATAAATACTAAATTTGAAAAGTTTTTCATAGTATTTTAATATCATTTTTGATAAAATCAATTATGACTTTCAAGTAAAGTACCACTTCTGGTGATTAAGCAGTGACTAAAAAGGGAGGTTCACAACTAGATTTTACAACAATCCTAAATACAAAATTTCAACTTTCTACGGCTAATCGTTTTTGAGTTATGCGAGATACGTACGTACGTACGTACAGACGCCACGACGAAACTAGTCAAAATGGATTCAGAGATGGTCAAAATCGAAATTTCCGTTGATATCTGAAAACCGAAAATTTTCGCGATTACAATACTTTCTTTACTTCGTACAAGGAAGTAAAAACATAAAATTTTCATTCCGTGCTCAATATCTTGAAAACTATCAACCACGCGAAAAATATTATAATAATCTTTTTTAAAGGACATTAAACTCTTTATGTTATTTAGTTCTCCAGATAAAGCTATTAAAAAAAAATAGATTAAAAAAACAAACTAGAAATCACAATTTTGTTAATTTATTTTGGCAAATATCATAGAAACAGTTTTTTCTACGAAGATACGCATAATAAACTACTTTTAATACTAATTTAACTAGCTCTAATTATAGTAGTAATAGACATATATACGTCTATTGTTCCCGAGATAAAATCTTTAAAAAATAATTGTTTATTCCAGAAAAAAAGAGAAATTTATTTTTGCAAAAATCATGGAAACTGTTCTCTCAACGAAGAAAATGTAATATATAATTCTTTATAATACATTCAACTAGCTCTAATTTCAGTGGTAATTGACATCAGTACGCCTAATAGTTCCTGAGATATCTAACTTTTCACACAATGTGACTAAGTTAAAATCGCATGCAATGTTTTTGTTTTTTTTAAACTCACGTACTGATTTCAATTACCACTTAAATTACCAGTTAAATGCACCATATCCATAGCTTATCTTCGTAGAAAGAAGAGTTTCCATGACATTTGCCAAAATGGAAGAGACGGGAGAGAAAACAACAAGAAAGGACAAATTGAAATTATTACAATTAGTACGCCTCATCGAAGAAAAGGGGGACTCCCAGCGCTTCTCTCTCAATTGCGTCATTAGCATAATATTATGATCCGCAGGATTTTTTGCAAAAGAGTAAGACCTGGAAGAGGGTGCACTAAGCATTGTGTAGATAACCGGTAATAAAGATTGAATAAAGCGCCCTTTACGCGGTCAATATTACTGAAGATGGCGCTCAATACAGGCGCCAATATTATTGTAACAATATATCCCACAGACTGTCAAAATATTGACGAAATCCAATAGTGACCGTCAAAGGCGTGCCTGAAGAAGATAGCAGATCAATAAAAGCGAAATAAGGGTTGTGCAATACATACACAACTATACATCCCTCTACATCAATTACTGTTCTGTGAGGTTTGTTTGTTTCGAAAGTAGTGAGGATGTTAGAAGGAGCATTTATACAGAAAAATGTCTGAAATTTAAATGATTAGCAAAAAATTAAGAATACACTTGTTAAAGAATCACAAGGTGGTTAGCACTGGATCCAATTGCGCGATTTATCCTTTATAGCAAATAAGAGATAGTGGACCCAAGAAATGACAACTAAACCAATTTTCAACCTCATTGTCAAGTCACTCATTTTCTTCAATGTATCCTGTCAATAAATACTTTGACCAGATAAAGAAAAAAATCGGCCCAGAAATTTTGGAGAAAAGTCACGAACGGCGGACAAACATTTTTTTTTGTATTCGAGTTTTGTATAATGCGTATCTTGAAACGTAAAACCTCAAATATTGAGCGAAGAAGGTTAAAAAAAAAACTTTTTCTTGGCCGATTACAAAGGTTCATCATTGAAAATAATAAACCAATATCAAAAAGTTAACAACTAGAAATACAAATAGACAAAGGAGAAATATCGGTTTTAAAATCTGAACAAGTGGATAAACGTAACCGTTCGAATCTTAAGTATTGAATCATATAACATGTAAACATGTATAAAAATGACCTGGATTAATAAAATTTTAACAATTGTGTAGCTTTTTGAAACAGTTTTCCAATGCAGGAACAAAGTCAGATGTTCGTAAATAGATCATAAAGGTTAAGATCAGCATTGAATTTTGCGAAATCGCACTATAATTAACCTTCAGACTAAAATTACTTTAGGACTTAATTAACTATTAGGGATCTAACAATAATACTAACAGAACAACACACGGTTATTATAATAGTGATTAGCGTTAAAACATCACATCACTTGATGAATAAATTAGTTTTTTGTGAGTAAAATCTAATGGAATCACAAACCCATTGTAAAAAATTGTATTATATACAATCTAATAAAGTTTCTTTGTACCTTTCCAACAGGACACAGATCAAATTCAAACGAAGAGAGACAATCTTCACAAAAACACATCATGGTTAACCAAGTATCTGTAGCTTGATTAGTGCATTTGAATGAACCTCTCATCTTGAGTTTTCGGGTTGTTTACAGTTTTTTTTATCTTTTTTTCTGTACAAATCATTTTTTATTTCAAAAGAAACTATATACAACTAAACATCTAATTAAAAATAGTAACACAAAATATTCAACATATTGTTTAATTATACCAGTCAATATGATCTTTTATCAAAACTCACACATATCGATTAGAATTAGAACAGACTGTTTTTTAAAATCAAAGAGAAAAAAAAGAAATATTGAAAACAGCGCTTAGTAATTACAGACAATCTAATCCAATTTTGGTTTAAAATAAACAATACGAAGGTAACTGAAACAATACAATAATCTACTCATCATACGGTAGGTAGGTTACGATATAAATATTGGGAAGGGAAAACACAAAATAAATCGGCAGTATTCTCATTGAAAATTTTTTTTATCCAAAATATTTGCTAGACGTATGTTGTAAGCAAACAGAAGTGGAACAAGTGTTATTCCTAATGCAACATAAAAAGTTGATAAATGTATATATATGTATATAAAGATACATAAAATGAAAATGAGATACATTTTATACAATGTCCCATTGGATGTTTTATATTTTTGTAGGTACCTATACATAATGGCGACAATCTGAGGATTATTTTCAGTAAACGATAAAGATACGGTTGTATTGTATCTAATGCCTCGATAAGAAAATATGCCTTTTCTCAGGAGAAAACCTCATGTCAACCCTATTCCCCATACCAGTAACCTAACCTTCCCGAAATTAAATCACTTGCTGGTGGGATAAAACTTGGAATGGTTTTTGTTGGAGCTCAATAGTTGTAAGCTAGTTTATCTTTAAAGCGAGCGTAGCGAATGATAAATCGTAAAAAAGTGAAACGTAAAAATGGATAGGGATTGATAAATTACTTACCACTTCTATAAATTGTTTTATTGAAAACTACTTTCGAATGTTATACATTCATCCTCATAGTACGCATTGTTAGTTCAATGCGAGAAGAAACCAGTACAAACTTTTCTGTTTGATATAATCCATTTAAACCTTGAACTGAGGATGAATGTATAATATTCGAAACTAGTTTTCAATAAAACAAATTTATAGAAGTGGCAAATAATTTATCAACCCCTAATTAGATTGATCCTTCGATACCATCCTGCGGATGTTAACTGTAAAAATGGTGGTACTCACTCAGGTTTAAGTAGACTATTACAACAGAAAAGTTTGTATTGGTTTGTTCTTGTAAAAAATCGATCATCTCGTAGTTTATAGGCTACGGAAAATTTATCATCATAAATAGTTTAAACAAAACTTCTTTCTCCCACCTTTCCATCCATATCAACAAGTTAAACAGCAAAACTTACTCCACCTTTTGAAGATAAAGCAATTTTTTTTTATGGGCAATTTTACTGGATTATTGGTGTGTTTTTGACCTCCCAGCTTCAATTATTGATTCAGAAGGGCACAAAATGTTTTATTATATTCAATCTACAAGGAATGGAACATATATTTCGAAGTCATTTTTTGAAAAAGGCGTAAGTGGCATCTAGCAAACTTTACAGGAAACATATGAAACGTTGTTTTCCCAGATAATAAAATATTCTTTTTTAAATTTTGTTCTTTATTGTTTAGAGTAGGAGTTTATTCAGGTGGCAAAATTTTTATGATTAGAATATATTCTTAAGGCTTCTAGTGCTGGTCAAGGCCAGAGTGACAACTGAGAGCCGTCAGAATTTGGTGCTTACATCATCAATAGTAATTTTTAAACCATTACCAATTTTTAATTTGATATATCATGAGCGAGAATCGATAGAGGTGGTGCTTACTTTCCATAATAAATCGAAAACTAACTTTCGAATATTTGGCGCTAAGCCTTTTTCAATAAACGACGCTGATTTGATTTTCTGTGTTTTAGTTTTACTTTAATTTCTTTATCAACAAAAATTCACTCCGACGTATTTATGTAATACGTATATGTATTTTTTATCTAATCTATTTATATTTCCTGAATAGTATAACATACGTTAAATCATGATTGTGAGCATTTTTAAATTATATTTTTAAGAACGATGTTATTTTTTTAATGCAAAAATATCAAGTATGTAATGTAACATAAAATATTATATAAAATAAAAGCAAAGTCTTAATCAAAATTAAATTGAAATGTTCATTCAGAAAGTATAAATGATCTAATCAGTAAACAGTAATTAGATAAAACAATTTATGATTAGGGCTATACTTTCACCATTTCGGTCTATAAGAACGCATCATATTTCATTTTCTTCATGAGTTTTAAACCATAGGGATTAATTATAATTTAACTAATCATATTCATTATATTCAAAAAGGAGGATAATGGACATTTATATAGAATTTAAGCTATTCCTGCTTAAGATAGTATACTAGCACAGAAAACTGCGCTACATAAAAATATATTATAAAAGATAAGACTGAGTTCCGTTATGCGGGACATGGGAAAGCTTCTACAGTCCAACAACCAAGAGACAAAAGCACTCATCGAAACTTGAGATCTTACAAATGAAATATTGTAATTAGGTATATTAAATCTTTATCAAGTGACCTAAACTGGTTCGTTGATTGATATAGTCATAGGTGTGTGTGAGTGTATACACATTATCAAAATCTTTAATTTATCTCAATTAATTTTAATTTAGTACAATGTTCTCTCCCTTTCTTTTTATTAGTTAATCCGCTCAAATAAACTTAAAACCATTATTGAACGTTTAATTTTGGATTATTATTTTCAATAAGGAATCTTTGTAATCGACCAAAAATAAAATAAAATTAGGACACCTCAAAATCTGAGGTTTAACGTTTCAGAATACGCAGAATCCAAATATCGAATAAAAAAATCCGTCCATCCGCCATATACGGATTCTTTTTTTATATAGCAATTTATGTGTCATCTTAGCATGACAACTATCGATTTCGTATTCTTAATCATTTTTTTTTTAAAGGAATGTTGAATCAATTGACTATATTTTTATTTTTATCAGCGGGTAGGATATAATCACCAGACTCTAAATGTCGGAAGCGAGAGGTATCATGTTGTAAGCACATGTTTCACAACGTGACAAATCGGAATCAATATGAAGAAAAGTCTACAACTATAAATAAGCGAGGATAGTCCGTTAGGTTCGACCCTGACACGTGACTCCACTCATTCAGTAACTGTCCAAACTACCCAAACCTTGATAACAAACGGTAAAACTTGATGTCGAATTGAAAATTTATTTGTTGAATGGTATTACATACTTTAGAATGTATTCATAATTGTATTGATTGAAAATACGTAATGACATTGATCAATTTACTTTCTGAATTCAACTACTTAATGTTTATAAGATTTTTAAAATATTCCCTGTTTTAAACAACATATAATAAGTAAAATGGTAACGAAACGATTTTCAATTGTTTTAAAATCATCACTTCCAAGCAAACAAATGAGACTATTTTAGGAGAAATAGTGTTTTCAAAAGGAAATATTAAACGCAACTAGGAAAAAACGTCAACAATTTCTTTCCATTCTTCAAACGTGGTAAGGTGAAAACGATAGGACTCGAGTTACAAAACTATAAAAACGTGAGAGTTAACAAGGTGCAAAAAGCATACAATCTAGTAGCATTAATTATATACGACCTATTCACGTCATAAGATCCGGGTGCATAACCGAGCAATAAGCAAGCTTTAACCTTACCTAAAGTATTATGTTTATTGTAAAAATAATAAAGGTAATTAAAATGAGCACATTAAGCAAATTTGTGTTAAAATTTTGTTTTTCTCCTCAAGGTGTGTTTTTCTCTCCAATAGACAAACAGTACTTGCCAAACCTTTGGTCCGAAATTCAATAAACTTTTTTTTTCGACAAAAAATGTTTGCCGCTTTCTTGATGTGGCCGATATCCAAACCAACATCTCGTTTAAGGAAGAGGAAGTTGTCGCCATTTTTGTTCGTTCCCAAGTTCCGCTTCTGAACCGAACATTGTATATTTACTTTGTATAGTATATTTTCACAGTAGAAGTCTGTTTTATTTTGTTTACAAGATGAGTAACGATTTATACATATATTTTAATATTTAGAAATCTTAAAAAAATACAATAATGAATAGTAGACATCACCGGAAACCAAAAACTTGAGTGTTTTAACTAAAGATCGGATTTATATGCAGTAAAAAAGGTCAAAATATGACATGATATGAAGTAAAACCTGCAGTAATATGCAGTGAAACCAAAAGGAATATGCATGATAAATTTCTGAAAAAGAAAAAAAAAAAATCAACAAAAGGCTGTATTAATGTCTAAATTGCTATAAGAATTTTAATTTTAATTTACAATATAAATAAAATTGAAGAACACAGGTAAATTGAAAAAAAAATTGTATTCACAAAATTTTACATATAATTCGTTTGTAACTAACTAAATAATTCTTAAAAATTCAAATAATGGTAAAGGAAGTTTTATATATATATATATATATATATATATATATATATATATATATATATATACATATATATTTTTTTTTTCGATTGGAGAGATTATATTGGAAGATTATATAAAGGAATGCCAGATGCAACTAATGTAAAACAAAGTACTTCATTGAAAGGGTCTTTAATTTTGAACAGATTCGCCAAACCGTTCTGAGAACCCCCGTCTGAAAATTCCCTGGTCTTCACATGCAGCCCTACAGTAAACAATGAACTATTGTTACATTCCCATCTCAAATTATGGTATAAAATTCCAAGAATAGTTCATACACGTACCTGCCTGCCGCCTTAACGGATTTGTCAATTTGAAAATTTTCGATTTTTCACTCGGCACATTTTGATTGCACAAATTGCAAAAAATGTTTTTGCCACAAAAAAAAAAACATCTCCGTGTTTAATTCAAAGGGTTCCAACTGTTTAACATGGAACTAAATGATTCTCCTGCCTAGGAAATTTTGTTTTATGTGAAAAATTAAAACGAAATTAATTTAACGTAATATGCACAACGGAATCGACACACTTACTGGACCAGAATAGATTTTGATTTCCAAAGAAGGGCAAGAGAATGTTTTTCACTTTGTTAAAGAAAGTATCCGGATGTAAGGGCTCTAGAAAGCTTATCAAAATTACGATGCTAAATATTATTTTCACGATGCTAAATATTATTTTCTATACAAATACACATCATATTATACAATAAAATCTCCAATCGCAAAAAATAAAATGTATTTTACAATTATTTGATCTTTAATCATATTTGATCTTTTAGTTTTTGTTTGTTTTGAAATGCAATTAAATACTTTAAATACAGGTATATGTTCTGCGTAGTTGTGATCACGACACCAACTTGAATTTGTTGTTTATGAGCTTAATCTTTACTATGATTAATATTTTTATAGTAATCTAGAGTCTTTTAAAGATATTCAATCATTTTGGTTGAAAAACGTATCAGAAAACTGCACATGCATATGCATTTGTATACAAATCCAAAGTAATAACTAAATACCGGATTTATATGCAGCAAAAAAGGTTAAAATATGCCATATAATATGCAGTAAAAAGTTCTCAAATATGCAGTCAAATCAAAAACAAAATATACAGTGAAACGTGAAGAAATATGAAGGAAAATATGCACGATAAATGTCAGAAACGTGCAAAAAATCAACAAAAGGGTTTAATTATTGGTTAGATTATTTTGTTTAACAATTATAATTATAATTTATATTATAAATATGAAAAAACATAGGTAAATTAAAAAACAAATTTTTAAGCAGAATTGTTTTATAACTAAATATTTCTTAAAAATTGAAATACTTTACAATACATTTTGTAACTTTCTTCCTTTTTCGCAAATAGAGATTTTAAAATACTAAATAAGAGAATACCCGATGCTACCAATGCAAAATAAAGTATGTATTTCATTGAAAAGTCTAGATTTGAACAAGTTAGGCAAAGAGTGCTGAGGTCTAGGAAAATTCCACGAAGCCTTCACTTGCAATCGTACAATAAACTATTGTTATATTCCGAACTCAAATTAGAGTATAAAATGCCAAGAATAGTTCATACAAGTACCTGTCTTTACGTGCTGGTCGATTTGAAAATTTCTTTTAGATGGCACATTTTTATTGCACAAATTGCAAAAAACTGTTTCTTCCAGGAAAGAAAACTTCACCCTGTTGAATTCAAAGGGTTCCAACTGTTTAACATGGAACTAAATGATGCCACTGCTTTGGTTTGCATTTTGGTTTAAGTAAGAAAATTAAAACGTAGTTAATTTAAACTAATTCGCACAACGGAAGAAATACACTGATTGACAGAATAGGATATATATATCTTAAACTACAGGTACACACACGTGTCTGTGAGCTTTTACTATGATTACGATTTTAGATTATTTTTATTCATCGTAGATTGAGTTCATCTATCTTATAATTGGAACATTCAATAATATTTAAAAAAACAAACCATTTATCCCGCATTGAACGTGTATCACAAAATATTTTAATTGTTTTTTTTCTATTTCCATTGGAAGAACAATTATTAAAAAATTGGCCAAATATGCATAAATATGCAACAACCCATCAAATATGAAAAAATATGCACAATAAAATTTAATATATCTACGCCAAACGTATTGATTCGTAAAGATATTCGATCATTTTGGTTGAAGTGTATCGGGAAAAATATGCATTTGCATACAAATCCGGTCTTTAGTAATAACCAAACGATCTTCAACACTGATTGCTTGGCGAAAATTAGTGTGTATTTTGTTTATGTATTGCTGAGCCTATTTGTTATCCATATCGTAGATGTTATCATCTTATCAACAATTCAAAATCCGGCCGTCAAATCATCACCCCTGTACTCACAACGTCGTAAAAACAACCGTCTTTGCCAACACCAACAAGAGCGAAGTTCTCCATAACGAGATGAGCTGCTACAATGGCGGCCCAGGCTAAGGTGATTCAAATCACTCACTTGAAAATACTGCTTTGACTACTGTTTCATGCCGAACCCCAATTTTTTGTAGCAAAAATTTCGGAATTAATTTATAAAACAAATGTTTGGGCAAATACGAAATGTTCCTTAATATTTTACTTTAACAAAAAAGTAAGATAAACATGTTTGTCTAGTGGGAATACACCTTTACACGGAAACCATTGGAAATGACAGTATAAAAATGTGATCTTTATAATTTTTAAAAGATAAATAATAACGTAAATTTTGTATTTCTTCGTTTGTTGTGTATCAGCTACTTATATGAACAAGCAGAAACTTAATGAGTAACTTACCGATAAGAAGATAGTACAACAATATATTAAACACTGATATTAACCATTACCTGTTAATAGTTTGAGCCACGATATATCAAAAGAAATTCTAATGAAATATAAGAATATATATATGACTAATCAACTTGTGTTTCAAATTGTAATAAAAAATTTGCAATAATGTATTGCCTCAGCTTGATCTTCTTAAACCTTGAGAAGAATAGGATCAAATCAATTTGATCCTATTCGTAAATAAAGCAATATTATAAATAGAAATAGGAAGGATAAATTATCCTTAAAATATCTAGGAACTAACTTAGATAAGTAAGATCAGGTGGTCGGCAAAGTTGAATAGAGAATAAATGCCACTTTGGCGATGTTTAATCGCTCAATATAGGCTTCCGGAGGAAGAGAGAATTGTCCAAAGACAAAGATTTGTGTATAAAAATATGACTAGAATAGGTCAAATCGCCCTTAACTCCCGAGTTGGAGTACATAAGAGCGTAAAACCCAATAAACAAAGATAAAGCATAACTTTCAATTATTACTGATGATAATACAATTTTAGAATACATAAAAATTTCTCATAATTATAATACCCCTTAAATAACCCGAAACGAATTTGCCTATAAGTTCATTTCTAAATAGCTCTATGCCATTGAAAAGAAGATCTGGCAAATATGAATAAGATTAAAAATATTTTTTAATGATAGATATATTCAGATTTCGACCAAAACAAATTAGCTAAAACGAAAAAATATCAAAAAAACTAGGATTATAATTCCTCATCCTTTTTCTGTTGTATTTTTTTTTGAAATCTTAACGAAATATGTAATCCTATCGCTATTAAGGTAATCTTATCCAAAACAGAACTTTGGTGTATGCATCCTTCAAACGAAATTTATTAAAGAAAAAGCTTTCTTAATAAAACATCAGTTATCAACAGAACTAAAAAGGACAGGTTCAATCTCCTTCTTATTCTTCAATCTCCTTTCCTAGCTCCAAGATATTTTTTAATCTTGAGCCCAAAATATATGAAGCGAAGAGGTAAAAACAACAATCAATTAATTTTAGAATTTCGAAATACATTGATACTGTTATATAACTTTATAATGATTGTGCAACTTAAAAGAATATCCCGTACCATTGTGGGAGAATAAACAAAGTTAATTATGACAGAAAATGCAGGTATATTTAAACTAAGTCTTGAATAGCCCAGGCCAGTAGGGTGATATATTTAGAACCTTCATCTAAGAGGAGCTACAAGCCCCGACATATTCAATTTTTTAATTATCTCTGACATATAATTCAGATAAGCTTCTAATATATAATCAATAATAATAATAATATTATAATTAAATGCAATACGTCATTAATATAATGTTAGCTTGGAGGTAAAAGTGATCAACTGAAATGTTTGATAAGATGAGGTATACTGCTTTCTACCGGTGACTGAACCAAATTTGCGATGCATTAGAGACAAAATTGCGAAATTATTAGTTAATTATTGATAAGTTCACAAGTTTTTCCAATTCATTTTTGTATAAAAATGCTCAAAATTTAACAAAGATACCACAACAAAATCTTCAAATCTCAACATTTTAAAACAAATTCCAACGGGGTATCGTATAATGATAAGAAAACTTAAATAAATAAACCTTTTGTATTTTGTTTTATTGTAAATGTATTCTGTCCTCGCGAAAGGACCTGAAATCTTGAATTCAGTTATGAATTATAATTATAAATTCAAGAACGAACCTCATCAAATCATCACAAAGGACATTAGTTTTCATTCTTCCATTTATTTAATAATTCATCATGTAAATGTTTTATAAAAATTATATTTTGAGTCAATAATATTAGTAAACGTAAATTAATAATAATCGGATGTAGTGGAACTCAGTATTTGTTGGAAAAACCATTATCTTCCGAAAGAACAAGCATATCAATAAAGATGGTCGGGACCATCATTATTCAATTTTGCCTACTCAACGTTTCAGCTTCATTCATTGTAAGATAAATATAAAAAAGAAGTGTCAACATAAAATATATAAGGGATTTGCTATTCAAATTGACCAACTGGCTATTAAAAAATTAATAATACACACAATGAGACATAGGTTTGTGTCAGGAATGAAATACCTGTGTGCCTCTTGATCACTTACTTAGTAATGCCTGGATACTTTAATATATTATTTTTGATCTACTTTATTAAAATATAAAAAACAAATAAAATAGCCGATTTATTTTATCATTCATAATGTTTTATCGAGGAATTTATAAATAAATAACTACAAACACATATTCATGGTCAGCTTAAACTTAAGGGTAAACAATATCTGAGACAAAAACACCTATTCAAAGGTGATTTCTATGATAAAATCATACAAATATATAAAGATATATATATGTATACAAATATATACCTTAAGGTACGATAAGGAACCTTTGATGGACTTACATTTCTATGGTTCACAAGAAATAAATTGGCAAGTCGAAAAAATGGTCCACCTGAGTTGTGTGTATGTGATCACTAGGGTTAGGATTTTTATGTGGTAGAAAATCCAAAACATGTTAATAAATATGTAGTTATTATTTCAGAAATAATTAAAAATAAATGTAAAAAAATATTTATTGAAAATATATTATAAATGCACCTACAAATATATTAAATAGATTAAAAAAACGCATTAGGAACAAGGAAAATTAAACTAAACAAAAACTTCAAACTAGTCAGGTACTGTAGTTAAATTAGATGCATAGTTAGATTTTCGAAGAGAAATTTCCGCTGGTTATCCCTTAGAATTGCTTTGTACCGGCTAGACGATCCGACTTCACGAAAGAGAATTATAAGTGACCAAACCCAAACAAGAAAATATAAATGAGAGAAGCAAAGTTTTAAACTTGGAGAAGTGATACTGAATAATGTAGGGGTTAGCCTAACATTTCAAGAGAATAAAGACTTAGAGACATTTGAACCGAAACTGAATGTGGAACACAAGTAGTCAAGCACAAAAACAAATAACAATATCAGATACCATTAGACGGCGGTTTAGTTTACTACAGCCACTATAGAGAGCAATACGAAAGCATCACACCACTTGTCCACTTTCAACTAGTTTGTTTTGGTTCATTGGTTGTCAAACACGTCGTCCTAGCAGACACTTTTGTTTGTTTATTTAATTTGTTTCAGAAAATATAAGTTTTCGATTTTTAAATTACAATATCGATATATTTCTTTTAAAATATCGATATTCGTCAAACATCCCCAGCGGAGGAGGTTCGTCGGCATGGAGATTCACTCACGATTGTCGGAAGTGGAATAAGAACACAACATTCCTAAAATCATTGATTGGCTAACCTCTCCACCTTCGCTACTTCATCCAATTGATACAAAAATTAATTTTTAACTCACAAATCTTCAGATTATTTATAAAAATAAGTAATTTAAGGCCAAATATGTAAAAAATGGCAATTTAGAGTGCAGAACTTTTGGGAGATGATCAAAATATGTATACATAACAGGTGGGCCATTTCTCGACTAACTAACTTATTTCCTGTGAACGAAGTATTCAATAGAGATAAATAAAAAAATCGATTATGCAGAATTAGTTAGTACACACGCACACACAGATAAATTAAAACTGGGTTAAGGCGAGGTTCTTATTTAATTAATCGTAGGCCCTTCACTGAAGATCTTCAAATCAATTCAGATGAAACCATATTAATCTTAAATTGTAGTCATGGACATAGGCCAATTGTTTTCGGTCATGTGTGATAAGTAAACGTAATGGGAGGGTTCTGAATGGTCTACACTTTAGTCGATGGTATACAAACAAATAACTTCTCTTTAATGTTGCTGGGGAAAGCTAATATTTTTTATTTATATATACTGTCATGTTTAAGATACGTCAGATATCGATTACTTTGAGGCACTTTCATGGCATAAATGAATTCCCCTAACCTCACCATTCAAAAAGCATAGTAAATCAAAAGAATATGAAAAATCTATCGATGGAAAGATCGCATTTAAGGTTGGCTATACAAATATCCCTATCAACAATTCTTCACTACCTATTCCTTTATTCCAGTAGCTCCACGCATTACATGAATATGAGACTGAATTCCTGATCGAAATGAGTTTTGTTTTGCAACAAGTTAACATAAAAACCCTATTAGTTTCGTATGGAGTGCAAATAAGGGGCATGCTATCTCTATTGCTTGGCCTGCAATAGGCTGTTGATGTGAGATTTGCTCTCATAATTAACCTCCAATTATGTGATTTTGAGTTTTGCAGACCCGATGATGCTTAAATTAGAAAAATGTTACAAACTCTAAGGCTTTGCTAAGATTTTAACAATAATAATCATAAGCAAGAACAGATTTACATAGTAATAAAAGATACAGGACAGTGATCTTGACTTTCATAAAACTAATGTAATTTTAAAAATAATTTTTTCATGAAGTTTTCTTTCAACTTCATTAAAAATTTATATGTAAATTCATGAAATTTACTCCTAACATAAAATCAAAAAAATCGAAATTTGTAATTCTTCCATTAAAATAAGTTGCCCTTGAAACCGAACGTGGTGTGACGATGATAAAGGGTTGCCAGAGTTAATTTTATTCCTATAATTATGATTATGATAATATATATATATATATATATATATATATATATATTATCATAATCATAATTATAGGAATGTCGAACTGATAGTTGGCATAGTTATCGTGAGGATGCTGAATGAACCCAATTCCAGAGCTAATAAGTTATTGCGGGGTTCCACTTGATTAGTTAGGAGAGTTGGGCGGGTACTGGTACTGGTACTGGTGGGGGAAACGAACCCGGCAAGTGGACCCATAAAATACCTCCCAAATGGAGGGGGGTTCGCGGACCCTTCTCCGGAATAATTTAAAAATGTTGAGGCAAAATGGCAGGATTAATTAGCTTAATGAAGAGTATTCAATTTACTCTGAAAACCCATGTATTAAGCTTACAATTTAGGATTTTATTTGAATTTTTTATGATTTCATTTGTCATTTTTGTTTCAAAAAAATATTTGTATAATTCAAATTTAATTATGGTATATCGCAGGGTCCCGCGATCGGACAGTTAGGTGTTGTCATTTATTTTAATTTACAATGGCGAAGGACCCTGGGCGATCGCTCCCCTCGCCCCCACATCCTTGGATCCGCTACATATCCTAGAAAGGATATTCCGAGACCAAAGTAGCCGATTTCAACGCACCTAATTACGTAGTTGTGAATAAAAAGCATACAAGGGATACCTTTTGTAATTTCATAGGAAGGGATAAATATTGGCTTTAATTTGTATCCACTTAAAGTTTCATGTCAGAATACTTGGGATGGGTAAGTGGCGTGTTTAAACCAGTTCAATGACTTCATGAACTCGCTAAATTTGAGACAAGTTTGGGAACGTGAATATGACATTATAAAGAAATGTCTTCCGCAAATATCTATTTAATGTTTTAGTGAAGAATAAGATACCACAAAGATTTTTCAATGAATCAACAATAGATTGTATCACAGAGTGCTAATTTAAAGAAAGTCGATTGCACATTCGTTCCTTGACGTAAATCAATTAAAGCTATCAGTTGCTAGTACAAATACAGACGAGGTAATTGAAAAAGTAGGAACGATTTCATTGGAGATTCGTTCCTTCCAAAGAAGAAAATGCATCGTGGAGGATGGAATGATGCAGCGTGCTCCTAGAGACGACAGGCAGTAGTAGAAAGGTCGAGACGGGCGGGTAGAGTTGGCAACAGCGCAGCGCAGCCCCATCATCAGGCCACCATTTACCTATGCTCTCCACCATGTCCCATCTTTATATAAAAGGATCATACAATTATTTCATTAATAAAGATCACATTAATCAAAGAAGATTGACTGTTTCGAATCGTTCAACTCCTAACTGCAATACAAACGCCGATGTTCAAGTGATACAGATTTAAGTAACCCAGACCGACTTTAATTTTAATCAAGTTTCGCTGTTTTGAATCCCCTTCACATTGAATTGTGACATGGACATCCTTAGTTATGATAGGGAAGATAAACCGTATAGGTTTGCAATACGGAATTCCTCGCAACCACGGATTAATTATTTTAGTAGACTTTTAATTCTACATTCAAAAAGCTTCTCAATTATCTTCACGGGGTATGAGCCCTATATTCTATGGACCCGAAAGGTGCCACTACTGTTACAAATATGAGACGCTCCAGGATCAAAGAGAAGAGGAGAGCCTTCAATAGTCAAGGAATTTAAAAACACAGGATAAAATTAAACAGAATTGGTAAAATTTATGATTCATGTAAAGGTGCCCTGTTGGGAACGGCGGTTATTTAACAGTTAATACAGATAACTTACTATCTTATCTGCAGATACTGAACCTGTGTCGGTCGTTTAGGTTCCCCACGAATATATTTTTTCCGATAAAAAAAATCATGTGAACTTAGTTCGTTTAATCTTTAACGGCAGATTTTCAGAAATCGGTACATTTCTGCAAACCGAAACGACGTCCTTGAGCTCCAGGGAAAACGAATAATAGATAGATAGCACTGTCGTTATGGTGATTGAGTTATAACTATAGATGATAGAAGAATAAACACTATTGTCTTGCATGAGAAAGTTCAAGATTACTATGCGAAGAACCTTATTACCTTAGCATTGTCCTCACAGATTTTTCATCGGAATAATTGAAATCAATCTTTGATGGCAGAAGTATATCTCTCGGTTATATAGGGCTTTGGAGTTATGCTAGTTAGGCCTATTAGACTGTGCGGATTAAAACATCGATGCGCTATGGTTTCTACCATCTTCTCTTCCAACATGGATCGATTCAGATGACAAATAATTTGGGTTTCAAAAAGAAGAAGCGATTTCTTTACTAGGTGTATGTTGCTGGGACAGAGTTTTAATAATTAATGAAATGAACATACATCTTAAAGAAAATTAAGAAGAAATCTTGCTAATAAAAATAGGATAGAGACTCGCGCATAGATGAATGAAATAATATATGTTGAAAAGAGGAGTGAGTATGGATCAAAAAAGACTCCATTTGTATTTTTGATGCTTCTTACTTAAGTTGTTATACATATCAGTTCTTTTTGCTTTTGTTATTCCTACAAAGGGTATACCTTCCTTTCTAATATTTCATCTCCACCTTCTAGGGCACTTGCCTGAAGGTATACTTTACTAAGGAAGTACCCCGGAAGATGAGGATGAAAGATGTAACTCTATCGAGAAAAAAAAACACAAATTAAAAAAAAAAAAATAACTTGCAGTTGGTACAATTGAACTCTTGGCAAAACAAAAACATTCAATTCTTGCGGAAACATCATTCGAGATACTAACTAAATAAATATACATTATCTACCTATATATAGATTTCATTAATTATGATGGCTAATTAATAAAGCTTAATTGATCAGTGATTTGAAAAACCCATAAGACATCGAGACCAATTTTTTGGAAAACATAAGTCCAGACCAAAGCATAATGGTTCAAGGTTGCTCAAAACGCCTGATAATTAAAATACTATTTAATCTAAACTTATTATACTAACTATTTAATAAGACATTAAGATTCATTACGGTGCTTAAATTTAAATTTGCTTGATTTATGGAGTTTCTCAAATCAATCAACTCTACAGAACAATAATCACCAATAAGTATATATAAAAATGTTGTTCATAAAACAGGGTGAAAAAAATAGGATGAAAAAAATTCAAGCATAATTCAAGTATTTCAAGGCTGTGAACTGTAGAATTCAAGGTGCTTTTTGTCCAATTTATTGGATTAAATTTAAAACAAAATCGGAACCATAAAATTTTGTATTTGATAAGCTTATCATCAAATGTACAATTCGGATTTGAACACTGAGTGCTCAGCGCACCGCCCAAAAATATAAACTAGAAAATAATTCAAGTATATCAATGTACAAAAATAATTTCAAGTGTAAATAAATAAAATTCATGTATTGAAATACAATTGTCATGAAATTTATTTCAATACATAAATTTTATTTATTTACACTTGAAATTGTTTTTGTACTTTGTTATACTTGAAATTGATTGAATTATATACATATATACATATATGAATTATATATATATATATATACATATCATAATTATAGTTCATTTAGCGATAGGTAGAGCGACCCGGTAAGGTGAGAAAGAATAAAGTTAGTGAAAGGGGGTCTTTTCAAGCTTTCATAGATTAGAGATGATTAGTGAGGAACAACTACGTCAACCCTCTTCTCAATATTTTGTGCACTTCCTGCAAGGCACTAATGGAAATACATAATTATTAGACTAAAAATAATTAAATTAAATAATTAAAATTATAATTAAATAATAATGTAATAATTAGACTAAAAATTCCTGATGACATGCTTTTTTTC
This sequence comes from Rhaphigaster nebulosa, assembly GCA_948150685.1. Lineage (NCBI taxonomy): Eukaryota > Metazoa > Arthropoda > Insecta > Hemiptera > Pentatomidae > Rhaphigaster > Rhaphigaster nebulosa. The sequence continues at coordinate 25,818,504 of OX411310.1, read as the reverse complement.
AAACATAATTCCAACATTACATAATTGAATAGTTCTCAGTTTGTAGTTTTATTATATTGTTTGTTTTTTTCGTAAAGTTTCTAAATAAGTTAACAAGCTACAACCTACAGAACATCTTATTTTGCTTTTCAATATTCATTAATAAATTATTTATGCCCAAAACATGATATATGTTATTCGAATTCAGTGCAGTTCGATTTTTATTAACCCATTAAAACCTGTGATATGAAAATTCATACTGAAAAATAATTATTGTTTACATCCTGAGCTATTATTCAAGCCTTTACCGTAATTCGTCCGCTTTCGAAGCATAAAGAAGTTAAAATTGCTGGAAATTGGTTAAATTGAAAAATGACGCTCAAAGGCTGTCCTTCTGACAAAAAGTAAGTATATATTGTTTTTTTGTGGTATATTCATTAACAAATATTCAAATTTATTAGTCCAGTAGTAAAATAAAATTATGGTCCTCCAATAATTCCATTGAAATTCTATTTTTTTTTTTTCCAAAGCAGGTCAATTTACAGAGTATGAATTTGCATACACTAAACTTAAACTATTAGTTAATCATTTTCATATTGGAATATTTTCAAAATAATTTTTTTCTCCCCTTTGTTTATTACTAGCCAATTTATATATAAATATATATTAACTACCTTGACTTCAATCCGGAGCCTATGAAAATTCATACTCTAACAGAATATATCTAAAAAGTTTGCTTAAAAAAAAAAAAATTAAATTAAATTGTTATTAGACGGCTTATGTTCGAATATGTTCTTTAGAAAAGAATTTTAATATGAGATGAAGAGATCATATGGCAGGCTTTAATGGATTAATAGCAATTCATACATTAAACTTATGTATTGAAATTTCGTTTAACTTCACGATACTGAACAGAACATTTTTCAAGGCATAATCACAGCAAATTATCCGGCGAATCGAGTCAGTGTCTCTTGTATGGTTAGGCATAAACATTTTTTTTTAACCAAAATATTTTCTCCAAACATAAGAATAACGTAACTTTCGAATTACCGTTATTTCTGTATATATCCTCCGAGCACATCGTAAATGGTAACTGATTAGATTACTGAATATGCTTACAAGTTACAACTACTACTCTATCAATCCTTCCTACCAGGAAAACCTTGCAACGACGGCGTTCGAAGGCAGAACGAATCTCTGTTCCTCTCAACAGCGAGGAAGAAAAGAATCCTAGAATAAGGCGGCGATGGACGAGGAAAAAAAGTGAGAAAACTTGGCGAGGAGATTTGGAGTATATTGCAGCCGGACAAGATGTTTACCACGGTGAATACCGCAGACGGCTCCCATATTGATCTAGTTTCGGATTCAGGAGGCCACGTGAGCCACACCCCTCACTATTGTCCAACCGATGGTTACGTCCGTTGAGCCTCTACGCTATAAACAATCGCTATATATAAAGCAGGGACAGTCCAATTGGCCGGGTGAGGTCTTAAGTTTATTCCTAGAGTCTTTCCGCCCGCCAGTATCATCCTGATGAAAAGCGTACTCAAAACAGAATTGGACCAAGTAAAAGAACGCAATTAAATATAAACTCCATTCGGGCACAAGAAATAGAATCATTCCAACATGCTATATTGCAGAAGTTGGAATGAAACAGTTTAATGCTAAAATTAGAAGATGAATTTTTTAATAACTGTATGCATCATAAAAGTTGTCTTTGTTCTTCTTTTCTTTTCCTTTTTTTATGTTTTATTTAACTCTTGTCCTTTATCCAGAGAAGCCTTATTATAAAATAGCAATAATGAGAACTTTAACGCTTAAACTTAAATTATTAAAGTTTTTACATTTTTTACTCTAACAATACGTCAATTCAGCAACTTTAATAATAGGTAGAAAATGGTGAAATCAATATTTTAAGATACTGAAGACGGATAAAATATTTCAAGTACAAAAGGATATTTAAATTAAAAATTATTTTTCGAAGTAACAATTCAAAGGAATGAGAATATATGATGAAATGCAATGAAAATCAAAAACAGCTAAGTTTGCAGATATGCCACTTTGGCATAAAAAATAAAATAATTAAAATATTAATTATAAATAATTAATAAAAAATAACAATAAAAAAAATAAAAGAAGTTCAGTTATAATTTTTTTTAGTTTCTTAAAAAAGTTTTTCTAAAATACTTTTATGTATTTTTGTTTTTAACTGCTAAAGAAAGCAAAGCGAAGATACCGCGACTCATCTTTAGAGGTGTTCACGTCACCTCCTTACCACAAGAAAAGTTGCAGTGACTTCTGCGATCTTCTTTTTTTCTGCAGTTGTATCTCTGAAAATGGCAAAACGTTTATTGTAGGAAGCAACACTCTCAAATGTTGTACAAACCGAATTTCAACAGAGCACAAGTGATATCGTCACAACATATCGCATGGAGAAATAAAATGTCTCTCACAATATCTTTATATTTGAAAGGAAAAGGAAGAAGCCGAAAAAGAGCTCACCCATGAATACTAATTCCAACAGAATGTGATATTTTACTAGAACCGTCCAGTTTTACTAAAACTGTTATTTCAATATTTCTTGGTATCTGTAGAGCGTAATTACAAATATTTGATAGGAATCTTGTAGGAAATTTAATCCTCTGCAAAATTGGTTACAATGCATTTCATACTACACTGCACTGAAAAATAGTTATTAAAGTGAAACCACTCACTTGTCTATTTTTTCGTTTTTTATAGATAAATTGCATCTTAAAATAGTTTTTGTCCCTAATGTAAAGTAGCCGTTTTGCAGATATCCAGGTATCTCTTCTCGCTTTGTTAGCCATGGAATAGAGGTTGAATAAAACCTTTTTTTTTTCATGGATATTTTTTTGCAAGACTAATTCCGATAAGTATTATGATTAATTATTAAAAATCCTTTATACTTGAAAAAACAATCATCAATATTTCAAACAGCGAAATGGCCAAACCTCGTCCAAGTTTAAATCTGTTCTTGAAATTAATATAAGAGCCAAAAGATACACTTGCCGAACTAGTTCCTCCACAGAAAACAGAACCAATACTACCACACAACATTACGGACAAATACTTATTTAGTTCTAACCATAATAATGAACGTATTTCGAAAATTTTTAGTAATTTTTGTAATAACAAAAGTTTATTATGAGCGAAATCATATGTTTGTTTTCTCCGTAATATCTTGAATATAAATTAATTATGAAATTATAAGAGAACGTTATATTTGAATGTTTTCGAAAATAGAGATAAAATATTTCCTCACCGTTATAAGTCTTCGTCAAGGTGATATAAAAAGTAAAAGTAAAAGAATTCCAAATAAAACGTGAAAATATTTAAATTGTTTTTCGGTCTTTGATTGCACACATTTAAATCGAATTAAGTTATAAATAGCTCTTTTCGTATTGGCCGAATTGGTTTAAGGGATTATTTATCATAATATATTATATTATAGCAATTACACAATACATTTAAATATTTTTGAGCCCGCTTCTTAGAAAACTCAGCTGATAACGGGGCTAAACAATAATCAAAGGCGAAAAAGTGGAAAGCTGTAGCCTTTATAAGGCCCTTGTAACTATGGTAAAACGGATCCTTGCCTCGAACAGTAGGAACGGTTGACGAGGATAAAGCAACTTTCGCTGAAAAATAATCTGGCTCATTTCTCTTTTCACATGATGAGGAAAAGAAAGTGTGGAAAGACTGCCTAACGCTTCGGCAAGTATAGTGGCATTTTAGCAATCAACGCCCAGCAAATTCAGCAAGCCCCATGACTTAGCGCTCTTGCTGTACACCTTTAGGCCAAGTCCACGACTATATCGCACATGGATATCACTCCCCTATATCACCAGAACTCATTAGCAAACACGAGGATAAGGATTTAATTTTTATTTCTTTTATTTATTAATAAAATACAGTAAAAAATAGAGTCTACAAATCTTTAAAATATTCTTAAGGGAAACCATCGGTGCAAAATGTAAATAAAAATCACATATGTTGTCAACAAATCTAAAACGTTCTCTAAGCCCTCCTAGACAATGGTATGTGTATGTATATACATACATACATACACACACACACACACATATATATATATATATATATATATATAGGAGGAAACACTTATAGATAATAAATAATACATAATATTTTTTTAAACAATTTTTTTCGAAAACGACTAACGATTTTGCTGAAATTTGTCTGAAGTCTTCCACTTAAAACTCTTATACTTAATAAAACTTTACCAATGAGTATTGCTGTTAATTTCCTGAATTATCTGAATGAAGGGATAGGCCAAAACTAGATCAGTGAAAATCTTTTATCAAACCTCTTTTATATGTCTTGTATATAAAAATAATAAGCCATTTAATAAGAATAATGCATTAAGAAACAAATAAAAAAACAAAAATTCAACTAAAATAGTATTCAAAAGTAATATTCGTAAATATTATCATAAGAAAAAAAAAATAAAAAAGTTAATAAGCGAAATCATGCATCTGTTAAATATGCGAGTAATAACTAATAACAAGCAGATATGATATAAACTTACATGAACTTTATCCAAAATGGTGATAAACTAAGAACAAAAAAGAACCTTTTTGATAACAACAAAGCGTTCAGGAACAAATAAAGTATATATTAAAATAATAAGTGTATATTAAAAATGTTCTTCATAAAAAGATATCTCAAAAAGTAGAAATAAAAATAATTATTTACATTGCCAAAAATTACCCTATTTACTCTAGTTCCATTATTTCCTTAAACTAGAGAAGATTAAAACAAGATATAAGAGAGAAGTAGCTAAGTACAAGGAAGGTAGAGCGTGGTATACCCAATTGTTTGTGAGTAAAAATATGTTAATGCTAGAAAAATAAAGAAGAAATGTTAAGGGAAGTGTGTTCATTAACAAAAAAAAAAAAAATTATTTAGCATTACTTGTATTAAGAAAAGAATATAATCATAAAGGCGATAATAAATGACAATAAACAAAAATAATAATAATAAATTAATAAAATATAGAGAATGATGACCTGCGGGTTTTATTTATGCCTGTAAAAAAAAAAAATGTGTACACATAAAAAAAAAAAAGGAAAAAAAAAGAAAAGACAGGCATTCTAACGAAAAAAAGATATGTTTTGCCAAAATCACAAGATTCCCATCAAAAGAAATATTTTCAGAAGGCTTTTCGTTTTCAATTATAAAGCTTCGATTATTAGAACCCTCCTTAATTTTCCTAAATACAAGTTTTAACAGCATTGTTAGACAACATATTACAATTAATAATCATAAAATTAATATTTTTTTCGTTGTTTTATTTACTTTCTTGAATATTTTCCCTCGGGTAGTAACCATGGTAAATTAATATTGACAGTGGCTGTTCAACATTGTTGAGTTGCTGACTTACACAGAATACTGATCAGTCTTGTGAGGAAAATAACAGACAACAAAAATAAATGATTAAGTGCTAAGTTAAAAAAATCTGGTTCAGTTCAGCAGGCATTTAAGCCCTGTTAGACTATTTCAATGAGGATAATAGTCTTGACCTCTCTGACATTAAAGCCCATTTAATTGTATATTGATATAATGGGTTTAATCAAAATCGTTAGATCCTTTTTCGAGGACATTGTAAAAATCTGCAAAATCGATTATTTTAAGTGGCATTTCCAATAGGTCGATTTTGGTTAAATAGTTGCTGTAACATCCCAGGCATAAATCTATCTCAAATTTCGTTCAGTTTCGTAAATTTTTTGTAGTAGATATACTACGTTTACACGCACGCATTCACATACACGCACATACGCACAGACCATTTGGTGAGACTTGGTTATTTGGGCTTAGAGGACATCAAAACATGTATTTCCGTAGATAACTCGGATTCGAAATTTTTCACGATTGCAATAATTTCGTCTAAATATGAATATATGTATATGTATATATATATATATATATATATATATATATATATATATATATATATATATATATATATGTGTGTGTGTGTGTGTGTGTGTGTGTGAATTATGTAGGTAATTGAAAGTAAGAAGTGATAAAATAGCAAAAGTTTAAGTAAAATTTAAAAAGTATAAATTAAAACATAAATCATTAAATAGCTAACGTAACAGATGAGAGGTTCGATTTTGTTATCGTTTGAGTTATCAATTATTTGAACACTTAGTACGTAAATAAACAAGGCAAGAGTGTATACTACACGTACGTAAATTCAAAACAACAAACTGAACACACAGCAGGAGATTCAAAATATAATTATTAAAACAGACATAAATAGATCAAAGGAGTAAATATGAATATCACAAACGATGATGATAAACTTAAAAAAATCAAGAAAAAATAAAATAAACAAAATACCATTAATTAGCAGTCAATTATCGAAAAAGCTATGGAGGGAGGAGTTGCAAGATATCGATTCTAACACAGATGACTGACCTCATATTCTCGTCAACTAATCTACAAATATGATCTATCGTGAATCTACGCAACAAAAGAGAGGGAAGGGACCAAATCTTATCATAGTTAATAAACAAATTAATGTTTGCTTATCACTTATAACAAAAACATTTTATAATTATATTTTTTAGAGGGTACTTTGTATATACATTTAGAAATAAAACTGATTTTTTTTTTTTTTTTTTCAACCTAACTTCGTGCTTTTTAGACTATAAACAAATTCTGGGATTGAAGATTGCCCAAGCCTCAAAACCATACCATGCCTAAGCATTAATCTGACTTGTTAACTTCCAACAACTTGCAGGGTCACAATTTTTACATTTCTGTGAAATACAAGGTTGAGCTATATTAATTCCCATTTGACAACTGCATTAAAGTTTTTAAACAAGAAAAAAAATTGCAACTAAAAGTGAACAGTATCATATCATTGATTTTATTATATTTTTTTATTTTTCTAACGTTCAATATAATAACGTAAAAAAAAATATCTGATGTGGACAATACATGACTTCCTTGTACGCCTATTAAACTATAAATCGGTGGCTCAAAAAATAAACCTGAATTGGTTACTAGTTTCCGAAGATTGCAGTATCTCAAAAACGACACTCGGCGTCACGACATCCATCTATTGAAATACACACACACACACACAAACACCCCCAAAAACACACTCACAGACACACTATTGTTTCTAGAGGTCTCATTCCGTTATTATATGTCGTTTTCCTTCAGTTGGTAACTAGTTTCCAATAGATTTCTTAATTTTCCATGACAACATTAAAAATGTCAATATCACTAGCTAAAGCATTGGAAATCGACAGTTTCGATATTTTAAGCGGGAAACCTGCTTAACTAATATCTTATTCTCCTGCATCAGACATGTTGGTCTCACAAATGGGGAGCAAAACCAGTATTTTAAACTCAATTTTAATACTTAAAACACGTAATAAAAATGTTTAATTGGATTGGAAACCAAATTCCGTTTGTAACCTTTATTACCGAAACATATGATTTCTGTATTTAATTTAAATATAATTTTTGATGTAAGCTTATTATGATCTTCAAGTAAATTACCCTTTTCGGTTCACCAATTTTGAACAAAATATAGTAAATGCATTCATATCGATATAAAAGTCCTATTTTCCAAATTTGAGATGTTTTACATTATATTTTAATATAATTTTTGATGAAAGTCTAATATGACCTTCTAGTAAAGTACCGCTTCCGGTTTTCCAATTTAGACTAAAATCTGGTACGTTATTTAAATCAATATATCAGTTATCAATACTAAATTTGAGAAGTTTTGCATAGTATTTTAATAAATTTTTTGATGGAAATCAATTATGACCTTCAAGTAAAGTACCACTTCCGGTGATCAAGAAGTGACCAAAAAGGGAGGTTCACAACTAGATTTTACAACAATCCTAAATACTAAATTTCAACTTTCTACGGCTAACCGTTTTTGAGTTATGCGAGATACGAACGTACGCACGTACAGACGCCATGACGAAACTAGTCAAAATGGATTCAGGGATGGTCAAAACGGATATTTCCGTCGAAATCTGAAAACCGATTCCAATATCGGCAATTTCGCGATTAGAATACCTCCTTTACTTCGAACAACGAAGTAATAAGTGAGCGGATGAAAAATGTTTTTCGTACAATTACCTTCGGTGGATGAGGACGTAAACCAAGATAACATTTGGTTTAAGAATTCTCTTGCAATAATTTTTAAATTTTATTTTTGCAATTTTTTTTCTAAAGAAACAGCTGTTTCGTTATTATTATTTTTCTGTCGGAAAAAACAAACTTGCAAGAACATTAAAGCTCTTGTGGTACCATATCACAAAGCATCGTCATAATACACAACATGACTGCCTTAAGGCTATTTGTGGGAATTAATATTATTAAAAAATCTGAACAAAAAGACAAATTCTCTAAACTTAAAACATGCCGTGAAGGTATGGTATGGAAGAGTGACCCGAATTGTAGTAAGTCAATATAACTAGTAAAAAGCACGAGCTCAACCAACATCAAATTTACTGAAGTCACGAAATCTCAATTTCACGCCTTGTCGCCCGCACATCAAGATCAACGAATATGCTTTCCCCTTAACAAACTATTTCTGATCATGGTGTGATTGGATTAAGGCTGTGATCACTTAATTAAGAACGGTCCACTAGATATACGGTTACTACTAAGTAATGTTACACAATTGCCTACATGCAGTGTAACAGAAAACAAATAAATGGAGGCAGGGCGTGATAATCAAGCTAGGATGCTGAAAGGGGAAGTGGAATGGAAGAGGTGAGGCTGTGTCATTGTTTCCAGTTTTTTTTTTTACAGTTAACTTTTTAAGTAGAGGCATTGCAGGATAATTCGAAACTTCAAATATCATGCGATGGTGACATATGAATCGATTTATTGCAAGATTTACTGAAGGATTCCATAGACGGAACTGTGGAAAACCTAAAACGACTTGAAAGTGGAAGGTGGAAGGGTTTAGGGAAGATTACTTGTACGGGGATGTTAGAGGGAAGAGCGGTTGGAGAAGGACAGAGGAATGTTCTCAGCCCAAGACGTCATTACTCTATTTATAGATCAAGGCAGATGAGAAAATAAGAAAATTGAAATTCGTTAATGCCAACCGTAGCGATATTTAAACAATCCGAAAATAAAACAAAATCCTCGTCACTGATGTGGGGAAACAATCTTTCATAATTTATTTATTCCGTTAATAATTTATTTAAATTCTTGACTAATAATTTATCTTTATTCCTGTAAAAAAGTGATTTTCGCCATCAATAACGACGAAATACTCAATATAAGCAATTCAAATAGGAATAAATCACATTTAAAACCAAATTGCTATAGCACTTAACATTTGTATTATTAAAATTCCTATTGAATTACCAAATAATCCACAAAAGACTAATCGTTTAAATCTTACGTATTAGGACTGATTCCATCGTAATTCAGAAAAAAATATTTAAAAAATAGGAAAATAATATCGTAATCACCAACTTTAAGTAACGAATGTGAAAAATCGCATTTTCGAATTCCTAAGTTTTATTTATTTACCACAAGCATAATTACACAAAAAAATCTAGAGACCCAGAGAAGTAAAATAGCCTAGACATAACAAAAATTATTCGCAATAGGGAAGTTAAAAGTAAAAGTGGCTATTTTCAGATTCGTTATTTAAACACGATAGCGACATAGCTCCAGTGGATCATAATAATTGCGATTTCGTTTAAACGAATTTCTGCGAGCTCGTTATAACTATGCATACATTCTTAATGAATTAATTATCAATAAAGTACAGTTCTCTTATTCATGAAATGTAAAAATATCACTCACTGAGTGGATTTTTTGACTTTTGTTAAAAAAAATAAACAATAATAATAAAATAGATGATGCGAACAATTATAAGTTAAAAATGCATTAAAATTAACATAAACAGCCTATCCAGCGTTATAAATATTTCCATACTACGAAATTACATCCAAAATATTTTAACAAAGCATTACGATTCAGTAATAAGGAACATTCCGAATATTTTAAAGAAAAGTTTTCAACTTGAAAGTTCCCCAAGAACTTGCAATGTCGAACTAGAATTTAGATGCTCAACTTGAAAGCGAGCCAAATATGTTATTAAAACTATAATTAGCAAGTACTAGAAGACCCTTGTATTTCTCAGCATTGTATCTTGTCTATCTTTTTAGCAGAAACTGATATAAACACTGCGTATATCGAATTTCAAAAAAATCTCATTTCACCTAAATTTTTATTTATAACCATATTTTTTCGGGTATAAGTATCGTAAATAAGCTAAAAGCATGATAAAATATGCAACACATCAAATGTAAAGACGGATCTGAAACTTCTTTTTACTCCCAAGGACAACTTTAAAAATGGTACACCAGTTACCCAAATTATTATGTTGTCGTACTCATTAGACGCAGAATTTGATGCTCTTTAATTTAATACATTATATTTTTTTCGATAGAATGCTCAAATAGATTCGAATTTTTTAGGCTACCATTTTCGTTTGAATGCTCCCCCTTCCTAATGTTGACAGATTGAGTTTTTTAGCATCTTGGGTATCTATGGTTTCATGTTTGCTTGAAATAAATCATATGTAATGTGAAACCACTGACATATCCAACTTTTTGGACATTTTTACAATTTTTCATGACGCAATAGCTCAGTAACTATTCGGAATTTTCAAAAATACTACCCATAAAACTTGCAGGAAATTTTTCGTTCATTAAAATCGGTGATGATAAATTTTCATGTTAAACGCACTGGAAGCAAGTTACTTCAGGAAAAACGGAAAAAGGGTTTTCCTTAACGGTTTTCCAAGATGGCGAAAAACGCAAAAAAAAAAGAGGTCAAAAATTTGGATTTTTGAAAAGAGGAGAAATACATCAATATATCTGAAAATCAACATTACCCTATTTTTTGCAAACCCAAATGATATCTCTACTCGGCTAATCTGCCACTTGCTGGAGATAATCAATTTCGAGAGCTGTACTTGACCGAATTTAAAAATTGTTGTGCCCGATGGATGCAGAATTTGATACTCTACAACTTTCATCATATACAGAAATCTGTCTCTGCTTTTGACAAAATCGTAGTTTTTTTTTTACCGTGGTTTTCGATCACACCACTTATCCAAATTATTATTTTGTGGTATTCGTTAGACGCAGAATTTAATGCTCTTTAATTTAATACACCGTAAGTTTTCAATAGAATGCACCGTTTAGAAATTATAGGTGAAAAGCCAAAAATAGTACAACAATTACGAGAATTTTTGGCCGCCATTTTGAAATCCACCCAGATTCGAATTGAAGACGTGCATTTTTCTCTTTACTCTCATAGATAGATTCCATAGACCATACTAAAAATGTTGGTCAAATGGGTCACGGTTTTTACATCTTGCTAACAGACAAGCCCGATCTCAGAATAAAGAAGTCTCGACTTATCCTCTAACTCACAATTTTTTCAGGGGACCCCAATCCTAGACATTTAAATTTTTACTGATTATTGTTTAGTTATGTTACAACTAATAAGAAAAGTCTTGACCATGGAGGATTTAATTAAATGAGTTGTCGAAGAAAAGCGAAAAGTTGGGAGATGTGATTGAGGTTAGATATAATGATAGCGTCAGTCAGTGATGCTTCTTAAGATGTCGGAGTGCAGGAAAGAAAACAAAAACATGAGAGTTTGAGCAACGCAACATCATTCAAAGTAGAATGATAAAATTTAAATAAAACTGAATACCTCGCTTGCGAAGTAAATGAAGCAGACAAAAGTATTTCATAGGCTGAATAGCCGGAGCTTGGTGCAGTGAAAATGGGACCGGTTGGAACTAACGGTTCTATTGGAGCACAAAAGCATCTTCCCACCTTCCCATATCTCCTCTATCGCGGTTATGCATTTCACAGGATCCGCTGCACCGGCAACTAAGTGCCCACAATGAATAAACTCCCTCTTTAAAAGATGGGTCTTTTATCTGAGCCATATTATGACCACTAACGTCTTCCATTAACGGGTTTATAAACTAGAAAATTTGTTACAAAAAAAATTAATAAGTCTAAAATAGAAGCCATCTAAATAATAAATTTCTTCGTTTACGAAACTAAATTATAAAACGTATTCATAACATACAGATAAGAATTATTTGGAAGAAAACACGTTTAATTAATAATTTATTATATTAATTTAATGGAGATTTTTATTTATGAGGGGAGTGCACCGATTTTTTTTTTGGGTGATTTTACATTCAAAAAAAGTCTACACATATCCAACCGTTTCGTACAATGGGCCCTAGGAGCTGAGAAAAAAAAAAAACACTGAAACTGTTTATATCTCGAGTTTGAAAAATGATATCGACATGTTTTGTCCAGTTAAACATTTATTTTTTGGAGTATACCCCACCAACCCTTTGTACGATTCAAACCAAATTTAGGGGATCGGTAGAAGTTCTTAAATTATGGGATTAGCTTTAACCGTGGTGTTCTTAAGTGTTTTAAAACCAACGTTATCCACAAAAAAAACTCAATTTTGTTTTTATTTGCTAGATATATTTTTTTACATAGATCTTCTAAGATTATGCAATAGTTTCTATATCAGTTGACATACGTATGATAGTATAAAAGGATCTAATTACTTGTTTATATGTAAGAAAAGAAGAAATTTCCTTCTTTTTAACGAGTCCAAGAATTTCTATATCGGATACACTGAGGACGAGATACTGACCTTCAAACGAAAATGTAATTCTGTGACTAAAAATTTTGAGCAACATCGGAACTGAAAAAAGGTTTTTTTTTGTTCTTGGTATTTTCATCATTATGGTATTTTGGTGTGCTGAATCAAAATCCGTCATCGTTTTTTGGCGTGAAAAAATCTATAAGGCTAGTTTAATTAATAATTTAACACGTCTTTTAATTAATTTGACCAAAAATCAATAATTTTTAAATGTTATTATATATGTTGTTATATTTTTACTTCCTTGTACGAAGTAAAGGAAGTATTGTAATCGCGAAAATTTTCGGTTTTCAGATTTCGACGGAAATATCCATTTTGACCATCCCTGAATCCAATTTGACTAGTTTCGTCGTGGCGTCTGTACGTACGTTCGTTCGTATTTCGCATGACTCAAAAAAGGTTAGCCCTAGAAAGTTGAAATTTTGTATTTAGGATTGTTAGAAAGTTGAAATTTTGTATTTAGGATTGTTGTAATATCTAGTTGTGAACCTCCCTTTTTGGTCACTGCTTAATCACCGGAAGTGGTACTTTACCTGAAGGCCATAATTGATTTCCATCAAAAATTATATTAAAATACTTTGCAAAACTTCTCAAATTTGGTATTTATAACTTATATATTGATTTAAATAGCATACTAGATTTTGGTCTAAATTGGAAAACCGAAAGCGGTACTTTATTTGTAGGTCATATTAGACTTTCATCAAAAATTTTATTAAAATATAATGTAAAACAACTCAAATTTGGTAAATAGGACTTTTATATTGATGTGAATGTATTTACTATATTTTGGTTAAAATTGGTGAGCCGAAAACGGTACTTTACTTGAAGGTCATAATAAGCTTACATCAAAAATTATATTTGAATTAAATACATAAATCATATGTTTCGGTAATAAAGGTTACAATCGCAATTTGGTTTCCAGTCCAATTAAACATTTTTATTACTTGTTTTAAATGTTAAAACTGAGTGTAAAATACTGGTTTCCCTCCCTATTTGTGTGTGTATGTCAATAGATGGATGCCGAGTGTTGTTTTTGAGATACTGCGATCTTCGGAAACTAGTAACCAATTTCAGGATCACTTTTTGAGCCACCGATTTATAGTTTAATAGGCGTGCAAGAAAGTGATGTGTTGTACACATCAGATATTTTCTTTAATATACACTAAAAAAACAAATGTTTTACTGGATAAACCATGTCGATATCATTTTTCAAATTCGATATATAAAATAAAGTAGTCTTAGTTTATTTTTTCTCAGTTCCTGGGTGAAGTCCATTGTACCAAACGGTTGGTTATGCGTCCACTTCTTTTCCATGAAGAATCACCAACAAATATTTGATCAAAATCTGCGCCTTATAAGTAAAAATGACTATTAACTTAATATAATAGATTAATAATTAAAGGTAGTCTCTTCAAAATATTTCTTATCTGTGTGACGTGAATACGTTTAGACATGAATAATTCACATTCGAAAACAAAGAAATTTATTATTCAGACGACTTCTATTTTGCATTTATTCATTTTGTTTGTAACAAATTTTCTAGTTTATAAACCCGTTTATGGAAGACGTTAGTGGTCCAACGGCTGTGGTAGTTCGGTCAGGGATGGATTTAGTTCAGACGCGTCCGTTGCTCATCCAACGTTTATGATGCAGGCTTTTGACGGATAAGCGTTGAGCCTAATGGTCTGTGGCAATTTTTGATCCTATCAAAATAAAAATTCTTATCAAAATCGGCGACGGACAAATCGTGCACTCCCTTTGCTAGTAAAAAAAAATATTGTTAATGTTGTTACTGATCCACTCTTCCTCTGGACGTTTTCTCAAAGGGAAGTAATGATAGCTGTTTAGCATCCTAATTAGAGGATAAGTTTGCAAGAATGGTGAGCACAAAGTTCCAACCATCAAGTACTCATCCAAATTAAGACTATGTGCATATCGCGGGAATGTCAGTCGAACCGCGTTTCTCGCACAGACGGAGTTTTTTTTTTTACTATCACATTTTTATTTCTATTACTATTGGAGTCAATACAAAAAATCAAACCTATTGCAGATAATCTTTTCTTAAGTTATCAAATGAGAGTAACAATTACTTTAATTTATGTTTCACCCATATTTCTAATACAACCAGGATACAGAACAAAAGGTGAGTCTTGAAACTAAGGCAACAATGAGCACAATGAGGGGGCATGAGGTTGTAGAAAGTAAGTTACCCTGACATTTACATTACATTCGCAACTTTTCTGTGCTATCCTTAAAGCCTAGGGTGACCTCAAAGAGGTCACCTCAAATAATAAAACAATAATTAACATTAGTTCCTAAATACCCGTGGATTAGTATCAATTTTATTTTATTACAGTAAAATAATTATTAATTAAGTTCCACTATTGGTAGTAGAATGGAAGAAAAGAATTCTACCGAACAATTTTATAACTCATAATGCCGATAAAATATTCCCTTTGTTGGAGATTTTATGATGACAGTATACTTCAAGTATCTGACGTGGTTTAATGTTTGAATTTTTACTATAAATAGCAAATGATTTATTTTTCCTATCACGGGATTTCAATAGAATATTATCTATATGCAATCATAATTTGCACAACTATTTGTTTTATATTCTGCTATAAATATATTTGCACCATAACTAGAAGGTTAATACGACGTTGCTTCTTAAAGTAGCCATTAAAGGTAAAACAATAAAGTTTACAGTCATATAATTATGGATTGATACCACACGCATTTGTTCGATTGGATTACAGTCCTTAGGTAGGACAGAAAGGACGGATTATCTACAGGTTACCAACTCTTGACTCAAACCAGGGTGAGAAGGTCGAAATTTATTCCGTGGTTATGAATTTAAGTAAATAAAAATCGATGTAAAGTTTATCGATAGTTTACTAACAATACAATATAAATATCGACGATATACTGCTTCCGCCGTCTAAGTATAGGTCGTAGAATCGACTACAAATCATTAGAGACAAGCACATAGGAAGGAGGTCTTGAGCCTCAAAAGATTAGTTTTCGGGGCGGGTTTTGCTAAATAGAGAATAAAACTTGAGTAGCTATATGGACAGAAAACAGTTTAGTAAAGCAGAAGTTAAGGTTCTAAGGTATCACGCATACTTCCTTTCATTTCATCTGTAAACTAAGAATGGGCGTTATTTCTCTTTTCGTGGATCAAATCAAACTATATATCATTAATTAACATGATTATAACTTATGTATTCTTCTTTGATTGTTTTAAAATAAAGTTATTTAACAAAAAACAATAAAGTGATAACCGAGGAGGTAGTAGGAAAGATTTTTTGTAATTCACTGTAATTTCAGTCCAATATTTAGTTCGCTGAACCAACACTAGTTCACCAGTAATTAATCAGTTAATGATTAAAAAATGTTATAGAATTCTTGCCAATGCATACAGATTAATCGATGTAATAATTTATTTAATAAGGAATAATAAATTTAAAATGTTCTTTCATCTACTACTCCAGGATAACGGATGTTTTAGTTTTAAAAATTATTAACAGGAATGTTTTAAGATCTAAAAAAGTTCAAAATCGATTAATTTTGCACTTTTTGAAATTAAGTTGGAAACATTATTCTTCTGATTCATAATATCTCATAACCTGATTCGTAATGTTTTTCTTTAAATTGGAAAAACTGAACTATTGCTATGAACAAACTGATAGATTTCTTATACTTCCTCCTTCCATTCACATAAACACCATGGGTAATTGGTTCGACTCGAGTTGATCATCGAACTTATCACCTCCACCAACATGAGGCTTCAATTAAAATTGGGGGAAAAAAAAACAGTATAACATTTTTTTATTTGTATTATATTTTTAACCCCTATCTGGATCTATTTTAATCGTCAAGACTTCCATTCCATAGACAAGAATGGATGTGTTGACGATGGGGCTCGTTATTGGATTGGATGGTAATTATACAAAATCAATACATGAACTTAACCACCGCATCCTGCCATAGACATTGGCGGGGGTGATATACTAATGAAGAGAAGATTTGGAAGACCTTTCGTGGATTCAAAGAACTTATATGGCTGCTTTTTTTAATTTTCGACTTATTAAATTGTTGAATGGGAATAGTTCAATAAAACAAAAAATGACACGATAACTGTGATTTACAAAGACATTGTTTTTAATAAAACGCCAGCTATAGCTGGCTTAGCGAAACTTTTCAACAATCCCTCGTATCAGATAATTCGTGAGGATAACAGCTAACAACTGTGGCCGCTTGAAATGATTTATTTGGCATAGAATCCACTTATGCGTGATAACTCACTCTGAATCGAGCCTATTAATAAATAATTTTTAAATTATCATCTTATTTAATTAAAGAGATATAATTAATATTGATTTTAATCCTGACTACGAGAGACGAGGTAGGCATTCCCTCCGTCAGTATATAATGCGAAAAGTAAACGCTGACTCACAGCAGCCAACAGCCTACGTTGAAGAGACTGTCAAGGAGACGGCAATTCCCCGTTAGAACGAGTACACTAAATCCTTCCTACACAACAGCCTACACCTTATGTAAATGTCAAGACTTGCTCTCTGACAAAGTCTATGCTCGAAATATAACATAAAATTTAAGGCAAATATTTATGTAAGATAATAGATTAAATATTTTACCAATCAATAAGATTACATTACAGGTAAAATATTTATTATATCGGCGTCGTTTTTTCAAAAAGGCTTAAGTCCCAAAAAATTGAAATTTAGGTTTCAATTTATTATAGGAGGTAAATACCACCTCTATCGATTCTCGCACACGATATATCGAAAAAAAAAATGGAAAAGGTCTACAAATCGAATATTGATGTCGCAAGCATCAAATACTGACGACTCTCAGTCGTCACTCTGGCCTTCATCAGTGCTAGAAGTCTTAAAAATATATTCTAACAGTAAAAGTGTTGCCACCTGAATAAAATCCTACTGTATACAATAAAGAATAAAATAAAATAAAAAAAATATGTTATTTGGGAGAAAAGGTTTCATGTGTTTCCTGTAAATTTTGCTAAATGTCACTTACGCCTTTTTCAAAAAATGACGTCGATGTAATATTTGATTAAAACGTAACTAGAAAATTTCAGAATTTTCATTAAATATTAATATAATTTTGAAAAGATGATAAATGTCTAGATGTTAGACATGATCCTAAATTGTATTTCTAGGCCATTTTAAAGCAGTAAAAACATGAGATGGCTGGGAAATCAGCAATATGTTACTTTAAAAATATCTGTCCCTTTTAACAGAAGTGTCAGCTATAAAAATAGAAGATTCCCTTATTTAGAATTTTGAACTAATTATTAATTCTGGAGACAACCTACAGAAAATAGAATTATGACAATAATTTCAGCCATATTTTACTTAGCAGAAACCTGAGAAAAGTACGTTTACTTATTCTGCATTAACATTATTTAATTGGTAAAAAATTCACAGTAACATCTGATCATAAACTATTCACGAATTTGAAGTGAAAAGCAAGAACGGATGAGGCAACGGGTGATTGGATCACATGATAAACCAGTAATGAAAACAATGCGAGGAATGTGCGAAAAATAAATCAGGACAACCGATTGGTTTATTGTCAAAATTAGGACCAGCAGAATACCATTTTGAAATTATCTGGATCATTTCACGATATGCGTGGATGTTAAATCAAAAGGACATGATGCTAATGATTTTATTAAATTAATAGATAGAACGAATTTCTAAAGAAAATATTAAAATAATTTAGTAGTTTAATAAAGTGCTCTAAATTCATCTAAATTTGAAGATTATATTAAGAAAATAAGAGCTCAGTTAATCTTTACATGAGTGGATAATCCCCAATCCAATGAAAATAACAAAAATAGACCATGGACAAGAATCGATAAATTATCTGTTGAGGAATATTTTCACAATTCACAGTATTACGGAATTTTCTCTGGCTTATTATCCCATGGACGCATATCTAAAATTGTATCAACACCGTTGAAAAGATAATATGACTTACAGACCGACAGAAAAGAAGGTTAAAGAACTCACAAAGAAGTTTTGACCGCAATAAGGACAGGAGGGATGATGACAGAGAACGGGTTTTGGTTTATGTGACAAATGGCAACAAGATAGAAATAGAAACAAACTAGATGAATTCAGAATAGGACCATTTAAAAATAAGCAACGTATTTCCCAACCAATTTACGTAGTTCAATGCAATAAAAAACTCAAGGAAACGAATGCGTTTCAATGCAGCAAGTTGGTTGCTTTTCTTGTCATGAATAAAAGTCTCCGACCAGAGGTGTAAAATTGATAATTTTAAAAACAGGGTTGGTTTTTATTAATGTATGGCAATATTTCATTACCGCGTGTGAGGATACACTTGGTGTTGTGATCCATAAGGTGAGTAAATAGACTGTAAAACAATTCTCGATTTTAGGTAAGGTTTATTATGTTTATTTAACGATTTGTGAAGTTGTAATACTTTTTCATGTTCAAGTGATGCTAATTAATAAAACTTAATTTTAGCACCGTTTTTTCATCCCCAAAAAATTAGACATTTTATAACTAAATTAAATTTGAAAAATAGAAAATTCGATCTACATAAACTTATTAAAACTATCAATCTTTTTTCAAGAAATAATATTTGTTGTTTTTTTTCAAACAAATTAATTCTTATTGAGAACTACCAATTTTTTATTAAAGAAGAGCAATAATTATACAAAATAAGCAATATCATTTTGCCTATATTTAATAAATAAACCTAAAAGATGTGCATTAAAGCGTAATCAAAAGCGTTAGCATATTTAAAGCCTTACCGAAACAATGATTATGTGTTTTTTTCCTATATTTACTTAGCATGTATTACATTAATTATATTTGTAAGTCCCAGAATGAACGATTAATTTCGCAGCTAGCTATTCGATAAAACATTAAAAGTAAAAATACTCGAGCAACAGTAAAAGAAATGAGTCCTTGGATCGATTAGACATAAAAATAGAAGTCCTAGAGGCTAAGGGTTGTCAATGTCATAATGTCATGAAACATCCAGGCCTTGGATCTAAGGAAGGCGGCAGACGAGATGTTATCATCCGTCAATGTCTTGGCAAGACAACAGCTCAACGCTGAACGAGCGAGTGGTCAAAACTCGAAACACTTAATCAGTTAGCTAATTTATTTCTTAAAATCATTATTTCACTACCGTTTTCCTAAAACTACGAAGCTATTACTTAAATAAAATTATGATTATTGCAACTTTTATTTATTTTTTTTACTTTTAAACCCACAGAATATATGCCATGGTTTTCCTAAGTAGCTAAGTTACAGCCAGATTATGCAAATGATAAAAAAAAAATACCAAGCAGAAAACATAATGTCATTTCATAGTAATATTTTATTATAATATTCTTCAAATTATACAATGATATCAAATTGTTTAAGGGAATTAGTGATCAATGATCTCTTGTAACGTTTTAAAAACTGTACTTTCAACTTCAACAAATAAACTTGCCTACCGTAAACGATACTTAAAATAACAAATAAACAATAGGATAATCAAAAATTCAAATATGGAGAAAAGTCACCTAGTTAAAACTAAAGTTATAATTGACCAATAAAGTTTTAAATTTTTAATAAATTTAATTTAATAAATTTTTAAATATTTAAATAATGAAAGGGAATAATACTGATTGAGATTTTCAGTTCTATTTTTTTTGGAGGTTATAATTCAAATTTTTGCGGAAAATTTGTTTTCATCCAGTTTTTTATTTTATTTTAATAAAAAATACAACAAGGTCAAATTAAACTAAAACAATCAGTTTCAATTTAAAAAAGTGCAAAACGATCGAAATGATTTTCTCAAAATCAGTTATTTAGGATATTATACTTTTGGGACTGGCATGGATAACTGATAAATAAAATTATAACATACCGAAAGTCCATTTTTCCAAAAAAACAGGAAGCTTACCTGAAAAAAAAAATTAAAATAGAAAATTAGAGAAATATACCAGTATGTGCATACTGGATTACCTATATACAGTATAATGCATTTTTATTGAAAGAAACGCGAAATATGGAATGTAAGATTAAAATACTCATTAAGATTAAAATACTGAAAGATTATAATAAATAACAAATACTTAAAAAAAAAAAACTTAAGATGAAATAATTTATACAGTTTTATATTGTCAAACCTCTTTGTGGAAGAAAATGGAAAAGAAAACTTAAAAAAGCACAGTGAAATGGCCAGCAAAACCAACTAATTCCAATAATAATACCGATTTTAATCAAGCAGAAGAAATAAATATCTCCAATAGTCCAATCTTAAATTTATTCCCATCTATAACAGAAAAAACAATTACTCACCGGCATTACTGGAAAAAACCTGACCCTTAAACCGTTTACCTAAAAACATCCTACCTACCTTTCGTTCATTGTTAGTACAATGCGAAGAGAAACCAGTACAAACTTTTCTGTTTGATACAATCCATTTAAACCTTGGTGAGTACCAACATGTTTTTGATTTTTTGTCTTAGTTAGTTAAATTCATAATTCATAAATGTTTTATAATGCTAATTTATATTAATCTAATTTAATATGTATAGTAATACCAAACTATATTTTGAATTGCTTATTTTTGAATTATTTGTGTGTTTT